>MCFH01000031.1:237500-610027 GCA_002104945.1 Piromyces finnis
TATACTATATAATAATGTTGAATCACTTGAGATTAGAAAAAAGTAAATGATTTTCAATTAGAAATTCAATTTTAATATCAATTTATAATACATCTGTCCATTTATTAAAAAGTAATAAAAGTAGCATTGCAATACAAATAATAATAAAATTTATGAGAATTTAACTACGGAAATTTAAAAACACAGAATTTAATTAAAAGAGAAATTTAAATAAAAATCCTAAAAATCATAATATTCAATAAATCTATTAAAATAACAAATAATTCCTTTAATCATTACTAATATTTTCTAATATTTTAAAAACTATATTAAATATTAATAATTGGGTATTTATATGTATATGTATATACTATCTTTTTTTCAAAATTTATATGAATTATATAAATAATCAATAAAGATGAAAGATTCATTACCACCAAATTTATTATCATTATTCGCAGCACGTCCACCATTAAATTTTTTACCACCAGTTGATCGTGATTTTTCAAGAAGAACTGGACCTGTTATTTCAGGAGTTGCTCAATTTTTAGATAGATGCAAAGATCATGATGTTGATTATAAACCATCAATTTCAATTGAGGAGTTAAAGCAAAAAAAGGTAAAAAATTAGTTTATAAGAAATATAATATTAATCTTTATAATAAATATTAAGATATTTGATAAATATGATTATTATATATTATTATTTTATAATTATAAAATATATAATTTAATTAAATTTGAAATTCTTTTTATGTATATTTTTAAAATCAATTATAGTTAGCAGAAAAAAGATTAAAAGTTGAAGAACATTTAGCAAAAGAGTTAGAAAAATGGTCACCATCAACAAATGAAAAAATAAAATCGGACCCATTTAAGACTTTATTTGTTGCTAGAATTGTAAATTTCTTTTAATTGTATATATAAAAAAAAGAAAAGAAAAAAAAAAGAAAAAAGAATATTAATATATATTAATATATAAATTATATATAAATTTGTTTGAAATCTTTTTTTTATAATAAAAGAATTATGAAACTTCAGAAAAACAATTAAAAAGACATTTCGAAATTTATGGTCAAATTAAATCAGTAAGTATATATAATTATAATTTATAATAATAAGATGTTTAAGATTATATATTTAAGTATTTTTTATATTTTACAAAATAAAATCTTAATAATATTCGCATACCAAAATATTATAGATACAAATGGTATATGATTCAAATGGAAAACCAAGAGGTTATGCATTTATTGAATATGAAAGAGAGAAAGATTTAAAGGCAGCATATAAAGATGCTGATGGTATGAAAATTGATTTAAGACGTGTTTTAGTTGATGTAGAAAGAGGAAGAACTGTAAAGGGTTGGAAACCCCGTAGACTTGGTGGAGGTCTTGGTAACACAAGATTAGGTGGACCAGAAGTTAATCAAAAGTATAGTGGAAGAGTTTCTAGTTCAGATCACAGTGATAGCCATCATGACCGAGACAGAAGGGATAGGGACAGAGACAGAGACAGAGATAGGGATAGAGATAGATACAGGAGAAGTAGTAGAGATAGAGACAGAGACAGAGAATCAAGACGTGACAGAGATCGTGATCGTGATCGTCGCGACCGTGACAGATATAGAGATAGAGATTACAGAAGAAGTAGAAGCCCACGCAGAGATAGAGATCGGTATGTTGAATATAAAATAATTTTTTAATAAATAATTTTTTATATATTAACTTTTAATTTTTTCTTTTTACCTTTTACCCAATAACAATTTTTAACTCTTTTTTTTAATTTTAATCTAAATAATTAAAGTCGTAGATAAATCTATTTCTCTAAAATATCGAGAATTTAAAAAAAAAAAAAAAAAAAAAAAAAAAAAAAAAAGAATATATTTCTTCAAATATATTAATTATTAATTATCCTATAATTATTTTTTATATTTTATTTATAATTAAATGTAATGTAAAGTTTATATATTATTTTTAGCAAATCCTTTTTTTTTTTTTACTATTGAAAATATTCTTTCTTTTTTACTTTTAATTTTCATTTATTTTTTTTTTTTTTTAATATTAAATTAAATTCGAATCTTAAATATACTTAAATAATATTTTTAAAACATTAAAGATTTTTATTTTTAATAAATCCAAATTATATTCTAAAAAATAAATTATTTAAATATGGTGATTAATAAAGATTTTTTTTTTTTTTTCTTTAAAATGATCTTATTTCTTTTTACTTTTCCGTTGTTACTGTTGTTAAATTAATAATAATTAATAAATTATATTATTAAATGCACATCTAATTATTCCATATGATATAAAAAATTAATAGTAGTTATTTATAATAAAACTATGAGAAGCAAGGAAATGACTGAAATATAATAATAATAAACATAATAATATTGTATTTTTCCAAATTAATACCCAAATTTACTTTAGAGAAAAAATTATAAAAATTATATGTAATTGAAATAATATAATTTATTATCATTGAATAGTTAATAATATATAATATGTTATAAAAAAAATGGATTAAATATAAAGTTTATTTTATACTCCTTTTTTTTTTTTTCATCTTCATAAAAAATAAAAATCTTTTATAAATCTTTTGGTAAATTAAACTACTATTAACTTCTAACTAAAAATAGCTAATTTTATTATATAATAAAAAAAAAATTTATATTTTGTTAGTTTTATTAGCATTATAATAATAATAATAATAATAATAATAATAATAATAATAATAATAATAATAATAAAAGAGAAAAGAAGAAAAAGTTATTACATATAAAAAAAAAAAAAAAGAAATATTAATTATTTTATTAATACTATCAATGATATATAATTACAATTAATTATTATTCATTATAAAAATAATAATATAAAACTTTATTATTATATATCATTTCAAATATTTTTTTTAAAAATATATACTATAATTGAATAATTACTATAATAAAATACAATAATAAAATACATATTTATTAAATAAAATAATCCTCTTATAAAGTTGTACTTTCAATAATAATAATAATACATAAATAAATAAACAAATAAACAACTATTATTTATATAAACTAAAATACAATAATAGATTACATTTAAACAATTAAAAAAAAAAAAAAAAAAAAACATTTTCTATAAAAAATATTAAAAAAAATAATGACGAAATATTTTTAATATTAAAAATTTATTTTTTAAATAAAATTTTGAAGTTAATAATAGTAACTAAATAAAAAAGCGAAAATGCCAATTTTATCAGGAATATTCAAATCAAATGAAAAATATAATAATCAAATTGGATGTGAAATCACAAATGAGAATATAAAAACAGCACCTGATGATATAAATGATCATGTTAGTAGTAATACTAAAAATGAAAATAAAAAAAAATCTAATTTATCAGAGTTAATACCACTAGCAAAATCTAAAAAGAATAGTTCATGCTTTCAGTTACACTCCTATGATAATGTTTATTTAAGACGTGTAATAAATCCAATAAAAGAGGAACAACCTCCAAAATTTGAAAGAAGAAAATCTTTAAAAAATGAATTATTTAAAAACCTTAAAATTAACACTCTTTTTTCAGGATTTAAAGGATCATTAAATTCAGCACCTGTAAAAGAGGATATAAATGAAAGTTCTAAATTAAAAAATGGTCCAAAAACAGCAGCTCTTGAAAAAAATTTCGATAAATTAAAGATTAGTGAATGTGATGAATCAGGACGAGCCGAAGAAGAAGAAGAACAATATCAGGATACTATTTGTAGTAGTGAACAAAATACAATATTTGACACCGATAATGAACATGATCAAAGTCATCCTAGCTTATATTCACATAGTGAAGATAACTTGAAATATGTTGAAAAAACTGCTGGGAGTACACCAACAGTATTTAAATATCATAATGAAAATACATTGGATATTATTAGTGAGCAGAGTGATGATAATCATAGTACAACAGATAGTATAAACTTTCATAGTGAAAATATATTAGATACAAAAAAAAAAAATAAGAAACAAGGATTATCTATTGATACATCTCAACCAAAAGAGAAAAAAAAGAAAAGTAAATTTTCTGCTATCATTACTCCAAGTTCAAAATCATTACCATGGATAAAAGACCGTAAAAAAAGTAAAAAAGAAAGTGTAGGTGTAGTAGTAGTAGTAAATAATCAACAATCAAATAATATTGAAATATATAATAAAAATAATAGTGAAACCCCAACACCTACTCCTTCAACAGCATCCTCTAATGATTCACCATCTAAATCTTCTAAAAAGAAAAAAATGTTTTTTAGTAAAGAAGGAATGGTTGTTGCTAATGTAAAAGCTACAGATGTTCGAATTATTTCAAAAATGTATAATGAATATAAGGAAGATTTTCAAAAACGAGTTGAACTTGATTTTATATGTACAGAAGTGAAAAAATATGCATCATATAACCAATATTTTTATAATCCTACAGATTTAATCTATAATAACTCAAAAGCTTTTTTTTTTTATGAACCAACAATATCTATTGGTTCATTAAAAGACATATTAAAATGTAGTCAAGGATTTAAAAATGAAATGGAAATTTATATTGAAGAGATGTTATGCACATTTAAAAAATTAGTCAGTGCTGTTTACTGGCTTCATAATAACTACCAAGTTATTCATAGAAGAATTGATCCAAGTAAGTTTTAAAATAAAAAATATTAATTATCATAAATACTTTTAATGTTTATTTTTAAAAATAATAATAATAATATAATATAAATAAATATAAATTAATAATAAAACAAAAAAAATATTAAAAAAATTATAATTTCTTATAATTTTAATTCAAAAAATTAGGTAGAATTTTATTTGATACTTCTGGTCAATTTAAATTAACTGGTTTAGAATGGGCCTTCCAAATAACAAATAATGATTCAATAAATATTCAGCGAGAATATAATTTCCATGAAGCTTTAGTTCATGATTTCAATAATTATGATAAAAATGAGCCTATATTCTTTGCTCCTGAAATATGTGAATTAAATTCGGACTATTTTACTAAAATCTCAACGAAAATTGATATATATAGTATGTATATGATATGCTTAATGAAATATATATAAAATGTTAAATTATTATTAAATATTAAACCAACTTAATATTTATCTTTATATTATTATTTAAAAAAAAAAAAAAGGCTGTGGAATGATTCTTGCAGCAATGAATTTTGGTTATTCAAATTTATCAGCAATTACAATTGAACATGAACAACAAAAAAGATTTAATTTAAATAATAATGCCTCTTTTAAGGAAGATGTCAAATTAATAAAAAATCAACATTTAATTCCTGATATTATATACCAAATGTTAAAATGGAAACCGTATGATCGAATAAGCATGAAAGAAATTGTCGATTCAGATTGGTTTAAAAATATAAATGTATGTAGTACTACAAATGATGATATTTCTGCTACTCTAAATATATCAAATGATGAAATTATTCATACACACTTAAATATACCGGGCAAAAAATGTAAAATTACTACATCTTAATAAAACTACATCATTTTATTTTTATTATTATTTTATGTTTTTTTTTTTTTATTATTATTATTTTTTTAGTATTATTATCATATATTTGATTAATTACAATAACAAATGACAAAATATGATGTTTGTCATAAATAAGTATTCAAGATTATAAATATTAATTTTATCAGAACATAAATATCAATAATGATAATATTATTGTTATTGTTATTGTTATTATAAGCATACATCATAATTATCATAATACTTTCTGAATAAAAAAGAATTATTTTATAAAATTATCTTAAATATTATAAAATAAATATTAGCAATAACTACCATTTAATTTTGATAAATAAATAATACATTTTCATGAAATTTTATTTTATTTTTTTTTTTTTTATTTTTTTTTTTTTTTATGTAGATATAAATTTACATATGATATATAATAATTTATATTATAAATAATTATGTTTTATGAATAATATTTAATGGGTATTTGAATTAAAATTATAAATTGGTATTCCATAAATAACAGTGGAAGCACCAATTAAGAATTTTAATTTACAACGTCGACGAGCTAATACTAAAGCTTGGGACAAAGATAAAGAAAGTTCAAAATTTTTTGTTTTAAATTTTGAATTAAATCTGCTTTTATCATTATCACTATCATCATCATTATCATAATCATTATTATTATCATTATTATAGTATGAAGATATTACATGATCTTCAACAGTACTTAAAGTATTATTTGATAATGGTGAAATTACACCCCATTCCTCAAGAAGCCCTTGTGTTAAACGATCAATGTCTCTATCAGTAACATCCCAAAGATTTGCAGATAATGCAGGACTTTGTCCCAAAAGGTAATTTATAGAGTTACCAGTGGGGTCATAAGCCCCTGATGATTTTAATAAACCACTACTACATCCCATTAGTAATGTTACTGCACATTTCTCTTTATTATGATTACGAATAGTACGACCTTTAATATAACATTCACCGCCTCCATGTCCAAAGTACCTTTAATACAATTATTAATAAATATTAATTATTATAGCTATTAATTAATCTGTTGAATATACTACTTCTTAATATATGATATTTTTCTAATAATCATATTAATACTTACATAAATAATTGATAGTTACTTAGGCCATTCATATATTCTTTTTCTGTAGGGGCTTTACCTGAAAGACCTAACCAATGAGACTGTTGTTCAAATTGATATTGAAACTTATCTTGAGTATTTTTCAAATCACCACCAGGATTTAAAATATAATATGTGCTACATGCATCAATAATATATTTATCTGATGAATAAAAATTAATTTTACTATCTTTAGTATTCGAACTCGCTCTACGTTCATTTTCATTCTTTGTTAAAAGTATCCGATCGATAAGCATAGATAATGAAAGCATTCTGGTTGTTGGTTTATCATATAATATTGGGAAGTTTTCCCAAGGAATAACCTCTGTTTCTTTATCTGGTATTATTATAACATGTTCATCAAAATCATATAAATCTAATTTGTTATACTTTTGTAATATTTTTCTGAGGATTCTTATATACTATTTTGTATATTATATGTTAAAAAAAATAGAATATGTAATAATATATGATAATTAGTAATAAATTCATTACATTAAATAATATAAAAAAAAAATATTACCATATCAACATCAATATTATTATAATCAATTTTTATACCACATGATTGATAATAATCTAAAAAGTAATAAATAACATCTTCTAATTCACAATCCAATGTATCATTTTCTTTTAAATGTAAAAAACAATCGCAAATTTCTTGATCAAACTCTAAAAAAGATTCTGAATCTAACTTTAGAACTATTCTACCAATAAAATTTTCTAATTCTTTTCTAAATTGAAAACGTTCTTTCATATATTCTTTAATTACTGGACAAAATACTCCTTTAAACCCTCCAATCCATTGAACTTCCATTTTAATCAAAAGTTCTTCAAGATGGCGATCCAAATCAATGCGTTCATTCCACCAAAGAGCTTTTTCTTCACTAGAAATATTATTTACCTTTTCATCTTCAGTATAACCAGAATATTGAGTCATTTCTGCATTATTATTTTCCTTATACAACAGCGTTTTTAAATATGAAATACCTTTTTCAAATTCATAAAAACCAGAGGTTTGTCCTTTTCGATAACTAATATGTCTTTTAATAGGAATATGAAGAATCAGAGGTTGTTTATTTTTATGATATCGACAAAGGAAAAAGCAATTACGATCTTTATCATACGTTATACTGCATACTGTCCAATCATCTGGAATATTATTAATATAATCATATTGGAATTTCTCTAAGTTAATAGTTTCTTCTTGTAAATATTTAGAATATAAAATATAATTTATGTCATTATTATTTAAAGACATATCTTGTAATTGTTTAATATCATCTTGATCTTGTTCTAATTTATTCTTAGGCCATGTGTTTTTAAAGATTCTTTCCTCTTTCTTTAACGAGCTTTGTAGCAATTTATTGTTATAAATTTCAAAAAGTTCACGTGTATATGTTATACCTTTTGAAAATTCTTTATATATATATATAAAAAAATATTATTTTACAATTTAATCAAAATAACATAAATACATTAAATATTAAATAAGCACTATAATTACCCAATAAATAAGCACATTCTAATATAGTATCATTTGTTATTATTGATAAAGAAGATTGATAAGGTAAAAGAAATGATTTTATAATGTTAATATATAGATTGTAGAGAGATGCTTTTCTAAAAACTTCAGGAATATCCTTTCGGTAAGATATATTTATTGCCTTTTTTAAATATTTTTCAATTGAATTTAATTGAGAAATGTTTAATGAATTATTATTATCATCATCATCATTCATCAAATAAATTTTATTTGACTTATTAATTAATGATGAAGCTATAAATATTATATAAATATATATGTTAATTAAAAATAATTAAATAATATTCTTATTATTATTCTTATTTTTCTTATAATGCTTTTATTTTCGTTTTTGTTTTTTGTTTCTTTTAAAAAATTATTTACCTGATTCAAATATAAAATCCATATTAGGATTTAATGTCATTTTATGTATGAATTCTGTTAATAAAATATCAACACAGATCAAATATTCTTCAGCAGTAATAGGTTTTGTATGATTTATATCAATTTTGTTTAATGTTTCTTGTGTATTTAAATTTTTATAAATTAAAGCTATTAAAGAATTCAAATGAGTTTAGTATTTAAATTTTACTTATTTTATATTTACTTTATATTCGTTTTATATCAATACTTTGTTAAATACCTTGTTGTAATAAAATATGATTAGTATAAATAAATAATGGATAGTAACATTTAGCCATATCATTTGCTGATACTTATATTAATAAAAAAAAAGAAAGAAAGAAAGAAAGAAAAGAAAAGAAAAAATAAAAATTAATATTACAATTTTTACTGTTTGAAATTGATATATACTATACAATATTAATAAAAAATTACTGGATTTTAGAGTATTTCCTTCATTTTTAACATCAATATTTCCACTATTAATATAAATAAATAAATTTGAATTACAACATTTATAAATATATATTATTTAAACGAATATGATTATAATAAACATTACCTCATTTGATCCACTGATTTTCTATAGTCATCATTAATCATTATATTTATATATTTTTGAATTTTTTTAATTAAATGGAGAGCTTGGTTATATTTTCTTCGTTCGACATATGATAAACATATATTAATTTCTAATTGAACATATTCCAAATAAAGAATATTATTTCTTATCTATTATATTTATATTTCATAGTGTTAATTATGAACATTAATAATTATTTTGTAATCATTACACTCATTCTTACCATATTTATACTTTTAATAGCCTTATTATAATATTTATCACTTTCTTCAATATTATGTTTTTTAAGTTCGAGATAGCCAAAATCTGTAGAAAACTTACAAATATATATATCAGACTGAATTAATTCTGCAAGTTGTAAACCTTCTTTAAAATAGCAAGAAGATTCACAAATAGAACCACGTTGAGAATATACATTTCCAAGTACTTTATAACATTCTAATAAATGCTGAAATATAATAAAAAGTTGAAAATATTAATAAAAAAAAAAAAGAGAAAAAAAAAACATTCATCAATATTATTGAATATATATATCAATAGTTACAATCATAATTTTCCACTGAGAAGTTTGGATTAAATAATGATAAGGTGAATTAGAATCTTTACTATTCATTAAACTAAATTTTTTATGAGAATGAAGAATTATAAAATTATTAATGAGGGAAAGTTGGTATAATAATATTTTGATCGCTACGTATAAGTTTCCCTAATGTAAAAATTAAAAATATAAATATTTATATTAATAATTATTATAATTAAAATAATAAATAATAATAATGTATATAATGTATGTATAATTTTAAGAAAAATCTATTCAAACCTCTTTCATATTTAATATCCCCAATATATAATAAGAAAAGGATAGTATTATAGAATTAAACTGATTATTTGATTCACTAAACTTATCCATTATGTTATTTCTTTCAACAAAATTGGAAACTTTATCAAACAGTATCTTACTATTATATTAAATAATAATAATAATAATAAGTAAGTTTTTTTTTTTAACATTAATGTTATTTAAAATATATATTAACAATAATAATACCATTTTTCTAATTCATTAATTGATACATAATAATATGACAAATATAAATGATAACATAACCATGAATATTGACTTGAACTAACTGTTAACTCCTTAAGTTGGTCTAATTCTTCTATAGCTTGTTTTGAATAACCCATTTTAAGATATGTTTGTGATATGTTAATTAATATTTTAACTTTATCTATAAGTTTAATAAATATAAATAATTATCAAATTTAAGAAATATTTCATATTAGTGATATTATAATTTATTATTATCAATAACAAAAAGAAAAAGAAGAAAAAGGAGAAGAAAGCTATAATTGAAAGAAAAAAAAAACTTACCATCCTCATATTTTTTATTTTTATTTGTTAATTCATTTAATAAGGATAAAACTCGAAGAGTGATAATTTTATATTTAAAATTCCCAAAAATATCAAAATAATCGGCCAAGTAATCTAATTAATTTGCAATAATTATTATCAATAATAAAAAAAATAAATAAATTTATATAAGCAATCTAAAATTTCATTTATATATGTATAATATGTATATATATATATTATATACCAATATATAAATATGTCTGTTCTATATTATCAATATAGCAATCAATGATTTCTCTATCTATAATAATAATAAAAAAAATTAATTATATAATAGTAGGGTTATTTGTAAGATAAGATATTAAATAAATATAATAATACCTTGTTTATATTTTAAAAGTGAAGAAAACAATTTATCCCAAGTTTTTAATGCTGTTTTAAAATACTTGATTTGTTTATCTTTTAACTTATTCATGATTATACCATAAATTGAATATGAAATAGATAAATAATTATTTCTTTGATTTATTTTATTACTATCGTTTTTATAGTCCTAGAAAAGAAAAGTAGATAATATATTATTAATTTATAAATAAATATAAATATAATTGAAAATATTATGTATTTATATTCAAAATATTCTGATAGTATTTATTATTTACATCTTTCTTTAATAGATTAATAATTGATTGGCATAAATTTAAATGATCATTAACATTTTGAGGTTTCAATACTTTATATAAATGTAATTTTTTTAATTGAAACTTCGAATAAGTAAATGGATATAAGTTTTCGTCATAATATTTTAGAATATAATCAATTGATTTAAATTGTTCATTTTCAGTATTATGTTTATTTTCTATAGCTTCTAAAGTTTGAAGTTCGTATTTCAAAATATTTAAAATATAACTTTCGAATTCTTTCTTGTTATATAAATTATTGGATAGAATTTCATCTAAAAAAAGATATGGATGTGTATCTATCATTGAAATAGAAAATCGGACATAATGTTCAATGATTTTGATAATATCATTACTTGATTTAGAATCTGAATAGTTAAATTTTTTATATTCATCCAAAGGTATCCGTTTAAAAGATTCAATTAAAGTATTTCTTGCAGTCTATATAAACCAAAACAAATTAATAAATAGAAGATAGCAGTAATAAAATACACATATTTATATATTATATATATATACCTCTTTTTCATGTATGTAATAATAACAGATAGCAAGCATATCTAATATATTAGCTAATTCCAACGATTGATCCTTTACTTTTAATAAAGTTTTGTATGAAAAATCAAATAGTGATATGGATTCTTTATAATATTTATTTTTATAAAGTTTAATTGCAATATTTGAATATGCTTTTGATATTTCTTTAAATCCATTGATACATGAATATTTCTCTGCTAATTCTTTTGCTGCTTCAAGATAGTTATCAATATAAAGCCATGTATTATAATCTTCAAATATGAAACATAAATTTGATAATAAAGTTTCACATTTAATAATTATTGAAACCAGCTCTTTCTTGTGCTAATATATTAAAATAATATTAATATTATTATAGATAAATGATATATTATTATAAAATAAAAAAAAAATAATTATAAATAAGAATGATTATAATAAATACACAAATTAAATTAATATTTTATAATATATTGATATTTTACCTGATATAACTTTTTCAAAAGAAGAAAATTAAGCAAAGAAATGATTTTTTCAAATAAATTAATTAATGATTTTCGTTGTTTGGTTAATAAGGTAGATGTTTTTTTGCTATTAAAAAGATATAAATTTTGATTGATAATTTTTATAAAAGTTTCAATCGAATTTATAATTTGTTGGGTATTATCGTTTTCAATAGCAGGTATATTTATTGATGATGAAAAGGCTTGTTTAGTTAATTCAATGAAATCTAGTTGTTTTTCAACATATTGATAGCTTTCATGATAAAATTTTGATTTATCTAATATATAATATAAATATATCAATTAAGTATTATTTATATCCTTTAAACTACCTAAAAAGAAAAAAAAAATGATGTAAAATACAAATTTATTAACAATTATTACTTACCAATATATATAAAAATATCATAAAATAAGAGATGATTGATGTCTAAGTCCGCCAAAAATTTTGTAGTATAAAAGGTATAATCCTGTATTTTATTATTTTTCTTTAACACTTTTAAAATTCTAAATAGAATTTCTCTTGAATTAATAACAATTGTTGGATTTTTTATCTTTATTATTTATTATATATTATATAAATTTTAAATTATAAAATATTTGTTAATTAATAAACATTAACTAACATTTATAATAATTATTAAGCAATATAATATTGCAGTAAAAAACATCAAAAATTATGTAATATTTAAGTACCTTTTTTCCTAAATATAGATAATGGTCCAACAATGTAATTAATTTTTTTGAAAGATTTAGTTGAATTATATCATTATCAGATATAAATGAAAATGCTTTTTCATAAAATTTTGAAATAGTATTAACTATAGGTATTAGATCTTTTTAAATATGAAAAATAGATAAACTTAATCGATTTTTCCTGTTATTAATTAAAAAATTGATTAATAAAATACAAAAAAAAAAAAAAAAAAAAAATGCTTACTTGATTCAGTTTTCATTTTTTGCTCAAAAGTATATGCATATTTTAAAATAGCATCAATATACCAATTAATTGTTGATCCACCTGTTTTACGCATTGCTTCTAATGCCACAAATTGAATTTTGAATGAAATTTCTGGGTTTCGATCTTTTATTTATAAATTTTTATAAATAATAATAATTACAAATTTTATACAAAATTAAGAACTTATGAATAGTATATATTGAGAATTTTATTATCATTATTATTATAAATTACCTTTATATTTTTCAGATATCTCTTTTAGAAGAACTCTACAAATATTAGAATATAGCTTTTCTGATAGTAATTTATTTTTTTCCCTAACAAAATTACAATGTTTATATAATGTAAAATTTCGTTCATTGAACATAAAATCTAAATTCTAATTATATCGAATTGTTGTTTTTGTTAAAATTTAATAAATGAAATTTAAATAAATGGATTTTCATATTATTCAATAAATTTAATTAAGAAATTTTATAATTATTACATTTCTATAAGAAAGACATTTTATGCAATTTAATTGTGTCGTGATTATTAATTGTGAAAATTTGTTTAAATCCTCTTTGTTATTAATAATTGGGATGATTAATATCTTTTTATGCAATTGAATTATTTCATTGTATGAACATTTCATTTCATTTTCAAAATATCTGGATTGTATTCTTTCATATAAATGTTTTAATTGAATTTCGGCAGATTCAATCTTTTAATTATATTAAATTATTTAATATAAAATAATAATAATAATAATAATAATAATAATTAAAAAAAAAAAAAAGTCAAAAATAAATAAAAATAATTGTCAACTATTATATTATTACTATACCATTTGAATTTCAATTAGTTTTGTAATTAAGTTTGAATGAGCTAAATCAATATCAATAGGTTTTATATTTAAATAAATTTCCAAGCGTTCTAATACTTCTAAAGTAATTTTTGAGCTTTCAATTAAACTTAATTTTTCACTTGTGTAATCTTTATTATCATTTATAAGAACAGGCTCCTCATCAATAATAATTATTTCATCATTTTTATCCTTCATTTGGTTAATATTACTTTTCTGTTTTTTGTTTAAATTTTCATAGGTATCATCACTTAGGTCAATGAAATTAAATTTTCGCTTTTTACTATTTGAAATTTCATTATTAATTTCAGATAATGTTTTTATAATCTGATTGAAAATTTTCATAGCAATGGGAGCATATTGAAAAGCCAATATTTTAAAATTTTCATTATTATCTTTTGAGGTTAAAACAGGTTTAAAAATTTTATTTAAGGACACTACTAATTTTGGATTACATTTTGAAATGGTAGAATAAGATATTAATATTGAATTAATATTCTCAACTTTCAACATTATAATTTTTTATTTAATTTAAAGGAAATTTTATATATAAAAATTCTTTAATTTTCAAAATGTTAATTGAAATTTGTAATTTTTAACATGTTTTATTTATTATTAATGATTTTAAGAATTTCAAATGAAATTTAATTCCTTTTTTTTTAAAAAAAAAAATAAGAATAATAAAAAAAAATATTCAAAAATTATATTAAATCAAAATAAGATAATTGTACCACCTAATTCTGTTGGTTATAAAAAAAATGAAAGAATCTATTGTATCACATGATACTTTTATAATTTTTGATTTTATTAATTTTATTAATGAATAAGTTTAATTTTTAAAGGCTTTTTTTTTTTGTTTTTGTTTTCGTTTTTGTTTTTTAGCCTTCCATATATTTTATAAATAGAATATTTAATTTACAATTTATAATAAGAGTAACAATAATACAATTTATATTATTATTAACTCTTTTTTTTTTTTTTTTGGAATTATTCTTTTAAAAAACAATTTATAATTTATATGATATGAGTATTAAAATGATTATGATAATTAAAAATTTATTATTGTTAATTTTAGTAATATAACTTTTAAAATCTATAGGATTAAAAAAGTAAATCTAATTAGTGGTTTGAGTAATTTCCTTTTCGACTGGTCTAACTGGAACATTAGTATCAAATAAATGTTCCTTAACACTAACAATTGGAACTTCACGACGGTGGAAAATACCAGCAGCTAAAGCAGCTTCAACATTTGTAGCTTCAAAAACTTCAGTAAAGTGTTCTGGTTTACCAGCACCACTAGAAGCAATAACTGGAATAGTAACTGCCTTTTTAACATCTTCAATTAATTCTAAATCGAAACCAGAGTTGGTACCATCCTTATCCATACAGTTACAAAGAATTTCACCAGCACCCATAGCTTCACAGGAAGTAACTAATTGATAAACATCGACATCTCTTCCTTCACGACCACCTTTAACAGTACATTGATACCAGCAGTAGTTTTCACCATTTGGACCTGGGTATTTAGTTGGAAGAACATGGTGGTTTGGTGCATCTTCTGGTGAATTAACATAAACTCTGCGTGGATCAACAGAAATAACTACAGCTTGAGCACCGTAAACTTTAGAGATTTGTTCAATAGCAGTTTCACCACTTGGCTTATTACCACGAGCTATAAATTGTTCGGTAGCATAAACAGCATCACTACCAATAGAAACCTTATCAGCACCGGATCTGAAATATTCTCCAGCAACTTCTAAAGCTGGGTGGAAGACACCATCTGGATCAGTTAAATCACGAATACCACCACCAATAGTTAATGGAACAAAAATAGATTCAGAAGCTCTCTTTAAAACTTCAATCATTGGTAAATCTCTTAATGGGCAATCACGGAAACTAGTAATATTTAAAAATGTGATTTCATCAGCACCTTCTTCGTAGTATCTCTTAGCAAGATCAACTGGCTTACCAAGATTACGAACATTATTACCATCCTTCTTTTCTCTAACATCATATTGATCACCCTTAGTAACAACTAAATCACCTTGATCATTAGTTCTAACATCTAAACAAGCAATAATACGACGAGTTAAACGATCTCTACATGGAGTTGAAAGTGGAGCAACTACATTTGAAGAGACTTCCTTATTTTCTTCACCGAAATCGAGGAAGGCCTTTAAGATCATTAAACCAGCATAACCACTCTTTTCTGGGTGGAATTGGGTAGCAAAAATGTTACCCTTTTGAATAGAACTGACATATTTTTCATCTTTATAAGTAGTAGTAGAAAGAACCCAATCCTTAATATCTTCAGAGTATG
The DNA here is from genome assembly GCA_002104945.1 of Piromyces finnis. NCBI lineage: Eukaryota > Fungi > Neocallimastigomycota > Neocallimastigomycetes > Neocallimastigales > Neocallimastigaceae > Piromyces > Piromyces finnis. The sequence goes on from MCFH01000031.1 coordinate 253,825, forward strand.
GGATAGCATAAGAGTGAACAAAATAATAGAAAGTACTTTCTTCACCACGATGATTAATTAATTGAATGCTACTTAAGGAGCTCTTATCTTGACTTTGTTCCTTTTCTAAATGAGCACCATTCCAACCCATATGTGGAACAGTCTTAGTTTTGTCATTGAAACGTTTAACAGTAGCTGGAATAATAGAAAGACCTTCTACACCTGGATTTTCTTCAGAACCTAAACATAAAGATTGCATACCAACACAAATACCCATGAATGGTTTACCAGAAGCTATGTATTTCTTTAATGGTTCGACAAAACCTTTCTTACGAAGACTTTCCATGGCTGGTCCGAAAGCACCAACACCTGGGAAAATAATTTTCTATTAATGTTTAATATATATAATTATATATTATAATATTAATGAAAGTGAATATTGCTAAACTTTGAAAATAATTATTCATTTTTATAATTATAGCTATTTTTAATTTATTTTATAATTTTGAAATGTTGATTTCATATTATAAATTATATTAAAATATAATTAAAATTTTTAAATTTTTATTTTAATTTTTATCCTGATTTTATATAATAATTATAAATTTTGATAAAATAAATTTTAAGCCTTCTTTTTTTTTTTTTTTTTTTTTTTTTTTTTTTTGGAAAATAAAATTAGCATTAGCATTAAAAAATATAGAAAATAAAATTTTTAAATTTTAAATTTCATTAAATTATTTAATAGATTATTCATAAATTATTGCTAAATTATACATTAAATATTATTGTTTTTTTTTTTTTTTTTACTGAGTATTTCTTCTAATTTGAAAAATTACTATTTTTCTTTCCTTTAAACCAGTTATTATTATTGAATTTTAATTAATTTTTCAAATATCACATTTATTTTACTTGTCATTTTTATTCCTTAAAATAAAAACACATACACTAGCTTTGTCGAAATCTTCAACACAAGTAATTGGCTTGATATCATGACCAATTTTTTTAACAGCGTTAACTAAACTTCTGACGTTTCCTGCTCCGTAATCTAATAAATATACAACCATTTTTAATTTCAATATATAATTAAATTTATAAAAATTATAAATAAATTTTTTTGTTTTTTTAATAATAAAATTTTAACATATTTCTTATGTAAAATCTTTACTATGATTGGATTTTTTTTTTTCTAACTATATTATAAAATAAATATAATACATACAATTAATATAAATTGAAATAAGTATTTTGAAAATTAGGATATTTGATTGAGGGTTAGTTTATTGTAAAAATATATATATATAAAACAGAACATTGATAACGTATTAATACTATTAAATAGAATTTGTTAAATATTCAGTATATTAGTATTTATAAAATAGTATTTTTGATTTAAATAATAAGCTAAAAACTTTTTTTTTATTTATTACACATTAATAAAAACAAAGACATAAAAGCTAATATTAATAATTATAAAAATATAAAATATTTGTTAGATAATTTTTTTTTGTTTTGTTTAAATTAATATTAAAAATAATATAAATATAATTAAGTAACATGGATTGAAGTTAATACAAAGGAGCTATTAATAATTATTTTAAACAACTAAGTGTACTTTTTATTATATAAAAAAATACTAGAGGATGAATATTAAATATTATTTTTATTATAAACCTAGAAAAAAAAATGTTTTCATAAATAATAATAAATATATATGAAAAGCTAACCTTTAACATAATTCTATAAAAATTCAATATTTAAATTACTTTAAATAATTCAATACATTAATTGCATATTAAAATTAAATACGTATACATATTTTTAAATAGCAAATATAAGAAGTAATATGATTGGATAAAAAACATTCATTAAATTTTAGTTAGCAACAAAAAATTAATTAACTATAAATAATGAAAAATTTCCTGAACTTTTTAAAACTCCATTGTCTTAGTATCAACCTAAGATTGCAATTACGTTAATAAAAACTACAGTCGATGATGATACTACACGCACCCGGACGAAAAATTATTTTCGATTGCGTAAGATAGTTGAGGCTGTTCAAAGTTTTTATAATAAATATATGAATTTAAAAATTAAAATATGGATATTATTAAATATTAGTTGATGATTATAATCGTATTTAATTAGTATAATATTAAAATATTATTTAAAATTGTTTATTTGTTTTTTTGAATTTTTATAGTTTTTGCTAATTAATTAAACACATGTGGATTTAGATTAATTATTTAATACGTACATAGGATTAAACATTTATTAAATACTTTAAGGATGAAATATTTTTTAAAAGAGGAAATAAATTATTGACCAGTTTTATATCGGTCATTTTACTTTTATTATTATTGCTATCATTATTTTTATTTTATAGATGTTTTAAATTTTTTTTATTTACGGTCGGTCAATTCATTTATTTTGTTTATAGATTGTTGCCAAATTTCTTATTTATGATATCACATGATCATATTAAATAAATAAAAAACCCAAAATAATAAATTTTCATTTAAAATAACATATATTTTAAATGAAATATCAAATCATTACATTATTTATTATAAATTATTTTAACCTCTAAATTTTTTTTTATCTCATTTTAATTAAATATATTGGTGTTTCATGTTTTATATTAAAACAATTTTAATATAATAAAATAATTAAAAAAAAAGAAATAATAACAAGAGAAAATAAATAAACAAATAAATAAATAAATAAATAAATAAATAAATAAATAAATAAATAAATAAATAAATAAATAAATAAATAAATAAATAAATAAATAAATAAATAAATAAATAAATAAATAAATAAATAAATAAATAAATGAAAAAAAGGACTAATATTTTTATTAAGAAATAAACTTTTATTAAGTATTACCCTAAATATATATATATAAGGTTTACTGTTTCTTTTTTTTTTTTTTTTTGTTTTTTGTTTTTACTTATATATTTTTTAAAAATAAAAGATAATAAAATCCAATTTAAAGGAAAAAACAATAAATTATATATATTCACTGTCTTTTTTTTTTTTTTTTTTTTTTTTTTCCTTTTTTTAATTTAAATTTGTAATATTTTTCAATTTAATATATAACACATAACAGTAATAATAAAAAATGTCGGTTCAATTTACAGAAAATAATGGAAAACAATGGATTTTCTTTAAAGGAAAATATTTAAATTCAGATGAAAATTCCAAAATGTTACTTTCAAATGATACCGAAAAAGTTTTAGAAGATTGTATTAATTCCTGTTCAAAGAATAATGATTGTCAATGGTTTGTATGGAGTACTGATAATGGTAAATGTCTTCAATTTAAATTCCTTGAAAATAATGATTCAACTTTCCAATGGAGATATGATTATTATAAGTATAATGGAATGGAATTACTCGGAGAAGTTTTTAATTTAGAACATGATACTGAAACTCAAGAACAATGTATAAATGATTGTTATAATGACACTAATTGTGTAGGGGTAAATTATATAAATAATTCAAAGCATTGTAGAATCTTTTATAACTATTCCAATGAAAATACTTATTTTGGATATTATGCAGTAAATCAAAATGAAAATCCAGTAGTAAGTATTTAAAATATTCTTTTACATTTTTTTTCTTTTTTTTTTTTCTTTATATGTTAAATAGCAATTTCAATAATTTTTTTAATAGAATTCAAAAACTATATATATTATTATGAATTATAATTAATAATTTTTTTTTTCTTTTATTTTAATATAATTTTTGATATGAAAATATAGGGTGGTGAACTTACTTCAATTGGTGATGATATTTACAATACAGAAGCTAATATTAAAAACAATTCATTTTTTTCATTAGAAAAGGTTGCTGCCTTTATTTTAGCAATGGTTTTAATAATTTTAAGTGTCGTATTATTTATGAAATATAAAAAGAATAATAATAAAGGTGAAAAATTACCACCATTACCACCAAGAGATGAAGTTTAGATATAAAAAAAAATAGTATTAGAATTAAGAATAAAAAATAAAATAGAGAATAATCATTATTTAAATGTATTAAAAGAAAGGTAATATAATATATAGAATTGTAAAGTTTAAAATAATTAAATAAATAATAATATATAATTATAATGAAAAATACATAATAATAAAAAGAAATTATTTATTTTTTACGAATTTATTTTATGAAACCAATTTTTATTTTATTTTATTTATGTACTCTTTATCCACATAATTATTTTATTATTTTTATTATTTTAATGAATTTTTTTTTTTTTTTTTTTTTAACGGCATCAAATATTTTAAACTTTATTATTAATTTAATTAAAATTATAATACATGTTATATAAAAAAAATTAAAAATAAAAATAAAAAAATATGTTTAAATAAATACAAATGAATAAAAATTGGGTATAATGGATTCTAATAATTTTAATTAAAGTAAGAAAGCCACTATTATACTAAAGTACAATAATTGTATTTGACCAAAATTATGATCTCCATCGGTTGTGCTGGCCTTCCTGGCCTGTCTTACTGTTTCTTCAGTATTGACGCTCTTGGCTGTTTCTTCAAACCTTTTGAACATTGACCATTTCTGGCCAATAGCAAAAGGCATAATTTTGGTTAGAAGTTCCTCTATTACCGATTAATAGAACTATTACTATTGTTAACTAAATTACTATCTAAATTTGAATTATTATCTTCACTATTGCTATCATTACAAATATTATTATTTCTACTACTATTATTGTTATTATTACTATTGTTACTATTACTGTTGTTACTATTGTTACTACTACTACTACTACTATTATTATTATTATTATTATTATTGCTATTAATATTATTGCTATCTCTACTGATATTAACAATTTCATTATTATTGATTTTTTTTTTTTTTTAACGGCATCAAATATTTTTAAACTTTATTATTAATTTAATTAAAATTATAATACATGTAATAAAAAATTAAAAAATAAAAATAAAAATAAAAAAAATATGTTTAAATAAACACAAATGAATAAAATTTGGGTATAATGTATTCTAGTAATTTTAATTAAAGTAAGAAAGCCACTATCATACTAAAGTATAATAATTGTATTTGACTTCCAATGGGACACCGAGCCAAAGATCAAAATTTTGTCATGGAACAAAATTATGATCTCCATTGGTTGCGCTGGCCCTCCTGGCCTGTCTTACTGTTTCTTCAGCATTGACGTTCTTGGATGTTGCTTCAAACCTTTTGAACATTGACCATTGCTGGCCAATAGCAAAAGGCATGATTTTGGTTAGAAGTTCCGCGGTTACCGTCAAGAATGGTGTTCCTTCGTTAGTATCAGATTGAATCTGACGCTTACAAAGTTCTTTCCATTCCCTTGAATTGTAATTAATATTGTTAAAACTTCTTCCCCCAAGAAGGAATTTAAATATTTTACTGCACACACTAGAATAATCATACACATTAATATTCACCGGATTATTAGAACTATTACTATCATTAACTAAATTACTATCTAAATTAGAATTATTATCTTCACTATTGCTATCATTACTAATATTATTATTTCTATTACTACTATTGTTATTATTACTACTGTTATTATTATTATTGTTATTATTACTATTGTTATTATTACTATTGTTAATATTATTAGTACTATTGTTACTATTACTATTACTGTTATTGCTATCTCTACTGATATTAACATTTTCATTATTATTGATGGGACTGTTGGAATTACGTTGACTGAAAAAATTAAATAGCTGGACTATGGAATCATAATGTTTAATACGGATATCTCTAAATGTTGGACAATCTAATAACCAATGTTTAATACTTTGAACACCACACTTGCAACATGGACAGTAGTTAGGACAAACTGGATCAACAAATTTAGCAGCTTTGGCAACTCTAGCATCCAACTTGTATCCGTTTCTTGCTTTCAATAGCCAGTAGAAGCCATAGGCAAACTCTGGGTACTCATAACATAATTTGATAAAATCTTTAGTTTCAATAAATTTATTATCGTCATAATATTGCGCTTTGATTGAATTCCCTTTGAGATCTTTCCAATAAAAGTTTTTAACTGCTTTAACATCTCCATGCTTCTTTAGTTTTTTATCAAGTGTCCTACTTGATTTGCACCACGTGTATTTTCTAAATTTAGGAATGTAATTGACAAGGTGTGAGATAATACAATTTGAGTTTTTCCATTTGTTAAAACATCTAACCTGAGCTAAAGCACATTTGGCTGACAATGGAGGAATATTCAAATCTTTTGAGATAGAGTATAAAGATATAAACGATACAGCTTTATGAACTCCGGCAACCCATCGTATTCCTTTGTTAACATGCTTCTGAGCAATCCTAGACCTAGCTTTGTTGGATCCAAGTAATGGTGCAAAGTATGAAACTCTGCTAATCACTTGAGAGTTAAGTACTAGTTTTTTGAAAGGAATAGGAATATTAGGATTTCTTAAGAATTTACTGACTGAGAAAAGTCCTTTCAAAACCTTGTTATTAAGAGCTTTAATTACTGGTTTAAGGGACAGATTCTTATCAAATGGAACACCAAGATAAGTGTAGCAGTCAGTAGTTGGAATGGGTTGTCCTGCTAGGTAAAATGTTGGATCTCTCTTGTTCTGATTTTCTATTGATTCAGGACGATTTTTTTTTTTTTTTTTTTTTTTTTTTTTTTTTAACGGCATCAAATATTTTAAACTTTATTATTAATTTAATTAAAATTATAATACATGAAATATAAAAATTAAAATAAAATAAAAATAAAAAAAATATGTTTATATAAACACAAATGAATAAAAATTGGGTATAATGTATTCTAGTAATTTTAATTAAAGTAAGAAAGCCACTATCATACTAAAGTATAATAATTGTATTTGACTTCCAATGGGACACCGAGCCAAAGATCAAAATTTTGTCATGGAACAAAATTATGATCTCCATTGGTTGCGCTGGCCCTCCTGGCCTGTCTTACTGTTTCTTCAGCATTGACGTTCTTGGATGTTGCTTCAAACCTTTTGAACATTGACCATTGCTGGCCAATAGCAAAAGGCATGATTTTGGTTAGAAGTTCCGCGGTTACCGTCAAGAATGGTGCTCCTTCATTAGTACCAGATTGAATCTGACGCTTACAAAGTTCTTTCCATTCCCTTGAATTGTAATTAATATTGTTAAAACTTCTTCCCCCAAGAAGGAATTTAAATATTTTACTGCACACACTAGAATAATCATACACATTAATATTCACCGGATTATTAGAACTATTACTATCATTAACTAAATTACTATCTAAATTAGAATTATTATCTTCACTATTGCTATCATTACTAATATTATTATTTCTATTATTGTTATTATTACTATTGTTACTATTACTATTGTTACTATTACTATTGTTATTACTACTATTGTTACTATTACTATTAATGTTATTGCTATCTCTACTGATATTATCAATTTCATTATTATTGATAGGACTATTGGAATTACGTTGACTGAAAAAATTTAATAGCTGGACTATAGAATCATAATGTTTAATACGGGTATCTCTAAAAGTTGGACAATCTAATAACCAATGTTTAATACTTTGAACACCACACTTGCAACATGGACAGTAGTTAGGACAAACTGGATCAACAAATTTAGCAGCTTTGGCAACTCTAGCATCCAACTTGTATCCGTTTCTTGCTTTCAATAGCCAGTAGAAGCCATAGGCAAACTCTGGGTACTCATAACATAATTTAATAAAATCTTTAGTTTCAATAAATTTATTATCATCATAATATTGCGCTTTGATTGAATTCCCTTTGAGATCTTTCCAATAAAAGTTTTTAACTGCTTTAACATCTCCATGCTTCTTTAGTTTTTTATCAAGTGTCCTACTTGATTTGCACCACGTGTATTTTCTAAATTTAGGAATGTAATTGACAAGGTGTGAGATAATACAATTTGAGTTTTTCCATTTGTTAAAACATCTAACCTGAGCTAACGCACATTTGGCTGACAATGGAGGAATATTCAAATCTTTTGAGATAGAGTATAAAGATATAAACGATACAGCTTTATGAACTCCGGCAACCCATCGTATTCCTTTGTTAACATGCTTCTGAGCAATCCTAGACCTAGCTTTGTTGGATCCAAGTAATGGTGCAAAGTATGAAACTCTGCTAATCACTTGTGAGTTAAGTACTAGTTTTTTGAAAGGAATAGGAATATTAGGATTTCTTAAGAATTTACTGACTGAGAAAAGTCCTTTCAAAACCTTGTTATTAAGAACATTAATTACTGGTTTAAGGGACAAATTCTTATCAAATGGAACACCAAGATAAGTGTAGCAGTCAGTAGTTGGAATGGGTTGTCCTGCTAAGTAAAATGTTGGATCTCTCTTGTTCTGATTTTCTATTGATTCAGGACGAATCACCATCGTTGAACATTTCTGGATACCAAATTCCATTTCATTATACAAGGCCCATTCATTAACTCTTCTAAGCATCTTTTTTAAGCATCCTCTTGTTGGAGCACAAATAACTATATCATCTGCAAAAAGTCCACCACAGCATCGAGTGTCACCTAAACTGACTCCGAGATCTTCACACTCTTTAAATATATCATTAATAAAGAGATTAAAAAGAATAGGCGAAAGTGGGCAACCTTGACGGACTCCTTTCTTCACATCAAAAGATTTCGAGAATTGTCCATCTAATTTGACATTAGCCTTAGATGTTAAATATAAATTTTTGATGAATTGTAAACTCTTACCTCGGATTTCTAAACAATCTAATTTATGGAGAATATTACCGATTGGGACTGAATCGTATGCTTTCCTGAGATCTAAAAAGGCCAAATATGTCTCTTTATTATCTAATTGACGTCTACGGCATATTTCTTGGATTGAAATGAAAAGACTGATACTTTCTTCCTTTTTTCGAAAACCAAATTGTTCAGGTCTAATGAAATTATTCTTTAGACCATATTCTGAGATTCTAGTGGTGACAATTTTGGAGATCAACTTAATACCATTATTGATAAGTGATATACCTCGATAGTTATCACAATCTGTCAAATCTCCCTTCTTAGGAATAGAAACAATACTGGATTCATTCCATGAGTTGGGGAAATCTCCATCCCAAATACGGTTAAATAATTTAAGAATAAAATTTAAACCATGAGCATCATTATCTGAAGTAGTATTACCAGAAGAATTATTACCTGTAGCATTATTAGAATCATTACTTGATGGAATTAATGCTTTGTAAAATTCAATTGGAATACCATCTGGACCTGATGCTTTATAATTTGGAGTAGAGAGGATAGCTGACTTGACTTCATCAATACTAATATCTTGGTTGATATCCCACTCATCAAGCATAGGAAGTGAAAAACGTTTATTCGTTGGTTCTTCATACCAATGCTCCAAATCAAGACTTACACCACTTGGATCTGATGCAAGGTTTTCGAAATGATCATGCCACACTTCTAGTTGTTCTTCCGTAGCAACAACTAATTCTCCATTTTTATTTTTAATTGGTTGAGCAATAAAGAAAGAATCTTTTCCAATTTTTGCAGTTTTCTTGATCCATTTCCAGGCCTTCTTAGGATTATGACTCTTCATATACTCACATCCTGTTTTAATCCAATGAAGATATTCTTGCTTCCTAAATTCATTACATCTTTTGTGGATGTAATCAATGAGCTTACGGTAGATTTTAATTCTTTTAATAAATTCATCTATATCATAAATTCTTTCTTTTTTAAATCTCTTATACAACTTCATTTTGATTTTTTGAAGATTAAAAATTTGTTGTGAAATATGAAATGAAGACTTTATAACATTATTTGCTGAAGTAATACTGAGCTCGTCTGCAATTGAAAAAGCAGTTGAAGTAAACTCTTTGGAAAGTTCATCTGTAGAAACATTAGGATCGTTGAATTTTGCTGAAAGAATTTGGAATTTATTATGACTAAGAATAGATTCCTTTTCCTCAATACATTTTAATCTATTCCATTTCAGAATTTTCTTAGGAACATTAAAGTCATTAGAAAAATCTTCCATAGGAATAATTTTACCATTAATAAGAAGTGGCTTATGGTCTGATACAGGATAAAAATTATTTATAAATGATCCTGAGTGAATAAGATCTTTCATCTTCGAATTGATAAGAGCATGGTCAATGTCGGAAGATTGATCACCTCGAGTCCAAGAGATAGTAGACCCTCTAAGCGGAAGAATTTCCCAATCTCCTAATCCATTAGTTGATAACCAGTTGGATAATTTTACTTTAGACATATTAAAATCACCAACAAGAATCGATGGATGGGATGAATGAGTTTGTAACCACAAGCGAACTTCTAACTTTGCATGATCAACATAGATGTTGTGATGACTATGAGGCATATAAACATTACCAATCGAGCATTTGAATCTATTCCAGAGACTAAAAGTATAAATAGAAATAATATACTTTCCAGAGAAGTTTTCAAGTGAGGCTTGACATGAATTATGAAAACCTAAATATAAACCTCTCATTCCCGGAACTGATTCGTCAGCTTTCTTGAAAAAGTGTCTATAGTTTCGCAAAGTAACACGACAAGGATAATCTGTATTCGATCCAGAACCATTACCAGTTTCTTGGAAACATAAAAATAATGGTTTGAAAATAGCTGTGAAATAGCTAATACTATCTCTCTTTTCATGATTCCACCCATTGGTGTTCCAACTAAGACAAAAAGAAAAGTTATCAGGCTTGTTGGATGAGGAAGAATCGTTGCTATTATTATTATTATCAAGGTCATCATTATTAATGGATGATGCATCAGAGGAATAAGTAGAACTATTACTAGATGGCTGTGAAACTGAAGAACTATCAACTATTGAACTGTTATCAGAGTTGATAGAGCTATTAGAATTAATTGTTGAATGTTGAGATTGAAATTGTGTTTGCTGTAGATCTGGAATATTTTCATGATGGGAAACTTGTTGAAGATCTTGTTGAAGATCTTGTTGAAGATCGGATTGTTGATGAGATTGTTGAACTGATTGTTGAAATGATTGTTGAATAGAATGTTGATGTTTATTAGAAACTAAAATTTTACGTTTGAGAGTGGAAAAAGTGTATTTGTGATTCCTTCTACTACGAGCTGAAAAGGAAATTGAGGTAACTGAAAGTTTCTTCTTTAACATGTGTAAGATTTTAATACAATCTTTTGATGAACCATGAACCTTGACTAAGAAAAAGTGATCATTGAAAGTTTGAAAATATTTAACACTAATAACTGAATTAAATTTATCTTCTAGAATAACCTCGAGTTTTTCCCATAGCATATTTACTGACCATGATCGAATACCACGGATAAAGAAGGAGCGAATATCATCTAAGGGGATACCATAAGACCGGGTACCACGTCTGATATAATTCTTATCTTTAATATAAAGGACTGACATGATAATAAATTCTAATTAAAAAATATTGAATATAAAATAAATACTAATAAAAATTACAAATATAACGTATATGGAAAAAAAATCTGTCTCTCTCTCTCTTCTTAAAAGTACTGGATAGTACAAAAATTGTTACGATGCTTTGTTTAAAGTTTCTTTTTTTTTGAATTCTAGTTGTAAATTTTCTTTAAAAATTCTAGTTTTGGTTTGTTGTTAGTAAATTCGATTCGCTTTTTGACACTAAAATTGTTTGACTTTACTTTTCATTAAATATTTAAATTGGTAAAAAATTTGAATCAAGAATGTCGACACCAGAAAGCTTGTGAATAGTATTTTTACATGATGTAGAGTGAATCAGTCTCTTACAAGAAACAATACAACAATAGCTACATGAATATAAAAATACAATGCAAATGCTAAAGTTGACTACATTGGATTCTTACAAGAGAAGAGTAGTACTACATGAATACATGAATAAAAGAAAAAAATACAGCAACAAAATGTATTACTCTTCTAATTAAATACTATACAAACTTACCTGAATATCAAACATTCAACTTATTCATCAAATACTTAAATTCGATGAATAAAATGTTTTTTAATCGCTCAGTACCATGAGCTTAGTCCTAATAATTTTCCCTTAAAGACTAACCAAGCATCCATTGCGCAATACTTGGATTTAATTCTTTCTACTCTCTCAGTACCATGAGCATGAGTAGACCCCCTTGAGAAACTACATTTATTAAATAAATGAAGGCACGTTCCCAAGAGGGTGAGCATGAGTAGACCCCCTTGAGAAACTACATTTATTAAATAAATGAAGGCACGTTCCCAAGAGGGTTCTGATTTTCTATTGATTCAGGACGAATCACCATCGTTGAACATTTCTGGATACCAAATTCCATTTCATTATACAATGCCCATTCATTAACTCTTCTAAGCATATTTTAAGGAAAAGACATTAAAAAATAATATTATTTATATAATATTATCAAATTTCTTATTATTATTAATAATAAATATTTTATTTTTTATTTTCAAAAAAATAATATTTTATTAAATATATATTTTTGCTAAAATCATTTTTCTTTATAATGATAAATATTTTCCCATTTTTATTCAATAGCTTTATTTTTATTCTTTAATTTTTTTTTAGATAAAACATGTTATATTTATATTTTAAATATTTTAAATATTTTATTATTTTTTTTATTATATTTATTTACATTAATAATAGAAAGTGGTTTTTAATTTTTTAATTTTTTAAATTTTTTTTTTTTTTTTTTTTTTTTTTTTATGATGGTTAAGTTTTTCTTTTTCTGATACTAAAATATTAAATTTATAATATAAATCAAATTATAAAATTTGTGTATTAAAAATTATATATCAAAATTTCTTATTCTAATAGAACTTATTATATAAAATATACTTTATATAAATTAAAAGAACACTAAATTATCTATAAAAATATAAGAGTAAATTTTACTTTGAACTTAAAAAAAATCAAAAATTTATAATTTTTTTTTGTTCTGTCAATTTTCTTCATACAATTATGGTATTCAGGCAGATTCAGATATTTGCTTTTGGTTTGAAATATTAACATCGGCACCAACTTGAATTTGTTGAGAAATTTTCTTTGAAACTTTTGATTTTTGTCTGAGGTATTCTTTTTTGGATTCACGAACTATGTCAAGATAGTCTTGGAATAAGTATTCTGTATCTTGTGGTCCAGCTTTTGCTTCTGGGTGATATTGAACAGAAGCAAATGGTAAAGTTTTGTGGCGAATACCTTCATTAGAACCATCATTAGCATTAACAAAGTACTTTTCCCAACCTTCAACCATATCCTTTTCACCATCCTTAATTGCGAATCCATGGTTTTGAGATGTGATAACACATTGATTAGTTAATAAGTTTATAGCTGGTTGGTTGTGACCTCTGTTACCATATGGAAGTTTATATGTTTCAAATCCAGCAGCAGCACCTAAAAGAAGATTACCCATACAAATACCAAATATTGGAGTTGGAACTGCTTTTGAAGATTCACGAATTAAAAGTTTTCTAAGGTTCATAACAGTTTCATCACAATAACTTGGATTACCTGGTCCATTAGAAATAAAGATACCATCATAATGAGTGGAATCCTTAGTTACATCATGATTCCATGGAACAAGATGTACTTCAGCTCCACGCTTAGCTAAACATCTAATAATATTTTGTTTGGCACCACAATCAATTAATGCAATTTTAACATCTCCTCCTTTATTATAAATCTTTTTTGATTTTACAGATACTTCTGCTACTAAATTTCTTTTATTTGGATCTTCTAATTCTTTTGCTGGTTTTGCGTCTCCAATGATTATCTCTCCTAAGGTAGAACCTTGTTCTCTTAATAAGGTAACAATAGCTCTAGTATCTACACCACTCAAAGCTGGAATATTATTTCTAGCACACCATTCACCTAAACTTTCTACAGCATTCCAATGGGAATACTTTTTAGCATAATCAGTAACAATAATACCCTTAACATGAATTTTATCACTTTCAAAATGCTTAAATAAACCAAATTCATCCTTATCCATAGCTGGAACACCATAATTACCAATTAATGGTTGAGTAAATACAAGAATTTGTCCTCTGTATGATGGGTCACTCATTGATTCTGGATAACCAACCAATGAGGTAGTAAAAACTACTTCACCAGAAATACTTTCTTTTAATGGTGCACCAAAAGAGGTAGCTTTAAATGTTTGTCCAGTTTTAAGTCTAAAGGTAGCTGGTAATTCTGGTGGTTGAATATGATTTTTAAAGAAGGTTGGCTTTTCATTTTTTGGAAGTTGACTAACCTTAGCATTTTTAACTGATGAATTAAATGAAATTGGGTCAAGTGTTACAGTGGCAAATGGTCTACTGTTTAAATTTTGAGTATTTTCGTTTAAGCTTTTTGGTAATTGACTAATAAATCTTCTGCAAATATTTGAAGATGCGTTCTTTAATTGAACAGTAGACTTTAAAAGATTAGCTGATTGAATCATTTTGTTTTTATTTTAAACTTTTTATTATAAAATTAAGTTGTAAGAGTGTTAAAGTAATATAATTTTTATATTTTTTGTTTTTATTGTTATTTTAAATAAAATATTATATTTTTAATAGGTTTATTTTTATTATTAGAGAATTAATCAAAATCGATAAAGTATTAGTTAAGGCTTTCAACAGTAAACTTTCAACAAGTGGGTTTTATTAAAAAAGTTTAAAAATTTGATAATGATTTCCAGAGTTGAACGCAGAGATAATCACAGGAGACTACAGTAAAAGCGTGAATATATGTGTATAACATATGTTACTTTTTGATAAACTTTAATATTATATTTTTTTTAAAAAAAAAAGGTTTTTTTTTTTAAAAAAAATTTATATGTTTATAAATTCAGTATTGCTTTTTCTTTGATTGTTTTGATTAGTAATGTAAAAAGGAATTGAAAATTTCTTTAAAAATTACTTAAATATAAAAAAAAATAAGCTTTTTTTTTTTTTTTTTTTGACTATTAGATGTTTATTTTAAGTTCTAAACCTATTAAAAATGTAATTAGAATATAACAATTATGTTAATACAATGATTCAAAAACCATATTTTATTTTTATATAAAGAGTTGTCAATAATTATTATTTTTCACATTATATTTTTTTTTTCAATAACATTTTACTTTTTTATCCATTTTTACGCCATTATTTTTATTACTATTGTTTTTTCTTTCGAAATAAGATAAATAATATAATTTCCTCTAAACACATTTTCAATTTATTATTTACAATATTATTATTGTAAATATACAAAATATATAATAATTTATTTTCTATTAAACAATTTATCATACTTTTCATTGTTCAATCATTTACATTTTCTAATTATATAATTTTACTTTTCATCATTTCTTATACATTACATTATAATTTTTCAATAAAATATTACCTTTTAAATCTAGAATTTTTTTTTTATTTGATTATTTTATTTTCTCAAAGAAGAAAATGACAGAAATTTGTTTTTTCTTTATATATTTTAAAATATAAAAAATGTGAAAAGTAAATTTTAAAAAAAGAAAGAAATTTCAATATATTTATATTTTTAAAAATATATTAAAAACTAATTCTTTATTTAATATATTATATAGTCAATTCTAATATATTATATATTTTTAAAGTTTCTATTTTACTTTTTAATTTTATTATATATACCAGGTTGAAATTTTTAAAATTATGAGATTTTTCAAAATATATTGAATAATATATATAAATGTTTAAAAATAAATATATTTTATCCTTGAAAATTTTACCAATATTTTCAATATAAAATTGATTATACTATAATACAATGTAATATATTTATGTTAACATAGTCTAATATAATAATGCATATATTATAGTATATTAAATATATATCAATATTTTTATATAGAATTAAAATTTTGTTTTATAATAATTAAAATTTCTTTAACTTTAATTCATGATTTTTCTATTAGAGCCTGACTATATATTTTATAATATAATATAATATAATACACAATATATTATATTTGCTATTGATGTAAATTATTTATATTACTTATATTATAATTTAAATAAAAAAACATAAAATATATTAAACTCTAATATATTATTATTTTCATCCTTTAAATTATCAAAATATTAATTAATTCTTTTTATCATTAGACTTTTATATTAGTAAATAAAATTATTTATTATCTTAATATACAATAATATATTGTATCATATATTAAACCATTATATTAATACATTATTAAATAATATTCAATATTGAATAATAATTAGTAATTAATAAATAACAAGCACTAATTTAGGGCCATCATTAGTGATGCTAATAAAATAGCAAGTGGAATTTAATATAATAATAGTATTATTATCGAAATAAAACAATTTATATATATAAAAAGTTATTTATTAAAGTTCAAAGGTAAAATTAGTTTTGTGAAGAGAATAAATAAAAAAAAAAAAAAGAATATCGCCATTGTATTGTATAATATACAGAAATTAAGGAAAATTTATAATAACTTTAGTAATTTCCAAAGGAATACAAAAGGTTATGAAATAAATTTATTATTAATATTTACATATATAGAAATAAAAGAATCCTCTAATAATTATTATTTCTTAGTTTTAAAAGTAAAATATTACTTTAAAATATTAATATATATTAAACACTAAATAGAAATATATATGTTTATTAGTTTAAACCATTAAAAATTAGTCAAGGTCATTGGAATCAAGGGGAAAAAGGATAAATATATAGAAAAGATATCATTTGTCCTTTCACTAGTCATGAATTAATTTTAAGTATTAATTAAAAATTTTATTTTATTAAAAAAAAAACAATAAAATTTTAATAGTAGAATAGTATAAAATTTCATTTTATACATAAATAAAATATTTTTGTTAAATGTAACTTATATAAAGTTATTAGTTGCATCATTTAATTAATAAAAATTGTTACTCTAAACTTTTTTAATATAGATGCAGTAATATAATTATTACTATTTTATTATTATATTTTTAAAAGTAATAATTAATAATTATTTATTAAATTATATTTTAACATTTTTTTTTGCCTTATGAAGGTTAAGTATTTATTTTTTTTTTTTAACTTTGATTTCATTACTAATAAAAGTATTTTTTTTTTTAACTTTGATTTCATTACTAATAAAAAATAAGAGCGCCATCAAGTCTTAAAAATTAAATTTAATAAATATATAGAAATAATATTTTTAAATAATATATTAAAATTGAAGAACATGATGTTTTTAAAGGATTATATTACTTATTAAGAATAAATACAATATCATTAATATAATTCCAA
The DNA here is from genome assembly GCA_002104945.1 of Piromyces finnis. Classification (NCBI taxonomy): domain Eukaryota; kingdom Fungi; phylum Neocallimastigomycota; class Neocallimastigomycetes; order Neocallimastigales; family Neocallimastigaceae; genus Piromyces; species Piromyces finnis. The sequence goes on from MCFH01000031.1 coordinate 271,112, forward strand.
TAAGTTTTATAATATTTTCTTTCTTTTTTCTTTTTTTTTTTTATAGAATTTGAAGAAAAGTTTATTTGAAGGTAATTTACTAAAATTTAGTAATTTTATTAAATATTAAATATTTGATTGTTTTAAAATTATATAACTAAAAAAAAGAACTGTACCACAATTCTGGTTATAACATTAAAGATAAACCACATTTCATATATAGAATTAAATTAATTATTAAATAGTGTATTCTATATATATTATAAGAATATAATAATTCTTTTTATGCTATTATTTTATTTATTATCATATAATCATTGTAAAGGAGGAGACAATGACTAGTATATTAGGATTATGATAATTATAATATTCAACATAATATTATGAAAAAAAATATATATTTATAGTACAGTTAAAATATTAAAAGGTCATTTCATTTTTAATTCATTGACTTTTTCCAATAAAAATTTATAGAGGTAAAATATCTTTTTTTTTTTTTTATTTTTTATTTTTTTTTGCGGTCATATGCCAATAACTTAAAAGTTTAAAACCTTTTTCATTACATTTAGTATTTAGTAATTATTTTAAAATAATATATTATTAAGTACTAATTATATATAGTTTAATAACCTTTCAAAATTAATAAAAAAGTCATGAAAAATTTAAAATAGTAAAAATTAATAGAATGTATAAAGTGAAATGGTATTTTTCTTTTTAAAAAATAATAATATAAAAAATAAACTTATTAATAATGATATCATTAATGTATAGAGTTTTATTCACCTTTTTTTTTTTTTGTCAATTTTGAATTTTTTATTGTCACAAATTAATATAATAAAATTTTTGTATTGAATAAATGTATAAATGTATAATTTAAAAAATAATGCCAAAAATAAACACTATTAATAAAATACTAATGATAAGTAGGAGAATTAAATAAAAATAAAAATTTTATTAATTATAACTAATAAATAATATATAACTCTAGTATATATATAAAACAATCTAATTGCGAATAATAGGGTATATTATAAAAAAAAAAAAAGAAAAAAAAAAAAAAACGCCATGATTTTTTATTATCTCTTTAATAATGTACATTATAATTTACAGAAAATTTTTTGAATTAGTTAATTTGTTTTAATAAATCAATTAATTTTTATTCTGTATAAAAATAAAATGTTGATAAAGAAAATAAATAATTATTTACAACTATAATATTTATTATTAAAATCTAATAATAATATACTCAACTCAATAGTTAAAGAGATAGTTAAATAAATAAATAAAATAATAAAAATGAACTGATTTAATACCAGATAAAATTAAATTTCATGGTAAATTATGGTTTTATTAATGATATTTGATGATATCCTTTCTGTATTATTGCTAAATTGATTATTCTAAATGTAAAATTTTTTGTTAGAATATATATCCAAGTGTTGTATTTTATTTTTTTTATGTTATGTAGTAATTTCTAAAAATGACTTCTATGATTTCAACAAAATTGTAAAAATTTCATTTAAAAAATATTCATAGCCAATTTTTGTTAGAAAATCAAATTTCGAGAAAATACTTGAATTTCGAATACCATTTTTAAATTAGAATTTATAATATATAGTCATAAATTTATGTAATAGTAATGATATAACGTGATATATATTATGGTTAACCTAAAGAGTAAATTTTTTTATTATAAATTTTATTATGTTTCAATATTTTTTTTATCCCTCAATTTTAAAACTTTTTTTTTTTCCATATATTATATTTTACTATAATAAAATTTCTTTTTAATAAGTATTCTTTTATCCTTTTCATTCCTTAATTAGGTTTACAAAGTAATTAATTATTCAATTATAATATTATAATTAATTCTATATGAATTATATTATATATTACGTACCATTACATTACATACTCTTCTACATTTATTTATTGTATTATGAATCAACTATTTAATAATAAAAAAAGTTCATATATATATTTTTTTAAAAAAATATTTTATTTAAAATTTTAAAATTTTAATATATTAATTTAATTTTAATTAAAAATCAAATCATAAATATAATCACCTAAACCTTCCATAAAAGGTCAATATAAACATTTTTTTTTAATTAAGTATTTTAATATTACAATTAAAATTAAATTATTTCTCATTTTAATTCAGGTTAAAGAGTTTTGGCTTTAAATTAACAAGAACAAGTCTTTGTAGAACCACTTATCAAACTTTATATTTAATTTCAGAGAATCAGTAACTTTTATAGTTTTTTCACTTTTGTGTGTATATATTTTGTAAATGTCAATTTTCAATAACAATTAATTCCTAAATATATGTTATATATGTTAATGTATTAAATAATTATAGTAGAATAAAAGTATTTTCATTTAAACAACAAAACTATGATTAAATATAATCTGATTTATTAAAAAAATACATAGATATGAAAAAAATCCATTATAAATCTTTAAAAATATTATATATATTTGGATTATGTATTAATAAATGAGGATAATATATAATTATTTAATTCTCAAACACGTAAATTCCATTTATTCATAGATTAATTATTAGATATTAAATATCATTCTCTTTCCCTTATATATATTATTCTATGATATTACATATAAATTTTTTAATAATTATAAATGAGTTTGTAATATTAATAATTAAATAATAATAATAATAAGAATACCAACAAAATCAATAATAAAACAATAGAATTATTATATTTTAAGGAAATAATACATTTAACATTCTAATAATTTTGTCTAAAAAAATTAAAAAAAAATAATAATACAATACAATTAAATTAGAGAAAAATAAAAAATAAATTATTATATATATTTTAATAATTGAAATTAATAAATAGAACAAATATTTTATCATTAACATTCATTTTATTATTTTTTTTTTAAGAATGAAAGCTATTGTCAATGCAAAAGATAATGAAAATAATATGTCAAATGTTTTAATGAATAAAACAATAAAAAAAACTAGTGCTTCCTTTAAAACAGGAGAGTCAGGAAAAAAAATAAAAATTGATATAAATGATATGAGTTCAGATTTTAATATTAATAAAAATAAAAAAATAATAGTAAATTCACCTGCTGTATCATCTCCATTGACAATTATTAAACATATTTCTAAAGAAATTAATCAAAAATATCAAGAAGAGGAAGAAGAAATTGACAATTTTAATGATATTGATTGTGATGAATTAGAAAATAAGTTGGATTTATATAGAAATCATGATGAAAGTTTTAATTCAATAAATAATAAAAATAATCTTTATTTTGGAACTTATGAAGATTTATGTAGTAGCTCAAATTTTAATTCAAACTCTATGACTACAAGTTATTCATTGAAAAATATTTCAACTTTTAACAATGATATATACGTTGATGAAAAAAAAAACAAGAAAAAAAAACATATTACCATTAATGGCCCTATTACATTTCCTAATTCTGATGATAAAAATAACATATCCACAAATGGTGAAGTAATAAATAATTTCAATGTACACAAGAATAATTCTACTCCTAATACTCCTGTATCAACTTTGGCTGATAAAGTATGCAATTTAAAGTATCCATTTACATCATTTATATTGAAAAAGAAACTAGGAAAACGTGCAAATAAAAGTTCCAGTGTTTTAGATAATCATGAAGATAAAGGAAAAGATGATAATTATTTATATAATAATCATTTTGATAATGCAAAAAATAATTCTTTTAATATGATTTCAAGTTATAATAAAAATATTAATAACCATAAGGGTTTAAGTGAATCAGTGTTAGAATTATATGATTCAAAAGAAAATACAGAGGAAAAACAAAAATTAAGTGATGAAAATAAAATTGGTAGTCCTTTAGGAGAGATAGTAGATTTAGACATCTCATCAATTAAAAAATCAAATTCTAATCCGAAAATAATAGATAATACAAGTCGAAGTATATCTCAATCTACTATAAATTATGCTAATAATATGACTACCGTAACCTCTGATACTATTACTGGTACTATTCACAATTTAAATAATAAAAACGGTAATAAAATACCAATTGAAATTTATGATGATGAAGATTTTGACTTTAGTGGTATACAGGAAAATCAGACCTTGAAACTTAATGAAAATTTAATGGGGTCCAATTCTTCTTCAAGTTATAATTCTATTAATTTCAATCCTCTCTTTCAGAAAAACTCTCTCAATAATGATGTTTTTAACAATATCAATAAAATTAGTAATAGTAATAATAGCAGTAAAAATAATAGTAATAATCATGTAGAAGTATACGATGATGAAGATTTTGATTTCACCGATTTAAGTGATCAAAAACTAAAAATTGATGAAAAATTACTCCGACCAAATGCAAATAATCAGCCGTTAAATTTAAAAGTATTGTTAGATATGAAAGAAAAATCAGATGATTCAAAACTACCTTATAATACAATATCATTATCAACTTACCTTTCAACCAATCCAGATGCTAAAAAGAAGAATGGGCTAATAAATAAAAATATGGAATCATATATTGATGATGATTTTGATGATTTTGATAGTCAAGATGTAAAAACAAATTTGGATCCAAATACTAGTTGTGTTGATAATGATGCCGCTGTAAGTAAATCAATGGAAAGTAAAAAATCTATGAAAAGTGTAAATCAAAATAATAATAATAAATTCCAAAACATAGAAATCTACGATGATAATGATTTTGATTTTACTGATATTGGAAATCAACCAATAAAAATTGATGAAAAATTGCTAAATCCAAATCGTGGTAATCCTAATATGTTTAATCCTTATAGTATATGTGAAATAAATAATATTAAGGGTAAATCAAATGATTCCAAAACCTCAATGAAAACACCATATCAAACTATATCATTAAATTCTTTTCATTCTTACCTTACTAAAGATAAGTTTACTAAAGATAATAATTTAACTAACATTATTAATAATGAATATGAAAATTTACTGTCTGAAACAAAACATACATTTGATGATACTTTTTCTTTAAGTAGTAATGATTCTGATTTCCTTTCCGGGAAATCAGAATCAGCTGCTCCTATAAAGAAAAATACTAATTCTAAATCTAGCAGCGATAATAGTAATATTAGAAATCAAAAAGAACATATCGACTTCTTGAAAGATACAACTTTAATTTCACAAACCACTCAAAGTAAAATAGATGATGATATTGAAAGTAAAGATAATATAAATGGGTATAAAGATGATAATCAAAAGGATAATACTCATACTTTAATGAAAGATAATGTAAACAACATTAATCCAGTATATAGATGTGATTCTCTTAAAGCTATCATTTTCCAGAAATTTTTTGGTATTGAGCCGAAAGAAGATGTTAGTGAGAATTTTCAGGAAACAAATGATGAAGCTTATCATTGTTTATTAGATGAACTTACAGATATTATTTCCAATGGAATAAGAAATTCAGCATCAGAAGATCAAGAAAAGACTAAGGATGTAAGAAAAATTATTGCAGATATTAATCAAAGAGGTATTGAAATGAGAAAAGCAGCTCATGTTCATCCATTAAATCAGTCTTCTGTTTTTTCATCTGAACAAGATGCCCATCATGCTGTAAAAGGTAAAAATATTTTGAAAAAGAAAAAGCGTCATGCAAAAAAAAATACCCATAAAGTTGGAAAAAGTTCCAATGCCTCTTCTACTATTCTTCGTGAAATGGATTTCTTTAAAAAGAATATGACATTGGATAAAAATATAAAAGATGTTTTAGAAGATAACAATAAAAAGGAAAAGTCTATTGAAGAAGATAAAGTATTACAAGATACTCAAGTTGAATCTGAGAAGCCTATTTCTAAAATTCGAGTTTCAAGTGATGGGTCTTTAATTCCAAATACTTTTTCTGAAATATTTAAACAAAGTATTGCTGTTAAAGCACCTATCAACTATGAACAATCAAATTCCATGGATCGAGAACAAGTGCCATTATCAAAATCATTTAATAAGTCATCCTCGAGTCGATTACAATATCATAAATTTTTAAGTAAGAATCAATTTGTTCTTTCCGATTCAATGATTAGACATATTAATCGTTTTAAAACATCTTCTCAAGAAAATGCTAATTATTCTATAGATAATTTATTTGATTCTTTACAAAGTCAAGAAATTCTTGATAAGATATTATCTAATCATGATAATGTAATCGATAATAATTCATTGAGTGAGCTATTAGCTGCTGAATTTCAATCTATTAGTGATTACGATGAGGAAACAAAATTTAATTTGAATTCAGAGCCTTCTCTTGATAATTTCAATCGTAAAAATCTTAATGCTTCCATTTCAAAGGATAAAGTGAAAAGGGCATTCAAGTATATTGACTCTATTCGTAAAACAAATTTAGACACAAATATTACTTCTCCTATCAATTCTTTATTTTCATCCAAACGTAACCAACGTTCATGGAATGGTTATGATAAAGTGACTACTTTTAAAAGAAATCACCTTTATTATACTATCATGGATATTATTAATGATATTAAAAATGATATTTTTTGTAATCCATGGAATGAATTAAATGAGTATGTAGATGATAATAGTTTAAAAAAAAATTTTTTTTTTCCCATATTAATGAAAAAAGTTATTTATATAATATATATATATACTTTTTAAACTAATAAAATTTTATATGATGGTTTTATTAGAAAATTAAATAAAGCTATTCTAGAGAATATTGAATGGGAAGAGTCAATACAACAATTTCAAACACATTGGAAACGAGAGCGTCAAACATTCCCGGAACTTCAAGTAAATATTGAGTGATATAGAATAACGAGGATAAAAAAAATTAAAAAAATTATTTATCATTATTATTATTTATTATTTATTATTTATTTTATTTTTTTTATTTTTATTTTTATTATTTAAATAGTCTGAATTAGAAAAATGGAATGATGAATATAATGAACAAATGAATATAATTGAAGAATATAATCGTGAATTAAAAATTCTTGATCAACAAATAAATCTTAGAAAACAGAGAACCAAACAATTTCTAATGTTATTTATTGGTTTAATATTTACCGAAATAATAGTTCTTTTCTATTTAAGGTAAGAGATATTAGTATAATAAAAAAAATATTTATTTCATTTTTGAATAATTGTTAATATTAAATTATATCAAAGATTCTTTATATTTACAGATACAATACCTTCTAATATGAATACTAATGGTTTTTGGCTTCCTTATCTTAAAACTGTTATTCAAAATATTTATCCTTTTAATAAATAAATCTTTTAAATTTTTTATTTAAAATTCAATTAAATCCGATATACATTCATTACATCCTTTTTTATTTTTTATTTTTTGTATTACCATTTTAATCCTAATTTATAATATAAATTTATAATATCCCCATACTATAATAGATGTCACTTTAATAATATATATATTTTTAAAATTAAAAAAAAAAATTTAAAAATAAAAGAAAAAAAAAAACTGGAAATACACAAAATTATGTTATTTTAATTAAATTTATTATTTTCAAAAATTTTGAAATATTTATATAAAAGAGAATGATGTTGAAAATTTAGTAATATTATAATAAATTAAAATTTAAATAAATTAATATATAAAAATATAAAAAAGTAATAATATTTTTTTTTTGTTAATATTTTTGTGTATATATCTTTTTATAACGTATGATTATATATATAAAATAATTCTATTGTAATGAAAATTTATAATTTCTTTTTGTTTATGAAGAGATTTTCATATTTTCTACATCATATAAAAATTATAAGCGTTAATAAATAAAAGGCGTTTTTTCTCCTTGGTTCTAATGAATTATAATTCTATCTATTTTTTTTTCGAATATATTATATATTATTTAACGAGTCCATTGTCTGCCATCACTACTTCTTTTACCAGAAGCGTCAGTAATGGAAGATTTTTGTTTTAAAAAGTGTTCCTTTCCTTCAATAGCCTTCTTATTTTTATAACCGGCACCGAAGCCACCACCACCTCCACGTCTTTGAATTCTATCGGTCTTTTGACTAGCACCAATTGTAATATTAACATGTGGTGGAACAGTGAAACCGTAAGCCTTAGCAACCTTTTGTAAATCTAAACTATTAACGTTGAAAATCTTTTTAAGAGAATGTGAAGCATAAGCTTGAAGATAGGAACGGTAACCATCACGAGCTGATTTATTTAAGTAGTAGTTCTTTTCAACAAGTTTTTCTAATTGAGATTGAACATTGGCAATTTTGTTTAATGGGAATTGATATTCGTTTAATGGAACTTTAGCATGCTTAAGGAAACGAAGGAAACCTAATTCAGTTGGTAATAAGAAAAGAAGAGCATGACCACTCTTGTTTAAACCACGAGCAGTACGACCGACACGATGAATATATTCTTTTGGATCATCTGGTGGATCATATTGAATAATCCAATCAACAGCTGGAATATCTAAACCACGAGCAGCAACATCTGTACATAATAAAATACCAGTATCAGAATTAACAAATTCAAAGAAAGTGTTGGTTCTTTTTTGTTGCTTTTGACGACCGTGAAGTTCTAAAACTGGAATATCAATGTAGTTTAATAATTCAGCGTGATATTTAACAGAATTACATGAGGAAAAGAAAACAATAACCTTTTTTTTTAAATTCTTTTTTAAGAAAGTAAATAATAATAAGAATCTTTTGTCACTTGGACAAATAACATAACCTTGTTCTAAACCTTCAACAGTAGCATTTTCTTTGTGTTCATCAACATTAATATATAATGGAGAACGCTTTAATGAAACACGAGCTAAATCTTCAACCTTAGTGGTTTGAGTAGCAGAGAAGAACATAGTTTGACGTTCTTTAATATTATAATTTCATATATCATATACAATTTTTATTTTGGTTTGAATATAAAATAATTGTAATTTATTTGCAATTTAATTTTATATTAATATATATATTTTAAATAATATTTAATTAATATTTTTTTCGATTATTCATTATTCAAAAGAAATAATTCATATTTTTTAATTAAAATTTACCTTTTGGAAGTAATTTAATAATTTGTTTCATTTCTTCTTCGAAACCAACTTCTAAAATTCTATCAGCTTCATCAATAACTAAACATTTTAAATTTTTGAAGATGAATCCTTTGGTATTCTATTTTATTTAATAATTTTTTTTATAATTTTAAAGAATAAACAATATTTTCTTAATAAATCAATTTCATTATTTAAAAGTTTGTAATATATAAAACATTATTATAATTAATATATTAAACTAATCTTACTTGAAGATGATCTAATAAACGACCTGGTGTTGAAACAAGTAAGTTAACACCCTTTGCTAACTTTTCAGCTTCAGCTTTTCTGTTTGCACCACCCATAACAATACCAAAAGTTTGGTGATGATATTTCATTAATTCCTTAGCAACACCAAAAATTTGAAGAGCTAATTCACGAGTTGGTGAAATAATGACAACACCAGTACCGTTTCTTGGTTTGAACTTTAAGCGAGCTAACATTTCAATAACTGGAATTAAGAAAGCTAATGTTTTACCAGAACCAGTCTTAGCAGCACCTAAAATATCACGACCAGTTAAAGCTGCTGGAATTGAACGGGCTTGAACTTCAGTCATTTTCTTAAAACCCATTTCTTGAATGGCTTTTAAGGTATTTTCAGAAGCTTTAAGAGCTTGGAAATCCTTATCAATTTCCTTATCAGCTAAATTATTTCAATCATTTTTATTTTTTTCAGATTTTTAAAAATTTGATTATTAATTGATAAGAAATTGTTTCATATTAATAATATTTAATTTAGTTAATACTTTTATTTTTGATTTTTATAATAGTAAATCAATAATATTTGTTATTATAATTACTCATTTGATTGACTAATTCTCCGGAATTTTCTGTGGATTCTTCCATAACTTGATCTTCTATTTCTTTTAATTTCAATTTATTTATTTTATAAATTTTTATTTTAATAGATTTAATATTAATATTTTAATGATAAAATAATATTAAAAGATTAATAATTTTTTACTGAAATGTCTTTTATATATGATTTTTAAAGGAAAAATATATGTAATTTTAACTATACTTATTTTACAATTATAATATTTATAATATATATAATATATTTTATTATTTTATTTATACCTTTATTATCCTTACTCATTTTATTATAATATTACTAAAACAAATTTATAATGAATAATAAAAAAATATAATATTAAAAATTATAAAAAAGTTGAGCAAAGAAAAAAAAAATTATTTTTTTTTTTTTAAAATATTTAAACATAAAGGTAATTTAATATAAAATAAAGTTGATTAAGAATTTATTTTAATTAAATCTTTCAAAATATTAAATAATTTTATTATCATTAAAATAATGTACATTCAAAAACTGATTATTCTACATTATTAAATAAATATGATTGGTGAAAAATATAATTTAATATATATGATTGGATATTATTCATTTTTAAAATTTAAAATTTAAAGTTTTATTCTATATTAAATTATTTTGAAAATAAAAATAATGTTTTTATAAAAATACCTATTAATATAAATATAATAAAATAAAGTTAAACAAATTATATTCATTTTAGTATATAAGATCACTGAATTAATAAATAAATAAATAAATAAATAAATAAATAAATAAATAAATAAATAAATAAATAAATAAATAAATAAATAAATAAATAAATAAATAAATAAATAAATAAATAAATAAATAAATAAATAAATAAATAAATAAATAAATAAATAAATAAATAAATAAATAAATAAATAATATTATAATTGATAATTGTATTTTACTTATTTTATTTAATATTACATTTAATTTTATTCTTTTCGTGAAATATACAATTTTTGTATTTGTTATTTATTTCATTATAAAATAATGAAGTATAGTTATAATTATTAGTTTATTACATAGTTATTAATACTTATCTTCTATAAAAATAATTAAATTAATGTTTATTTTTTTATATATTTTTATATAACATTATTTATTAATATTAATTTTGCAAATTTATTATTTATTATATCACAATAATTATTATTTATATTAAACAAAGGATAAAAAATATTTATATTTAGATACTTAAAAGGAAAAAAAAAATATGAAATATATAAATAAAAAAAGAAAACTATTGTTATTATTTCCACCCCTAATTTTTATTTTAACTTATTAATTATTCTTTTTTGTGTATGTTTACTTAATTCCTCTTTGTTTTCATCTTTATCCTTAAGATAAAAGACCAATTCATATCGAGTCGAATATTGTTTTTATCTATAGTAATAATAATAATAATATTTTTTTTTTTTTTTTTTAAAAAAAAAGAAATTAAAAAAAAACATATAATATAGTATATAAGAAATATATTTCTTAAGGATAATATTGAATTCCAAAAACATTTAATCCAACTTTCGATATATTTAACCCAATTGTTTCTTCACAACCTGTAATATCCAAAAATTTTAATCTTTTACATTTTTTGATAATTTGAGAGATTGATTTTTCAGTAACTAATTCACATCCCGTTAAATCCAATTCCTCCAAATTTGGACAATGCTCGGCTTAAGTGAATAAAATAGTTGTTAGAGTATAATAATTAAAGAAAGAAAAATACATTGTATATATACCATTATATTTATAAAGAATGCAATAACGTAATAACATAAAGTTATAATGATTTTATTATGAATATTAGTTGAAAATTGTGAAATAAAATATTTTTTACTTAAATATATATTTACCCAAATCTATGATAGTTTCATCAGTTATACTATTGCAAAATGAAATATCCAATGCTTTAAATTGTAGTCCATAAAGTTTAACAATGCTTCTAATAGTTTTATCTTTTAAACATTTGCAAGTATTTAGGTTTAATGTATGAATATTTGGACATGCATTTAAAATAGAAAGTAAATGGTCTGTTTTAACATCTAACCAACGATGAGGTATGTATTTTAAATTTACCTCTTCTACGTAATTACTAGGTGGTTTTAATTCTTTGATATAGCAATTAAATGGAAAACTATTAATTGCACAATTTTTTTTTGTTATAGTATTAATAAATATTCGTAGTGATTTTGCAGAAGTAATTAATGGTGCTTTATAAAGAATTGGTAATGTTAAATAATAAAGATTATGAGAAACTAATAAACAAGAATAAAGATTTCCAAATTTATCTAATTCTTTTAAAATTGATATTAAAATCTCATTAGGTAAAATCATTGTAATGTTTTTTTCCCCTTTTTGTATATTTCCTTTTTTTTTTATATATATATATATATATATCTTTATTTTTCTATTTTGAAAAGATGTTAATAAATAACGGTGAAATTTTATTCCTCCATATTTTTTTTTTCAGTATTATTTAAATGTTGCTAAGCACTTGAGGTAAAAAATAAGGAATTCTTTTCGCTTTTATTAGCTACAATTTAATTTTTGAGTTATTTACAAAAGGATGATTTTAATAATAATAATAAAAAAAACATTTATTTATTAATTTTTATAATTTTACCTTAGAAATAGATAGTTTTTTTTTTGATAATAAATATTTTTATTATTATTTATTTACACAGTTTTTACTGCTTCTGTTTTCTGCTTTTATTTTCTTTTATTGTTTCATTTGCTTTTTTTTTTTTTTTTTTAATCTATATTCAATGTTGAATTTTTCTATTGATAAGATTATTATATAAAAATAAATATATGTAAAAATTAATATGATTGTAATGTTTAATTAATTTGATATAATTTATTAATAAAAAAAGTTAATTAAATATAGTTCAAAATTCAAAAATATAATAATATATATATTAAAATTATTGAGAATATGGCTAAGTTTTTTTTTTTTTTTCTTTTATATTTATTATAAAGATTAGTAAAGATTATTTTTTTTAATAAATATCTATGGTAATAATAACAATTATTATAATATTAGATTTACTTTTTGTCTATTACTTTATTATTATTGTCCATATTAATATTAGATACATTTTTTTTTCTTTTATTAAATAAATTAAAATTTGAAGCTTTAAATATAATTAATATATGAATAATATCGATCAATATTTTTTATTTTTTAAAGAAATAGCTTTATTATAATAATGAAATATTATAATAATAGTATTAATACTTTTAATAAATAAACAAAAAAAATAAGCAATAGTCAATATTCAAATCTATGATATTTTAATTATATGAAATAATAGATTTATGAAAATTTTATTTAATCGAAAAACTATTTTTTTTTATATATTAATTAATTGCAAAAAACTTTCAATAATATATTTATTAAAACAGAAAAATAATGAAGATTAAATGATATTTATAGTTATTGGATTCATTCTAGTTTAACAATATACCATTACAACATATATCTTCCTATATAATGTCCAAAACAAAAACAAAATAATATATATATATATATATATATAAGAAAAAATAAAAACATTTTTTATAATATTAAATAAATATATATTGTTCTTTCCTTTCTCTTAACATTATAATATATAGTTCAACATATAAAATAATTATATAGTAAATTGCTATTAATAATTATGAAAAATGTTATATAAGAGCATTTTTATTAAACCTATTACTACTATTCACAAACACATATAATATAATAACATTATTTTTATTTTTTTATTTTTATTTTTTTTATTTTATAAAAATGTATTGTATAATACAAAGATATGAAATTTATTAGTATTATACTACAATTTCATTATCAAAATGTTTTTTTATTAGTTTGTTTTATGATTTTTTCTTTTTGGATAATAATTCTTATATTATATATTTATTTCATATTAATATATTAATATAATAAATTTAATCCTTCTTCTTTAATAATGTAGATTTTGGTTTATTATCCTTTGGTTCTTCTTCTTTTGGTGGGACGTAAGCTTCACCAGTAACCTTGTTAATGTAATTATTCATGGTCTTGTTTTCTTTTTCAAGACGGGCAACAGTTTCACGAAGACCATTACGTTCCTTACGATAACGACCACTACGTAAAACAACTAAATGAAGTAAGTAAAGAACAATACCACTGTATAAAGTAAATATAAGAATATAGAAATCACGTTGAGTTTTATGTAAACTTTTTGTAGTTTGTGTAATAACTTCTTGACTAGTTGGGAACTTGTAAACTCTGTCAACTTGTTCATTTAAATACTTTAAATGACGTATATTGTCAGCAAGTAATAATGCAATGAAAACTTGAATAACTCCATAGCAAAATCTGATTTTATTTAATAAATCATTTTTTGAAGATGTGAATTTTTCGACGATAGTACGACGGAATGGAACTCTCCATGGAACAGCTAAATATAAAATTAACAAGCATTGAATGCATAAAATGTAGGAAATAACTAAGATGAAAGGTGTCATTTTTATTCTATTTTAATTTAATTTTGTATTATTGTTTATTATCAAAATTGATTTATGTTTATATATAATTTGTAGTTTATATTCTTAATATTTTTAAATAAAAAGATAATTTTATTTTTCTCTTTTTTTTGAAATTTATATTGGATATTTTTTAATAATCCTAAATTACTATTTTAAATATTTTTTGTTTTCTTTTTTATAAAAGAAATTAATATAAAATATAAAAGTTAAGAATAAAAAAAGGAATTAACAAAATAAATTATAATTTATATTGCTTTCAATTAATAAAGTTTCAATTAGTCATTAATATTTTTTTTAATTCCTATTAAATTATATATTGATTTAATATATCATAAAATTTTAAAGATTTTCCATTAACATAGAACATATTTAATATATTATAATATAAATAGTATAATAAATTAGATTTAATTATGAAATACCATATATAAAAATATATGAAGAAAGATAAAAAAAAAATAATATCAGAAAGTGGCAAATGATGAATAATATTTTTTTCATTCTAAGTTATAAATATTAGGTCATTATAAATATTTATAGTATTATTTCGTTTTATTAAAATTACTAAAATCATACGTTATAAGTATTCATTTTCTTAGTAAAGAACAACTACAACAATAATAATTAGAGAAATCATTAATTATTGAATAATTATAATAGCAATAAATAAATAAATAAATAAATAAATAAATAAATAAATAAATAAATAAATAAATAAATAAATAAATAAATAAATAGATTATAAAAAAATTAAAAACAGGTGATAAATTATATACTTTCCTTATATTAATAAGGAAAATTAACAATTAGATAATGTCAAAATTCATGTATTGAAAATATTATTTTATGTAACATGATTAGTTTAAAAAAAATATGTGAAGATTTATATGTATATAACAAGAAAAAAATAATAAAAGAGAAGGATAATGCTTTCTTTTAGCAAATCTAATTAGAATAATCAAAGAAAAACTATTAAGTATTTGAATTCAAAAACTTAAAATTTATTAATATATTAATGGCGTACCCTTATAGAAATCATTATTGGAACCAAGCAATTTAAATATTTTTTATGGAGACATTCATTAACTAATACTGAATTTTTTAAAGATCCTTCGGATAAACGATATGAAACTGTAATATTTTTTTTAAATTATCGTTTTTATAAAAATTTTAAATATTCTTTTATTATAATAAAACACCTTAAAACATTTAATATTTATATTTTATTTATGTAATTATTCTTATTTTATTTATTATTTTATTTTATTTTTCTTTATTTTTATTTTTTTTCTATTTTTCTTTTTTATTTGCTTTTATTGTTTTTTTTAAAGTATTGAAGTTATTTTTTTTTAATTTTTTTTTATTGAATAAGAAATTATATTATGCTAATTCATTCATTTTTATTTTTCTTTGATAATTGATTATTGTATGTTATACTTTTTTTACGACTTTATTAATATAATTTAAATTCTATTTAAAACACTTTATTTAAAAGTAGCCTGGTAAAATGTATTCAATCTTACGAACAGCTTCTAGGTTTCTAGCTTCCTTGGCAGTAATAGAAGCAAATCTCATACTTCCCTTTAAAGCTTTAACTCTTGGTAATTCGACCTTGTTTTCGTATAAGGCTTCTTCTAAAGCTGGAAGAATATTAACAGCTAATTGATTGGCATTAGAAGTGTTAGCGTTTAAGTTAGCGACAACAGTTTCAACAGTAACAACTTCTTCAGAAACTCTCCAACTGTCATAATCAGTAGCCATACAAATCATTTGGTAGGCAATTTCAGCTTCCATAGCAAGTTTGGCTTCTGGTAAAACAGACATGTTAATAATATCACCACCAACCATACGGTACATGTTAGATTCTGCACGAGTAGAGAAAGCTGGACCTTCCATACAAATTAAACATTTGTCACGGTGCATTTCAACATTTTCACCTTGTAAGGTGTTTTTTTGACTATAAATGATATCAGCTAAATCTTTGTTGAATGGTTCACCGAAAGCAATGTGAGCAGCACAACCCTTTTCAAAGAAGGTACTTGGACGAATACCCTTAGTACGGTCAATAATTTGAGATGGTAAAATGAAATCACGTGGCTTAATTTCTTCACGAAGGGAGCCGACAGCAGAGAAAGCAATAATAACTTCAACACCAATGGACTTTAAGGCAGCAATGTTAGCTCTGGCTGGAACTTCAGATGGGTTTAAGTGGTGACCAGTACCATGACGAGCAAGAAAAGCAACATGATTACCTGAAGCAGTTTCGCAAATAACAATCTTAGCACTTGGCTTTCCCCATGGCTATGTTTATTTATTAGAAGAATTAAGAAAATAATGATAATAATAAAAAATAAGGTTAATTTTTTTAAAAAAAAATTAAGAAAAATATTTAAAACTTATATAATATACAAGATTTATTAACTTTAAAAAACTATTTATTATTAAAATTTCTATGATAATTTAATTTATTAAATCTATAATTAAATTTGAGTAAACTCGATATTTGATGGGAAACTTTCTTATTTAAATTATATTGCCTTCTTTTTTTAAAAGAAAAAAATCACATCCTTTATAATGCTATATATATGTAAATTGTAAAATTTTTATTATTATCTATTTAATTATCTATCTTTAAATTGTAAATTATTTATTTTGGCTTAAAAATATTCAAGAAATATTTCTTATAGATTTGAAATCTTTGTTCAATAATGTTTATTTCTAATTCCAAATTCTTCGAATCTAAAAATTATCCTTATTAATATTTACAGTTTCTGGTTCAATTTCATCAACTGGCTTTAAGGTATCTAAACGGTATAAACCAGAACCACCAATGAATGCAATTTTAACGTCAGTGTACTTGCTCATATTGTTTTAATAACAGTATAATAAAATTTTTGTATTATTATTATTGTGTGAATGAATAAAAAAAAAAAAATAAAGTTTATATGTAATTATTTTAAAAGTTTCTACATGATTGGTTATAAATCAATATATCAAAATATTTAAAATATTTTGATATTATTAATTAATTTTTTTAAAAAAAAATATAAGTATTTTTTGACAGAAATGATTAATTAATAAAACTTTTTGTTATATGTTCTTTTCAAAAAAAAAAAAAAAAAGAAAAAAAAATTAAAATAAAATTAAAAAAGCATTATGTATTTATTTTACATTTATTCTTCATACATATTGTTTGTTTATTTACATAATTTTTAATCTTTTTCAAAGTATTATCATTTAAATTAAATATAGGCATTGAGGTATTAAATTAATTACTAAAATATATATACATACACCAGCAATTTCATTTTATTAAAAAATTTAAGTATTTTTTAATATTAAATACTAAAATTTTATTATATTATTTATATTATTTATTATATAGAAAAGATGAAATAATGAAAACTTGAAATCAAATTTGAATTGTTTATTTTTTATTTTTTTTTTTTAATTATATTATTTAAAAGATTGGCACTTATAAATTAATAATTTTAAACTTAGATAGCATATAAAGTTGAAATATAATAAAATTTAAATTTTTTATATTTTAAAAAAAAAAGAACATATATAATTATAGTATACTTTTAGTATTATATAATAAATATATTAATAATATTTATAATTAAAATTTTAATTATTAGATTATATTAATCCACAATCATAAAATCATTTATATTTATAAAATAATACTTTATATTCATTGATATAAAATATTGAATATAGTTTAAAAATAAAGTAAGGTAATTAGTTTTTTTTTTAAAAAAAAATAATAATAAGAACCATTATAGAGATTATTCAATGTATATATTATAACTTCATAAATGCAAAAATGAAATGATTATATGAAATGTTAAAAATAATTATTTCCTAAATTATTACCATTATACATATAGTGTAATAATATTATATTACAAATTTTGTTCTTATTTTAATATATATTATCAAAATATAAATATATATATAAATATATATTAGAGTTTAATAATAATTTGAAATTATTCATTAAAGTCAACCAAAAGAGAATTAAAAAAGTATATACTTTGTATTTTAATCAAAATGAATCATAATATTTACGATAATATAAAACCTATTACATCTACGGATATAGTATATTTAATCGATGTACTAAAGAAAACAGTAAAAGAAGGAAATGGTATTATAAAATTTTTTAACTCGATAGCAAATTTAGAAACAGAATCTCCTGTTAACTATGAATATTTTAAAAAAATGCAATCACCTTCTCAAACTCCAACTACTATAACAACCATATTTTCAACGTCACCTATAAAAACAAGAAAAGGAAGTTCTGGCTTATATTCATCTGTTGATAATCCAACAACAAAATTCAATAATACAAAAGTATTAATATTTGTTAAATATTCATTATTAAAGAAATTTCAAGAATTACTAAAATATATAAGTCAAATAAATGATAAATGTAATTATAATATAAGTGATATTATTGAATCTTGTTTGCGTTGCGTTATTTTAGTAGTATCGATGAGTATTGTATGAAAAAAAACTTTTTATGTATTTTAAAATTTCGACTTTGTTGTGATCATACTATTAAAAAATTTAAATTTTAACAATATATATTTATAATTTAAATACTGAAAAAAATATTTATATATAAAATAAATACAAAAAAAAAAAAAAAAAAAATGTAGATAATAGAGGATAGATTAGCGAGTAAAGAAGAAGCTGTTAATGGGAAAGCAAAAATTACTATCAAAGGAAAAAAATATATTATGGACATTATTTTTAGAGTTCGTTTATACTTGATAAATTTGCTAAATGATTTAAAATTTGTCGTAGCAGATGAAATATTGATGAAATATAATGTAATTTTTTTTTTTAAATTATATATTTAACTCAAATATAAATATAAAAAATAACAATATATATTATTTTTATTATTATGAAGTCAAATGTGTCTTTTCCAGATATAAAAACATTGCAAAGTAAAAAACAAAAAAATTCAAAGAGATTGACAGAGATAACCAATTTAGTAGAAAATGAACTAAAAAATTATCCATCATATAAAAATATTGATGATAGAGTAATGAAAGGAATTTTACAAAAGAAGAAAGAAAATGAAAAGTTTATGTCAGGATATAAAAAAAAATATTTTGTGTTAACACATAAAGCCCTTATGTATTCTGATAAAGAAATGTCTTCTGTAAATATTTTATTTTTATAATTAAATTTTTTATAATATAAATAAGCATAAATCATAAATCCAACAACAACAACATCAATAAAAAAAAAACTCATTAATATTTAAAAATTAAAAATTAAAAATTGTATATAAATTAAATAGAATTCAACAATTGGAAAATTTTTGATGTTTTGTGACTATGATGGTATTAAGCATGTATCAGAAGAAGAAGTAAAGAAGAAATTTTGTATTAGACTATTTTCTCATCGAGATCCTAAACAATCCATATTACTAGCAGCGAGTGATGAGCTTGAGGAAACATTATGGGTATATAATTTAAATATAAAATATTTATTTAAAATAAGAACTTAAATTATTAATTATTATTAACAATATATGAAATATTTTTTTTTAATAATAAATAATAAAAATTGAATAGTTTTATCAAATTAGAGATAAAATGTATATTAATAGTAGTTATTTTACAAAAGAAGAGGAAGATATTGAAGAAGATATTCAAGATGAGAGTGAACAATATAAGAATTTAACAAATGATGAACTAAATGAGCTAGTAAGATTAATTAATGTTGAAGAAAAAGTAAAAACAAATTTTGTAAAATATATTTTTATAAGTAAAATGGATGAAATTGTAAAAAAATTATCAAACAATGAAAATCAAGAATATAACATAGGTGATAAATTGGAAGGTAATATTTATTATTATTATCTTTTTTATTATATTATATGAATTTTTTATTTCTAACTAATATCAATATTATTAATATTATTAATTTATTTAGAAGATGAAAAGAAGACTGTATTAAAATTAGAAAAATTAAGAAATGACAATATGGATTTATTTTTATCTATAACAACGGATAGAAAACAGGAAGACTTTATGCTATTTCTAGTATAACAATAAATATAGTAAACCAATAAAAAATGAAAATAAAAATATAATAATAATAATAATAATAATAATAATAATAATAATAATAATAATAATAATAATAATAATAATAATAATAATAATAATAATAATAATAATAATAATAATAATAATAATAATAATAATAATAATAATAATAATAATAATAAATAATAATAATAATTAAATGAATAAATACTATTATATGTGTAAATTTATTTATTATACCACACTTTAATAATAAATTTTTATAAATATTTTAATCAATAAATATATAATATTTATTAAGTAAAGCTAAGAGAATAATATTCATATAATTATATTTTCCTTAATTATATTATTTTATTATAGAAAATGAAATTAATATAATTTTTTTTACTATTTTCAATATAAAATTTTTTGGAAATAAAACTAAAGAATGAAATAATAATTTGGTACATTATAGTTCATTTTCTATAATTTAAATTCCATTTAAATATGAATCAAAGTTAAACTACATATATGATCTAAATATAACTAAAAACAATAATTTGCTTTTTGTATAAATATATATAATCATAATTATTTTAGAAAAAAAAGTTATATATAAAAATAAAATTCTAAAAATAAATTAAGATTCGTATTATCAGTAGTAATTAAAGTTTTTTCTTTTTTTTTTTTTTTTTTTTCAAATCTCTTTATATAAATTTAAATTTTTGTTAACATTAATTCATATATTTATTTTATATAATATATAATATATAATATATAATATTTAATATCTTTTTATGAAAAGACATATATATATTTATAAAATAAAAGGTTACTAATAACATATTATATTAATTACATTTTACCTTTTTTTTTTTTTTTTTTTTAAACTCATAATTTTTTATTTATAATCTTTTTTTTTATTATCATTTATTGATTTATTATATTTACTTTATTTCTTTTATTCCTTTTGTATATAATTTATAGTTATTGTTATATTTGTAACTTTTTATTATCTCGAATTAAAAAATTGATAAATAATATTGTAGATTTGAAACCTATTGTACTGTATATACATATTCATTCATACTTAAAATAATTATCGCAATAACTCCTCATATTAATAAATGTAATACTTCTATTTATTAGAATAAATAATTTCATTTTTATAGAATTAATATATAATTTAATATAAATATTTTAATATAAAAAAATATCTTCAGTTAAACATAGGAAAATTATTTAAAAATGTCAGGAGTTAGTTTAATAAATACAAATGAATCTTTTATTCCAATGGAATTAAGCAATATAGAGGATTTTGATATTCCAAAAAAGAATATGAAGAAAAGTGGCTCCAAAGATAGCATATCATCTTTAAAAAAAAATAAAGTAAAGAAAGGTGGTAGTGAAAAGAAAAAAAGTCATATATATCAACATATAGATGATTCACTAGCATCAAATATAGAGAAATCATTAAATACTAAAAAAAATAATAACAAAAATAACAACAACAACAATGTAAGTACTACACAAAAAGTTATTAATTGCTTAGACAATTCAAATATATTTGAAATTCTTGAAGGAATCACTTCTTCATTAGAAAATATAACCAATAAAAACCCATTAAGAAAATCATCATCTTCGCTTATTCAGCAAATATCATCTAATAAATTAAATAAAGAATTAGAAAAAAAGAATAATTCAACAAAAAAAAACAAAAAACATTCTAAAAAGAATTCAGTAATTTCAACTAGTAGTCAAAATTTAGATGAAGATAATGTACTTACATCAAGCCATCATTCTATAGCTCCTTTAAGTAAAGATAATTCAAGAATTTATTCAAATGAACTGGTTTCAAAAACTAACCCAAATAATAATGATGATAAAAGAAAAAGTAAAAAAAAATTCATTGCTATATTATAAAATATATATAAAAGAATTAAATAAATATTTAATAATATTCTAAATTTCTTATATACAATATTTATTAGTAAATAATGATGATGAAAATCGCTCAATCATTAATATGCTAAAGAATAATTCAAGGGGAAATAGTTTCAGTAATTATTCTTTATCTTCATTGACTAAAGTAAATGATAACAATGTAATCACAGAAAAAAGCGAAAATAAAGAACTTGATACTGAAGTTAAAGAAGCTGAAAAGGAATTAATTGAACATGTATCGGATGATAATATCGAACCTAATGAAAATGTCGATAATGATAATAAATTAAATAGTCTTAATGATTCAATTAATAGTTTATTAGATTCTGTAAATAATATAACCTCTCTTAGATCTTCTGATGAAAACTTGAATTCAAAAGGTTCATTATCTTTCTTAAATGACAGTAGTCAAAGTATTGATTTTATTACCTTTATGAATAATAAAGAAAAAGAAATAAACAAAAAAAGTGTAAAGAAAGATCAAAACCAATTAAAAGATGAAGAAAATATTAATCCATTCTTTTTACTTAATCCCGAACTTTTGGAGCCATCATTCAGTGAAGAATCCTTACCACAAATCGAAAGTATCCATATTAGTGATAGTTTTATTAAAGAGAATGAAAAAGATGATTATATGGAAAAGGATAAAAAGATTAATAAAAATAATGATTTAAAAACGAAAGTTGATAATACCAAAAAAGAAAATTTAATAAACGAAACTCAAACAGAAAAGAAAGATGAAGTTGATGAAACAGAAGTAACAGATATTACTGACTCTTGTATATCTTCCTTTAAAAAATTAGGTAATTAAAAAAAGTTTGGATATATAATTAAATTAATATTAAAAAATTTTTTTATTTTATATATATTAAACTTTTTAATGGTATAAAAACATGTACTAAATTTAAATTAAAATAATTTTTAACATATTTTTTATTAACTTTAAATCATAATAACTTTAACTTTATTTTTTTT
Organism: Piromyces finnis; assembly: GCA_002104945.1. Classification (NCBI taxonomy): domain Eukaryota; kingdom Fungi; phylum Neocallimastigomycota; class Neocallimastigomycetes; order Neocallimastigales; family Neocallimastigaceae; genus Piromyces; species Piromyces finnis. The sequence continues at coordinate 294,498 of MCFH01000031.1, forward strand.
TTTTATTTTTTTTTTCCACATATTTTTAATTTATAAAATTTAAAATAATATTAAATACTGAAACAATATATATAAATATTACAGATATTGATATTCCAAATATTGACGATAATAATTCATTATTAGAGTTAGCCTTTTTTAAACCTAAAAAGGCCAATGATAAAAAGGAAAATACAGAAGATACTGAAATAAGTAATGTATCAGTATTACCGGATAAAAAAGGAAAATATTTTGAAAATATTAATATTCCATTAGATAAAGAAATTAAAAGAAACGGTGTTAACATGACATATTTACATAAAAAGGAAAAACCAATTATTTCCGAAAGAGCTCATAGCTTTAATGATGCTAATAAAGCAAAGGAAATGAATAAAGACGAATTAAATCTTTATAAACAATATTATTTGAACTTAAAAAATGATCCTTCAAGATATCATAATGATAATGCAAAGGAAGATTTAAATGAAAGTTTTCAACCAAAAACTCAAATGAATACTAGAGATATACCAACATATCCAGAAAGATATGGCAAAAAAAGTAGAAAATCACATCATACAAGTAACGATAGACGAAATAAACATAGCAAACAAGTTAAAGTGATATCACCTAATGTTACTCCTAATGTAACTGAAATTGAAGAAAGACCTTCAAATAATAAAAAAATTAAGATTAATAATGAAGATGATAAAGATCAATCTGAAATTAGCTCAACTACCACCACTTCATATGATTCATATCAAGATGAGAATGAAAAAGCAAAACATTTAAAAAGAAAAGAAAATGTATCAATATTTGATTCCTTAAAGATTTTATCTGACAGCGAATCTTTAATTAATTTAAAGGTTGGCAATAAAAAACCAAAAGAAAAGTCAAAAGATAAAATTGAAGGTAATGTTAGTACTAAAAATAGAAACTTTATTTTTACAAATGATGACGAAACATCTTTCTTTGATAAGCCTAAAGAAAAAATAACTATTAAAAGAGAATTAGAAACTAGTACCAATAGCCTTGATTTAATTAATAATTCTAATATTAAATATAAATTCGGGTTATTTAATAATAATAACAATAATATAAATAATAATGAAAATGGTAATGATAAAAACAGTATAATCATTAATAATAACCAAGAAGCTAAAAATAATGAAAATGTTGAAAGTGTAGCTAGTTTGTTTAAAAGTAAAGAAAACTCATTAGATTCATTAATTAACTCTAATCAAAATAATCAAAAAGAATCAATAAATACTGATGACCCAGGAATATTTAAATATGGAATGGATATGAGAGATGTAAAAAATGTGAGTTAAGAAATAAACAAAATATATATTAATATCATTATAATATTACTAATGATATATTAAATATTTCATAATAATAGGATATTAAAGATATATTAAATACTAATTATAAATTAGATAAAGGGTAAATAATATGAAGCAAAATTAATATTATCTATAATAAATGCTAATTGAACATAATTTTTATTTTTTATTTATATTATTTAGAACTTTTGGAACTATTTATATTGGTTATTTAAATAATGTGAAACAACCAATTGCTGTCAAAGAACTCAAATTTATAGAACCAGTAGATAAAAAAACAATTTTACATGAAGTTTCCAAAATTAAGAAATGGGAACATCCAAATCTTGTTAAATATCATGGTAAATATTATATTATTGATATATTCATAAAAAGTTATATATTTTTTAACAACAACAATAACTTTATAATTTTAATAAATTAGGGTGCCTTGTCAAAAGAAATATTGTTTGGGTAAAAATATAAAATTTTTTACATGTATATAATAATTATAATAATATAGCCTACTCTTAAAATTCTAATCCAATCAATCAATATTATATACATAGTTAATGATGAATTATTCATCTGAGTTTTCATTATTAAAATTAATGAATTTAATTGGTGAGACTTTTACTGAAATAGAAACTAAAGCTGTAATGGCTACCCTTGTAAGTGCCTTTTCATTCCTTCATTCAAAAAATATTGTTCACAGGTAATTATATTATAATTAAATATTAAATATTAATAAATTTAAATATAAAAAAAAATATAACAAACTTTTTAAATTAATATTATCTATTATTTTTTCTATTTTTCTAAATAAAGAAATATTAAGTGTTCTAATATATTCGTATCAAGTGATGGTGTTTTAAAAATTGGTAACTATTCAAAAAGGATTATATCTTAAAAAAAAATAATCAATTAAACATTAAATATATATTTTAAAAATGTAGGTGATTTTGTTTTATCCGAGCACATATCTAAAGCTTCAGGTAATAAGAGCTCACCAATAGCAATACCATATTGGACAGGTTAGTAATAAATAATATTTTGGTTTTTTTTTATACTTGTAATATATTAAATAAAATATATTATATATTATTATTATTAATATATTTCTATATAATTAGCACCAGAAATTTTGAGAGGAAGTTTATACACCAATAAAGTATGTTATATTTAAAAATACTTATTTAATTTATATTATAATTTTATATATTAAACAATTGTATAATTTCAATACTCTAGGTTGATGTTTGGAGTATGGGTATTACTGCAATTGAAATGATAGAAGGTTTACCACCATATGCAGATATTCATCCAGTATATATATAATTTTAAATATTTTAAATATAATTTCAATTAACCAAGACCAGAAAATAATTAAAATTAATTCTTATTTCTTAATTAATAATAGATGAAGGCTGTATATCGCATTAATTTACTTAAACCATCAACTTTAAAGCATCCAGAGGACTATTCAGAATATTTATCTTCATTTATTAAAGAATGCTTAATAAAGGAAGTTGAAAAACGTCCTAGCATGAAAAGATTGAAGAATCATTGGTTTGTTTCTGATTTCATTGATAATCAAGAAACAATTGTACAAATATTCAGAAAGAAAATTTTTAAATATAAAGATATTCTAGATACTGTACAGAAGGAAAATAATAATAATATGAAAAAGCTCCAACAACAATGTTTAGAAAATAACAAATTCTTTGTATGTATTTTATTGTATTTAGTTTTAGATAAATAATTTTATGTTGCTAATAAAAAATAATATCATTAAATTATAGATAAATAAAGAAAAAAATAAAGAAGATAAAGAAAAGAAAGAAATTTATTGCTATTCTAAACCAAAGAATAGCAATAGAAAAAATCTTAGTGGAAAATATACCAATAACTTTAAACCACAAAATGCTAATCAAATAAATTATATGAAATATGTTAATGATGTTCAACAAAAAACATATCAAATGTATCAACAAGTTAATCCATCAATAAAGAGAAATCTTAAATTACTTTATGAAAAATTTGTATATGTTACTAAATTCCTTGGAAAAACAGGATTGAAAATTGCAGTTATATCATTAAAAATATTTGCTAAATGTCTTGTTATGTTAGTTAATTTAGTTCAAAAAGGCAAAAACTTTACCGAAAACAAATTAAATATTTACCAATGGCTCTGTGAAAATATTGGTCTTCCAATTTAGTAAGTTTTTATTTTTTAAATTAATAAGTATTAATATTATTAACAATATTATTAACAATAGCTAATATATAAATTATTATTTTAATTATATAGTCAATTAATGTATTTCACTATATTTAATTCTGTTTTAAAATATGCAAAAACTAACTCAAGTTTTAATTTTGATTAATTAATCAAGTATTAACAAAAATATAGAGTAAATTTTTATCTACATTATTATTCATATAATATAAAAGACAAATTAAAAAAACAAAAATAACAGCAAATATTTTAAATAAACTATAAAATTTTATTGTTTTACTTTTTTTTTTTTATTTTTTTTAATAATATATTTATTATAAATGAATATAAATTATAACAATTTGTAATTTTGATTAAAATTTTGGTAAATATGATAAGGAGTATTTTTATAAAAAGACCTATCATATTATTTCAATTTTATAATTAAAAAATTACTTTTAAAGAATTTTAAAAGTAAAGAAAAATTAATAAAAATGTTTAAAAAAAAACTTTAGCAAAAGTTATATTTATTCATTATGTAATTTTATGAAGCTTTTTTTTTTTTTTTGTTAATATAGAAGATGCTTATGATAATTAAAATATTCAAATATTATTCTGAGCTTTTTACATATTCAGTAGTTAATAATTCCATAAATAAAAATTATTTAGAATTGTTTTTCCTTATTTAATAATTAAAACGCAATTCCTTTTTTTTTTTTTTTTTTAGGTCATTTCCTTGTGTAAATCATATTTCAATATGAATTATTATTAAAAACTATATTTGCTTTTTTTTTTTTTTTTTTTAAAATAACTATTATTTAAATAAATGGAAAATACAATGAAAATATAAAAGTTCATTATTTGATTCGATTTATTTTTAAAAATTTACTTTGCACTAATATTTGATTATTTTTAAATTAATATTATAATCTAAATTATTAATAATATTATTAAGTAATTAAAGTTATTAAAGAAGAAAAGAAAATAATATTAAAAAAAAAAAAAAACAAAATTTAAATTAATAATAATAAATAAGCTTTTTTTCTGTATACTATGATAATATTAAATTTTCATTTAATTCATTTAGAAATTCTAAAATTTTTTTTGTATAAGTTTTAATAATAAATATTAATTAAAAATAAACATTTTTTAAATAATAGCCATATTTATCTATATAAGAGGCTTCTTCTTTTATTATTGCGGTCTAATTTCATAAATATGTTATTAATACATTAACAATACTATAATTCATATGTCTTTTGATATTGATTAAAGTTTGAAAAAATATTGTATTTAAAATATTTATATAAAAATATAAAACTCAATAAAATATAATATATATTAATTTATTATTGAAGTTTTTTTTTTTTGATTAAAAAATCAATTAAAACTAATGCAATTATTGGTTATTATTAATATTATTATAATTTATTTGTATATTATTAATATATATAAAACAATCTTAAATTTAAGTTCGTTTATTTAAAATTAAATATTAATTAAATTATTACATTAATGTTTCACAAATTAACATGTATGAATATATTAATTTAAATATAAATGAAGTAAATTTGTTTAATTATATTATTGGGAATCCAATTTATTATAATTATTATATTCAATTAAAATATTACATTTTACAATATATTACTATTTTATGGTATTATTATAGATCAAACTAAGCACAAAACATTATTTATATAGTTAAGAATTCCCTCTTTTTTTTTTTTTTTTTTTCTTTTCTTTTCTATTTTATTTTATTTTATTTTATTTTATTTTATTTATTATCCTTTGTTCTATAAATATAATATTTTAAAATATAAAATATAAAGAAAAACTCTTCCAAAAAAATATTATAAATAAATAAATAAATAAATAAATAAATAAATAAATAAATAAATAAATAAATAAATAAAAAAATAAATATAAATAAAAATTATAAAAATTAAAATAATAGAAAATATTAAAATAAATTAAAAAATGAAGTATAGTAAAATAGCTAATTTATTATTAGTATGCAGTTCTTCTTTGGCAGCTCAAGTCACTTATAATTGTATTGCCTTTCCAAATGAATTTGGAGGGCAATCAGTTGGTTTAGTATTAAATGGTAATATTATTCCAATGACTTCAAACATTCAAGGTAAATGGAACGTTCAAGCAGATATGCCAACAAAGGATTTCCACTTCGCTATTCTTTCTAGCGCAAATCAAATAATAAAGAGTGAAGAACTTAGTAGAGAATGGGATTCAAAAGATGATAAATCTGATAATTACATTTTTGGAAAGTTAAATAACAATATTAAGAACGAAGAAATTGCAAAGGTTCCAAGAGCTTATCCACAATTATCAAATGAAAAGGAATTTTCAAAACTTTTCCAGGAAGGTCAAGTTAAAGTTATTAATATAGTTGCTGATCAAGCTGTATTGAATAATTTACATCAAAGTACAAAATTAGCTAAAGTTGGTGCTAATAGTGATACCACTGTTGAAATGTACTTAATGGGGTAAGTATAATTTTAATAAAGAATTAAAATATTTATTTTTATTAAAAATTAATTTAAATATTTAATAAAAAAACTTATTATAGTGATGATTCAGTTAAACATTTCACAAATGTTACTTTATCATTTTCCGGTATGGGTTCCAGAGGTTTCGCTAAACGTCCATACAAAATAAAGCTTTCCGATGGTCCTAATGATACTAAGGATAACAAATCAGTAAATGGTAGAAATTCATTTAAATTAAGAAATCTTGCATATGATTGTTCATATGTTAGACAAAAAATTGTTACTGATGTTGGTCATGCAATTGGTGTTATTTTACCCCAAGTTAGTTTTGCTCGTTTATATATGAATGGTGAACCATATGGTTTGTGAGTATAAATATATATTTGAATATAAGGTGTTAATATTATATTTATTTAAATTAATTTATTTTTTTATGAATTTTAAAAATATAAAGATATGAACTTACCGATAACCCAAAAAAGAATTGGATTAAGAAGATTATTCATGAAAACTCACTTAAAGAAAATGAGAAGGTTGGCTCATTATACAAGGGTGTTTCTTATTCCGATGAAGTATTCGTTCCAGCTTCATTAAATGTTGAAAATGATAATAAATGGTATGAAATTTTATATGAATGTGAAAATGAAGTTGAAGGACAAATTCCATACACAGACATCAAGAAATTTATTAATTGGGTTAGTACAATAAATAATAATACATCTATTGATGAAATTAATAAGAACTTTGAAGTCGATTTATTCCTTAAATATATGGTTATTGAATATCTTATTGGTCATTGGGATGGTTACTGGGTTGGTGGTAATAACTTCTATCTTTATAAGAATCCAATCACTGGCAAATATTTGTTTATGTCATTTGATTTCGATCTTACATTGGGTATGTGGGATCCATATCCAGCTGAAACTTTCTATACTAATTGGAAATCAAAAAAGAGTACAATTTCACCTGCTTTAATTAATAAGATTTTATATAATCCTTACTTCCAAATAAAATTTGAAGAATATTTAGAAACAACTGTACAAAAGACTTTTAATATATATGCTTTAGGACCTCGTTTAGATTACATTAAAAAATTCTTATATGAAGATATTGCATGGGATAAAACCGTAACACCAAAAGCTGTTGCACTTCATAAAGATAAATCAACTACACTTCAAGAATCATTAAATGCTTTCGAAAATTCTTCTTGTGAAGCAGATTATGGTTTAAAGGAATGGATTTCATTACGTTCCGAATTCGTTGCTAAGTCTTTAGGTTTTTCTATTTCAAATAATGTTGACTATTCATTAGGTTCTGTTGGAAACAAAATTATTAAAGAAAAGGATGATAAAAATACTCCAGAAAAAGATGAAAGTTTTAATAATTTAAGTAATGCTCAAAGTTCTTCAGCAACAACTACCCTTAATTTCTCCATTTTAAGCATGTTAATAATGGCTATTTTTACTATAATATTCTAAATTAAATTATTATGATTAATTTAATAAAATCAAAATTTTTGAAATATATAGACAATGAAAAATTTAAAAATAAATTATTATTATATATTTAATATTTTAAAATTTCTTATCAATTAGTTTTATTATTAAATAAAAAAAATAAATTATAAAATAAAAAAAGAATAAAGAATAAATATCGTTTTATAAAACATATTTGACATTTAAAATATTCATAATTAATATATTTTGAGAAATTGAAAAACATTAATAAAATATTTTTTTTGGTTTTTTCTTATAATTGCTATTAGTATAATATTTATTCCATTATGTGCTAAAATTCATATAAAAAAGTTAAAACTTTTTTCATTCATTTAAACTAGTTTAAAAAAGAAATAAAAAAGTTGCTGCCTTTATTATTATTTTGTATTTCATTGTATGGAACCAAAGATTTTTCAGGTTTATTTTTATATTTTGTTACTACAGCTAGCCCTAATATGTAAATGAAGAAATAATAGAATAAAATTCATCGTTATTGGTTTCTTTGTTTATTATATCCTACTTACATTAATAAATTTTTATTATTGAATTTAAATTTTAATTTTTTATTAAGAATTATTTTACATGTGCTATATTAAATTTTAATTTTTAATTAAATAATTAAATAATGTTTATATTTTCATAAGGAAAGAAAAAAAGTTTTATTATGAAAAATGAAAAGTGAAAAGATAAATCTTTTTTTTTTCTTTCTTTTTTTTTTTTTTTTGAATTAAAACTTTTTTTATTATAAAAAAGAAAACTAAGCAAATATACCCTAATACTAATATTTATTTATTTATTAATTAGTTAATGTATTTTTTTTTTTTCTATTTTAATAATTATTAATTATTAAATATTTTATAATAAAGATATTTAACAATTACTTATTAGTGATAATAATAAGAGTGATTTACTTTTATTAATTAAAATTCAAGTTTAATGATTTTTTACTTGTAAAAATTACTATCAATGAACTATATTCGTGTAAAAAATGTTTCTTTTGGAATAGTAAATTCAATTCCTTTAAAAAATGGAAAATATTTATTTTCTCAATTAGCCAATTCACAATTTAATAAAAAATATGGTGTTATTTATTTGAAATTTAATTCAACATATAAAAAAACAACGAATATTGTCGTAAATAGAAATCTTAATACTGTTTCGACAACCAAAAAATATTCATATCAACATAATGTGTTAATAAATTCAAATACCTATGGACTTCGAGAGCAATTATATAAAACAATAAAATATAATTTATATAATTGTTCAAAATGCAATTTATATGCTCAACCAAAGTCTAAAAAAGTTGAATATGACAATGCCTTATATGATAATAATGAAAAAAAAGTTAATGATTTCAAAAGAGATAGTTCAGATAATATTAATATAGAAAGACAAAATATTAATAATAGCATTGAAGATGAATTAACTATTATATTAAATTCAAATGATAATTTTTTTGTTAAAGAATGGAAGCAATTAAAAAGTTTTGTATGGCATTTAATAATTGGTTCTCAAGTTCTTATTCATGAAGTTGAACAGTCAATGGAATTAAAACGAAAAAGAATGGATAATATTCCATTAAGTAGAAGAGAATCTTTATTGGTATTTTATATAATATTGAGAATTGTTTAAGAATTATACAAAGTAAAAAAAAAGTAAATTAATAATTTACTTTTTTTTTTTTTTTTTTTTTTTTTTTTTGACATAATATAGATAAGAAGGTCTTTTCACGATTCTATTTGCGTTTTCCCTTTCTTTTTACTTTTGATTACAGAACCATATTATTTATATTTATTATGTTCAATATTTCCAACATTAGTTCCTTCAGTTTATATCACTCCATATATTCTAGTAAAGTCTATAAATTTAATAAGTATTTATAATAAAAATCAAATATTAAAATTAAAATTGTCATTATTTATATACCATTGATTAAATAAACTATTAAGAAAAAAAATATTGAAAAAAACAAAAAGCATAGAAAAAAAATAGCAAAGAGGGCATCTAAATTAGAATCTTGGGTTTCTGTAAGTTTATTATATATATAATCACTATAGTTAATTATTAACCAATAAGTAATATTGAATATTGAATAATATTAAAAATTTTTATTATCTTAAAATTATTAATTCTTAAAAAGTTTGATATTAGTGTTTTAAATAATGAAAATAAAGTACTTCAATTAGATGATATGGTAATGAGACAATTTGATGTTGATTCTTTAAGTTGGTGGCATTTAAAATCTTGCGCAGGGTAATAATAAATACTTAAAATTATGTTCATAAAGTAATAAAAGAAAAAAAGAACTAACTAATATTTATATAGATATTTAGGGTTATTTGGTTTATTACCGAAGTCAATATTAAAAATACGTATTGATGAATACTTAGAATATATAAAATCTGATGATGAGGTAGGTTTATTCTATTCTAATAAGCTATTTAATTTAAACGTTCATATTTAAAAAATTTATTATATTTATTGCAAAAATAGTTTATTTGTGAAGAAGGGATTGAATCATTGACATTAGATGAATTAAGACAAGCGAATGAACAACGTGGATTGTAATATAATATTAATATAACATATTACATATAAGTTAGTAGATTTTAATAAGCTCTTATTATATTAACTATGTCATATTATGAAATATAGTAATTCTCTTGGATTAACTAAAGAAAAACTAATTTCCAATTTAACTCACTGGATTGATTTCTATTGTAATAATGAAAAAGTAGAGATTCCAAGAACAGTGATGATTCTTTCTCATATTTATTATGATAATGTTAAGTATCAATCGGAACTTAAAAAAAGAAAAGAACTTAGAAAACTAAAAAGAAAAAGATTTTTAAATAAATATCTTTCCTTTTTATCATAATATTATTAATATTATATTTATAATGAAATCTTAAAGCAAATTAAAGAAAAACTAAAGCAAATATATAATGAGGCAATAATAATAATAATAATAATAATAATAATAATAATAATAATAATAATAATAATAATAATAATAATAATAATAATAATAATAATAATAATAATAATAATAATAATAATAATAAAAATAATAATAATAAAAATGTTAAAAAATAAAAAATAAAAGCAACAACAACAACAACAACAACAAAAAAAAAAAAAAAAAAAATTGCAGTATACATATATATAAATATTTTCAATGTATTGATGTTATGTTTTTATATGTGCATTTTTATTAATTATTAAAATAATGATATAGAATTTTAGATTTCTATATCAACATATTAAAAATAATATTGAATTTTAAAATATATAAAATATTGTAAAAAAATTCTTTTGTGATTTATTTTAAAAGATGTTTATATAAATTAATATATAAAAAATCTTTTTAATTTTGATTTTAAAGTTATACCTTAAATATGAAAAAATAAATAAATAAATAAAAAAAGATATAACAAAAGTATATAAATAATATTAAAAATAATTGAAAATTTTATGTATTCTACTTCCAAGTGATACTAAGTTTTGGCTTTAAATCTTCTAATTCAGAAAGACATTTTTCCCATTGGTTCCAATCTTCTTCTTGATCTAAACTTACATTTGCACCTAAAACTAATTCTTCTAAATCCTTAGCAAATCCATTCTTTATCATTTCACATAATAATTTCATATCGGTAGTTTTAATGCCATTTTCAGTCTTGTATTAAAAATTTTATTAATTGTTGATAATGATTTAAATATTTCGTTTTATTTTGATATTTTATATATTTTAAGAATAATAAATAACATTAATATTAATTATTCGAAAATATTAAAAAACAAAAATTATTTTGTTAAGATAATCATCATAGATAAAATAAATTAAAATTTACTTACTAAGTGTAACTCTTTGAGGGAAGAACAACCAATGAATTGTTCATCAAATTTTAAAGAATTAATAAATTCTTCAGACCAACCATTAATTCTATTATTATGAAGTGTAATGATCTTAACCTTTGGAATGTATTGAAGAATATATTTGAATCCTTCAAATGTAATGTTATTCTTACTTAAATCTAAGATTTCTAATTTACCAGAGTTTTCAAGAGAATTTAATCCCATTGCGGCTAAAGTTTTGATACCTTCATCTCCAATATTATTATTAATTAAAGTTATTTTCTTAAGTCTTGGACTAACAGCAAGAAGTGAAGCTAATGCTGAACAAGAATGACTAGTAATATTATTATTATTTAACATTAAAGTAGTAATTGTTGAAGTGGTGGTAGCTTGTAAATCATCTGTCAAAATGGATGATTGTGAAATCATTTTTGTTAATTTTGGTTGAGCTTTTACATTTGTGCTGTCATCAGTTACAGTTTGTTTTAAATTATTACAAATTGCAATTAAAGTTTCATCACCAATATCAGTATTTGATAAATTAATCTTTCTTAAACCTATATTATCTTTCAAAACTTGACCAATAGCAATACCTCCTTCATCACCAATTTTATTTAATGATAGGTCTAATTCTTTAATACTGCAATGATTACTTAATGGTGTATTTGGACTTTCAAGTGGTGATTGTTCAACAACTTCCCACTTTAAAAGTTTTGCAATACCCTCTTTAATACCTCTTGGTCCAATTCCATTATCAATTAAATTTAAATTCTTAATTGTTTTATTTTGAGATTTTAAAAATCCATTACAAAGCTCAATACATCCATCATCTCCAAGATTGTTTCTTGAAAGAGAAACAGTTAATAAAGTATTATTATTAAATAAAACCTTTTCACTGAAAATTTTAGAAGCTCTAAGACCAATACTCTTATATTCTAAATTCCAAGTTTGAATACTTCTATTTTGTCCTATAGCACTACAAAGAACTGAAAATAAACTTTCATTGATTTCATCTTCATCTTCTGGTACTTCTCCTAATTTATTATTACCAATATCTAAGGAAATTAATGAAGCATTCTTAATTAATGCATTATATAAAGCTGAATAAGTTTCTTTTTCAATTGCATGACCAGATGCAGAGAAAGTGGTTAATGAAGTACAGGAAGCAATGGCATTAAGTAATAAAGTAAATTGATTTGGCTTAAGTCTTCTAAAAGGAAGAATATATAATGAATTTAAATTATTTGATTCTATATTGTCAATCCACTTTTTTAAAAATTCAGGAACTTCTGTTGCCATTTTAAATATATAAGACTACTTAATATTTAATACTAAATAAATTTTTAAGTTTTTTATTTACTAACAATAAATAAGACCAAAAAATTTTTTTTATATTTTAATATGTGATTTATACATACTTTTCTAAAATAATAATTAGTTTTCTTATCTAAGATTTATACACGTGAATCACAGGATTTAATGAAGAGTATATTAATTATTAAAATTTATAATATACTTATTAATAAATGTATTATAAATAATGTCAACAAAAAAATATTTATTAATATTTGGTATGTTAATATTTATTAAAAATAGATTGAATATATAAAAAATAAAAAAATAATTTAAAAGATAATTGCTTAATTTGATATTTTTTTATTTTAATATTAAAAAATTATTTAGTGAAATATATTGAAAAAATTTAATAATAAAATAAATATGAATGACAATAATAAATATTTCTATAACTTTATTGTTAATAAAATAAAATTTTTTAATATTAAAAAGAAAAAAAAAATTATAAATAAAATAATAAAAAATCGATTTTTATGAATTTTATGAATTAAATAAATTTATAATGAAAATTAATAGTAAACTTTTAAATATATTTTAGAAAATATATTTGCTTTTAATATATATATTTGATTTCCAAGTTGTTTGATTTTTAATATAAATATATATATTATTTAAATTATTAATTAAATGTTAAATACTTTTTAATTTTTAAATTAATCAAGAAAAAAAAAAATCTATTTTTGATGCTTTTTTCCCACAACAAATATATTTGCTGGTTTCTTAACATTTCTACCGAAATCTACTGAAGCTATTAAAATAATTTATTTATAAAATAAATATTTTATGATTATTATTTTTTTTTAATAACAAAATAATATATTCTAATTTAGTTTTTTTTAATAATGATAAATCTTACTTGAAATTCTCTTAATCTTTCCTTCATAAAAATGCTTTTTTTTAAAATCAAGAATTGATTGAGGAATTGGTTGTCTACTTGCAAGACCTTTTTTAGTTTTTAATGATACTACTCTAAAACCGCTGTTTTTTTTTTTTTTTTTTTTTTTTTTTTAATATATATTTTAATTTATGAAATTTTAAAGTTAAAAATAAAATATAATTAATATTTATTATTATTTCAATTTTTATGAATAACAAATATATATAAATATGGATTACAAACTCTTTAATAATTTCATCCTTCTTCTTCTTTCTTGGCTTAAGATCATCATCATCTAATAAAAGATGCTTTCCTTTTGGTACAATTTTTTGTTCTTCTACTTCTTCATTTTCACTATCAATTTTTTATATTATCACATAAATACAAAGGAAAAAAATAATTAATAATAAGTCCTATATATAATATACCTTGTTTCTTCATTATCTTCTGCAACTTCCTCTAAAAGATCAGTTGGAAGCATTTCTAATTTATTCTTTGAAGCTTGTGCTTTTAAAAACTCATCTTTTGCTCTTCTTTTTTGCTTACGATTTTGTGCCATTCTAATTATTTTTAATAAAAGGAAATATTTTAGCAACATTTTTTTTGTTTGTTTATTTATTTATTTATTTATTCAGATTATATATTATAAATAATTAAAATATAAAATTACTTTATTTCGCGTTCTCTTGCAGACTTTAATAACTTTAAAGCATCTTCCCTACCAGTTTTTAAGGAAACAGTTTCTGGTTCTTCTTCGACATTTTCTTCTTCTTCAGAAGAGTAAACAATTTCTTCATCATCATCTTCTTCTTCAACTGTTTTCTTTTGGGTTATTTCTACATTATTACTATCATTTACTTGAGTAACCTTAATAGCTTTAACATCAAAATCATCATCATCAAAAGTTATATGACTAGACTTTTTTTCTTCTATTTTTCCTGATGTATCTATTTCCATATTATCTTCATTTTGATTTTCTTTTGCTTGAATTTCTTTTACTGGAGTTTTTTTTGATGGAGTTTCTTTTGATGGAGTTTCTTTTGATGGAGTTTCTTTTGTTGGTGTTTTTTTTGCTGAAGTTTCTTTAGATGGTGTTTTCTTTATTGTAACTTCTTCAATATCAGAATCAATTTCTTTAACTGATGTATTTTTAGAATTTTTTTTTATTGATTTTTCTACTTTCTTTTCTTCAATTGGATTTTCTTTCGTGGTTGAAGGTGAAGAAAATGAATCAATTTCAACAACATCATCATCATTATCTTTAGCATTAGCAAGTGCAGTAATTGCTTTATGTGCTATCATTGCTGACGATTTACTTGGTGTTTCATGGAAATTATTGTCTAATATAAGAATTTCAGAGTTTCCTGATTTTTTAATAACTGGTGTTGTTACAGAAGTATGAGTAGGAGTACCAACCTTTATTCTTTTTGTATCAAATTGTGGAGCTGGGGTTCTGAATGACTTAGTTGGAGTACTATTAATACTTTTTGGTCTTCCTCTTTTACGTTTTGGAGTAGTAATTACTTCAATTTCATTCTCATTATTATTTTCGCTTTCATTTTCTTCAATTTCAGATGATATATTTTTTTTAATAATTACTGGCTCTGGTGGTATAATTATTGAATCATTTCCAACATTTTCTTCTGATTTGTCATTTGGTGAATCTATTACAATTGGTGATTCAGCTGTTTTAGAAATAGTAGCTGATTTTGGAGTTGATTTTGGAGATTTTTTATCTTCTTCAGAAACTTTTTTAGTTTTTCTTGGTGTTCTTTTTGTTGTTTTTTCTTCAACTGAAGAAACTGATGTTTTTTTTGTTCTTGTTGATCTTCTACGTTTAGATTCTTCTAGTTTTTCTGGTTCTTCTTTAGGTGTAGTAGAAGGTGGTGTATGATTTCTTAATCTATTTTTAATTGAATTTGGATCTATTTCAACCATTTTTATATATTTAAATTATTCTAATGTCTATTTTATTAAAATATATTTGTTATATATTATATATAAATTATAAAATAATATTTGAAAAACATTTAATCATTTAATAATTTAATAATAATAATAATAATAAAGAAACTTTTTTTTTAGAATTTTTGCATAATAAAAAGGCTATTTTCTTATATTTTTATTTACAAAATATAATTATTTAAATTTCAACAATAATGATTATATATATAAATTCAACTTTTGATTTTTACTTATAGATTCTTTAGTATTTTAAAATAACTTTTCATTAAAAATTTTATTAATTTCATCAAATAATCAATAAAGTATTTAATTATTTCATATTTTATATATAAACATTTATTTTATATCCTGTATCATTAATGAAAATATTAAATTTCAATTTTAAATTTCAAATGTAGATTCATATATTTTCTCATTATTATTTTTTCTTATTATTTTTCATTTATTATTATTTTTTGATGAAAATCTTATATTGATTTATTATTGTATTGAATAAATATATATAATTAATGATAATATAATTTAATAAAAATTCATTTATTTTTCACTTTTTTTAAAGAAATGTTTAAGATAATTAAGCTTAATAATTAAATAATAGTTATATTTAATGTATTGAGGTTTATTGTTGTTTTGTTCTTTTTGTTTATACTCCTATTAATCATGTGCTTAAATTATTAAAAATATTGCGATATTAATATATACCTAATCCAATGAGTATTTTAAAAAAAAATAACTATACAAGACTTAATTTTTAATTTAAATATAATTGAAATTGAAATTATCCTAAAATCTTTAAATATTATTAATAAATTTTAAAAAAAAAAAATTACATAAATTTAAATTTTTTTTTTTAATTTGACCTTTATTATAAATACATTTAAAATATATTTTTGGTAAAATAATATATTAATTAATATATTGCATGGTATATTATTTTAATTGCTTTTAACAATAATATTTGTAAAAATACTAAATATTAAAAGAATATAAAAAAAATATTTTTGATCATGATTGGTTATTTTTATTATAAAGATATGTCACAAAAATTTTATATAATATTCACATGGATATACAAAATCTATGTAAAGATAATAAATCTATGTTTTATTTATAATCTCTCATATATTACCTTTTTTTTATAATAATATTATATTATTAATGTCAAATACGAAGCTTTTTCAATAATATTAAATCAATATTATACTTAAATATTATATATGTATTTTTATTTATTTTCTAATTTCTTTTTTTATATACTAAATATTGGAATCTAAAATTTTAAATTAATTTCTTTTAAAATTTATATATAAATCACTTAATATATCTAATATTTACAGTTATTTCTATATATACATTTAATTTTCTTTCTTTTTTATAGCTCTATTTATAAAGTGAACAATCAATTTTACTAGCATCTAAATCAAGATTTTTAATTTGATAATCAAGTTTTAATTGATTAGCTAATTTACATGCATTAGCTATTTTATTAGTATTCTTTAAATAACTGACACCAAATACAGCTTTATTTGCTTGAATAAATGGTTTATAAAGTTCACATTCACCATATTCATAGCATTCCTCATTCAATGCCCAATCATAATAAGGAAGTAAATCTTTAATTTGTTCCATATCATTCTTTAAACCAATAGATAACTTTCTTTTGTGAGCTTCATCAGCTAACCATTTGTTGAAATTCAATTGCTCATTATATGTAAAATCATTTTCCTTAAAAGTGTAACCATCGACATTGTCAATTTCAACACCATCACAATCCTTTTCAACAGCAAGATCTAAACGATTTTGAATAAGTGGTTTTAGTTTTGAACTTCTAATATTAACCCAGTTTTCATCTTCCCAATCTTCCATTTCTTCTAAAACAACACCTTTATTTAAGAATTCCTCTGCATCATCTCTCCAGCTTTCTATTGTACCACCTGAGAAATAACATATAACTTTTTTACCTTTATTCTTTAATTCTTTAATTTTATTAACTGGTGTTTCAAAAAGATCTAAATCAAATATATCTGCGTTAACAGATGTATCGACTTTATTACATCCAGAAAGTTGCCATTGAAATTTTGTTCCTGGTTTTGGTTGGTAAATTCTATTGCTATTGACATCAACTGCATTGTTAGTAACGGCTATATTTTTGATAGTGGTGGTCTTTCTTGATATGGTATTAGTAGTGGTATTCATTTTAGAATATGTTGAAACACTTTTAGTAATGATATTTTTTTTTGTTGTAGTTGAAAGATTTCTAGTAGTTGTATTTATTGTAGTTGTATTTATTTTAGTAGTAGTAGTTTTTTTAGTAGTAGTATATTTCTTTGTTGTTGCTTTTTTTACTGTAGTTGTATAAACTTTACGAGTTGTTTTAGGTTGAATATTTACTGATGTTATAGTCTTTTTAATAGTTTTAACTATAGTTCTCATTTTTGCACTATAATATGAAGTTATTTTGAATGCCATTTTAGTATTATTATTGTCAATAATTTGTTTATTTTGGACATTTGTATTAAATTGTAGAATGTTATAATTATTATTTGTTTCTAATGGTTGTTGTTCTGGAACTGTTTCAATTACATATTCATTATGAATTAAATTATTTCCTTCAAATTCAAATAATTTTCTACCTTGTGTATCATGTTTGGCAAGAAGTAGTAAGGTATTAGTTTTATATATTTCATCATTATAGTTAAATTCATTTCTTTTTTGTAATAATAAAGATCTTTTTCTTTTTTCTTCTCTTATTTTCTATTACATTTTTATTAAATTAGAATTTATTATTATAATTAATCAATAATATTATAAATTATTATGTTTATTAACCTTGTATTTTTCTACTGATTGTCTAAATTTTATAATTGGATTTTCATCGGATTTTTTTGGAGTTCTACCAGCTCTACCTCTATTCCTTCTTGGTTTTGCTTCACTAGTACATGTGAAACAAACAAAAAGAAATAATATAATTAAACTTAAATTTTTAATATTCATTTATAAAATATATATAATTGATATTTTATTATTTATAATTCAATTTTGTATACTTTTTTTCTTTATTTTAATAAGAAAAAAAAAGTATAAATAAAAATTTACACAATGAAAAATACAATTATTTATATGGTTTCTTAAATTATATATAAGTTTCTAAATTTTAAGAAATAGAACAAATTTTTAGTTATGAATAATAATTAATTTGCATATTAATTTTAATTAAGGTTGTACAGAAAATGGAGGTTACTAATTATAGAAAATGATTATTCCAATAACCATTCACTGTTAATAATTTAATGTTTAAAGTTCTAAAATGTTAAAATAAGTGTTACACTGATAATTACTATATATTAAATTAAATTAAATTAAATTATAACTGGATATAAATTAATTTCACTAATAATTCATAATGGATTTAACTATAATTGTAATTTATAGCCCAATCTAAAAAAATATTAAAAATAAAAACTATTAATTATATTATAAAAATGACAGAAATGCTGATTAATATTATATCATTGAAACAATATGACTTTATAATCAAAACTATATTAAAAAAATGTTTAAAATAAAGTATTATTAACATTACTTAATATAACATCTAACATAGTAATCAATTACAATCAGCTTATTTTATGATAATACAAAATAAATTCTACTATTTGAAATTTTAGTAATAATAAACAATACTTTATTTATTTTTATCTTTTTGAAATCTTTTTGAATACAACTATGAAACTGCCTATAGATATTTTTTATCTATAATAATTATAATAATATATCAGTAATATTAAGTAAATTAAAATAAATAAAAACAATAATTATCTTATAAATACTGTTTCATATTTTTTCATAGACTTGATTTTGATGTTATTGTCATTTTATTAACTAATTATTAATTAATTTTATTATAGGCACAATTAAAAAATATCATATATATATATTCAATAATAAATTTTCCATAAAATATTACTAATTAATAGTTAAGAAAAAAACTACATATATTTAATATTTTCTAATAATTCTTATTTTTATAAAAACTTTAAACATATTAATAATATTTATTATGTTAATATTCCCATTATTATAATTATATTAATTTAATAATTATTTGAATACTATATTTGAATATCTATTTTTTTTTTTTTTTTTTTTTTATTATTATTATTTTATTATAATAACTTTAATAAAAACTAAATTATTAAGCTTTTTGTTTTTATTTAAAATAAATTGATTTTTATATATATACAAGCGGTAAATTTATATAAACATATATTACTATATATAGTAAATTATATATTAGTAAAAATGGGTACATTTTTAAATAAATTAAATATAAATTATGTCATGATATTATGATTATTATTAATAATTATTAATAATTATTAATACTTTTAATATTTAAGTTGTTATATTTAAATTTTAAATTCATAGAAAAAAGATACTATATATGTATAAAGATATAAAATTTTACAATTGGTCATGTTTTATATTAAAAATTAATTTAATACCAAACAAAAAAAGAATTATCAAACTAAAAAATGTATATTTATTAAATATGATAAAATTTATAATATACTTAAATCCATATTTAATATATTAAATGAAAAATAAATGAATAATATATCAATGAGATAAAAGTAATTATCATGTCGAGTTCCAACGCGTTAGCCAAAATTCGAATTTCAATGAAGTAGCTAAAATAAACATGTTCACAAAAGGATTACATCCAAAAATATATTTCTTTTTTTTATAAGATAATAGTATATTTAGTAATATTTTACAAAAATCTCATAGTAATTATAAATAAATTGATTACAACAGAAATTTTGATTACTATATAGAAATAAAAAAATTGTAATTTTTTTAATTATTATCCTAATAATTCTTTATTTAATTAATAAATATTTATTATTTTATATTAATGAAAATATAATAAAGAATATATTTAAATATGATTTTTACATAATTAGTTCAATCAATATTATTTATATTTAAAACATTGTAATAATTATTATTTCATATTTAATCATATAATCCATTCTTGAAGCATGTTTAATGAAATATCAAACTATATATTATTAGCTACTTATAT
The DNA here is from genome assembly GCA_002104945.1 of Piromyces finnis. NCBI lineage: Eukaryota > Fungi > Neocallimastigomycota > Neocallimastigomycetes > Neocallimastigales > Neocallimastigaceae > Piromyces > Piromyces finnis. Next base: position 315,165 of record MCFH01000031.1, read on the forward strand.
TAGTATAACTTAAACTATATAATCATGCTATTATTAATAGAGAAATAAAAAATATAAAATAAAACAAATATCAAACATTATTTAATAGGCAACATTATAATAATTTATATAATGATAAATTAGATAGGTTTAAAAGTTTTATTTTTATTTATTGATTAATTTTATATTATTTTTTTATTTATATACTGAAATACTGAATTATTATTGTTTATTATATTTCTAATGAATTATTATTGAAATAAATACTAAATTATGTAAAGTTATATATCAATATTACTGATAATTGTCTTATATTAAAATAAATAAAACATATTGATAATAATCTAATAGATTTACTTTATTTTATATCCGTGAACTACTATAGAATTTTATTATTATTATTATTATTATTTTATTACTGTTGTTTTCTATTTTAATTAATTTTTATTGAAATATTATAATTAATATATTTTAATTATCTTATATTTTATATTGATAATACTAATAATGTATATAATTGAGTGTTTGTCGATATATTTATGAATTGTTTTTTATAAAATGAAAATAATACTACTATGAATTATTATTTTGTGGCTCTTGTTCAGAATTATTTATTAAATTATTGTTTGAATCCTCTGCAAAACCATTAACAGCTTCATCATATGTTGGTGGTAACAATGGTAAATCATCATCATCTAAAACCATTTCACCATCTTCATTAGATTGATGTTGCTCATTAGTAGTAGGTCCTTCACTTTCACTTAAATTTGGAGCAATATTTTGTTCAATTACTTCATCTTCATTATTACCATCGAGCGGTTGATATACAGGTAAAATATCATCTTCGGGTTGATGTCTACGATTTGGTAATGTTACCATTAATAATTCATTTGGTGCCATGTTATTTAAAAAATCTTCATCTGCTCTTTGCCTATTAAATAAGCTTAGCATAATTAGCATAAAGAGGAATAGTGAAAAAAGTGGCTCACCAGATTGATTTTGAGCTTCCGCTTTTGTAATACAAGTATCAGAATAAAAATCACAAATAAGGTTATCTTCACAAATAATATGATTATTATTACAAAATTGACCTTGTTTATTAACAATTAAACACATACCTATTGTATCATTAACAAGGTTTTTATGACATGATACACCACATTTTTTCTTATCTCCTATACTATAATTACAATCTAAATCATTTGTACAAGGTATTTTTACCATACAATAATTTGTACAAGTATAATCGGTTACATTACAAACAGCCATATCTGTTAAAAAATCATCAAAATTTGTACAATGAGAATCTTCTTTACAATTCACAATAATTTTTTGTGATTCGACAACTAAATTTTCATTTTTACTTTCATCCTGATGTTTTTTAGCCTCACAATTATATATGGCTAATAGTAATAAAACTTTTTGAAATAAATTCATTATTCTCATTTTTATTTTTTTTTAAAAAAAAAATATTGAAAAGATATTTTCTCCAATAATTATTATATAATTATATTTTACAAATTATAAAAATGTATTTTTCAATTGATTTCCGAATGATAAAATATATATTAATTTAAGATAGAGTTTTGATTATTTAAAATTTGAATTTATTATTAATTTATCTTTTATTATTAATATATTTATTTATATTCTTTGTATTAATCAATTCTTTTAAATTTGAATGTTTAATTTTTTATGTATTTCCTTTTATTTGTTTTTGTTTATTGTTTTTATTTGTTTTCTTTAATATGTATTATTTTGAAAATACAAACTTTTATTTACATAAACTTCAATTATTTTTTATTGATTATTATATATGATTGAAAAAATTAATTATTTATTTACTATATTTATTAAAAAATAAAAAAAAAATAAAACAAAATAAAACAAAATAAATGTCTTATATTAATTTATTTTTATATTTATAATATTTAAAGCATAGAATTTGTTATTGATTATTTTTTGTTTTTAATTTTTAATTTCTTTTTTTTTTTTTTATTTTATTTTATTTTATTTTTTTTTTTTTATCTATATTTAAATTTTATGTTTTTATATTTTTTAATGAAAAAAAGAAATTTAAGAAATAAAAGGAACAATGTCAAATTACTTTTAGGAAAAATAATGGTAAATAAATTTTCTTATATTTATTTTTATAATTATTTATTTATCAATTATCTTATATAATTATTAATATTATTTGTTAAAATATATTAAAAAAATTAAATGGAATTTCTATTTTTAACCTTTAATTTATGATTATAATAATTATTTAAATAATGTATTTAAAATTGATACATTAATGTATTATATTTTAATCATTAATAATTATATTAAAATAAAACTAATATCTTTATTCATATTTTATCTAATGAAATCAAAGGATAAAGTATTTTTAAATAACTTATTATTTTAAAAATTTATTTTAAAAATTTATTAAAATTTAGTAGTTATTAACAGATTCGCTTGAACTATTATAATATTGTAAATTTTCAATTCTTTGTGATTTATGAAGGCCACTAGTGCTATTAATTGGAATATTTGGTTTAAGATTATTATGTGAATTTTTCATATTCATTGGTGATGATACAGATGAATTATACATTGAGCTTGTAGCTGAATTAATGAATGATTCTGTTGATTTATTGTTATAGTAATTTATTATGTATGGATCAATAGAATTTTGTGGTTGGTAATTACTATTTCTATAAAAAACTTCATTATTACTAAACATATAATTTGGGTGCAAATATTGGTTAGTAGTAGTGATAAAGTTGTTATTTTCTGAATTATAAAAGTAATTTCCTTTAGTATAATTCATTGATTGATAGTTATTTTCAGTATCATAAGAAAAATTAATTTTGTATGATTTATTAGAACTTATGGATGATTGATTATATTGGCCGATATGACTATTACTATCACTATTAATATTATTACTATTATTAATACTAAATTGAGAAGAATTTGAACTATTTTGACCATAGATATAACTATTAGGATTTTGACTATAACATTGAATATCATCTTCTTTGTCTTGGTGAATAGTATGACTAGAATCTTCTGATTCTTGATTTAAATATATAGAATATTTTATCATAGAATCACTTGTTAAATCTTTTTTCTTTGAATTAAAATTTTCTGATAGGGTAAATTTAAGATGTGGATTTGATTGCATATTATCTTCTCCATCACTAATTAAGGTAATATTTGAAGTATTATTCATAAATACCTTTTGGTTTATTGAATGAAAGTTTTGAGAGTGATTATTATCAAGACTATTTTTATTTAAAGATGAAAAATTATTAAGAGAATCTGAAGTAGAACTTGTAGTTTTATTATTTTGGAGATTGTTATAACATGATTTTTCATCATTTATTTTATTATTGTTAATTATAGAATGGAATAATTCATCATTTCTATGTAAACTACTACTACTATTTATGATAACATTATGCTTTAAAGAGCAATATTCCAACATATCATCAAGTCTCTGTATTTTTGACGTAATTGAAGGAGTATCATTTAGATAACTATTTTCATATTCTATACTTTGACCTCCTTTTAATTTATTATTATATTTATATTTATTAAAGCTGTTTCCATTATCTATAAATGGATTTTCTAAATCATTTTGTTGTTTCGTTCTCATATTAGAATCTATGATAGAGCTGGTGATTGTTGTGGTATTATTATTATTATTATTATTATTATTATTATTATTATTATTATTATTATTATTATTATTATTTTATTATTATTATTATTATTATTATTATTATTTTTTATTATTATTATTATTATTATTATTATTATTATTATTTATTATTATTATTATTATTATTATTATTATTATTATTATTATTATTATTATTATTATTATTATTATTATTATTATTATTATTATTATTATTATTATTATTAGTAGTAGTAGTAGTAGTAGTAGTAGTAGTAGTAGTAGTAGTAGTAGTAGTGTCTACATTTATATTTATATTATAATCATTATGATTATTTTTCTTTTCATTAATTTGAGATTCAGTCTGATCACTGTAAATAATATTTAATTTTGAACGCTCAATATTACTATCAAAATTTGATATATTATCATCACTTAATGTGTTAGATAAAATATTTTTATCACCAATAGTATTATTCTTTTCATTTTTATTCTGCTTCATGTTCATTTTTAATTTTTTTTCTTTAATATTTATATATTCAAACACAGTTTTACATTGATTCAAATTATTTTGGTTGTCATCACTTTTTAATGATGAGGAACTACTATGCATATGAGAAGATGCTAAGAAAGGATTTTGTAGATTTTCGTTATTTGATTTGTTATTTTCGTTATTAGTGGTGAATAAATTATCTACATTTTTATTTTTATTTTTTTTTATATCATTATCATTAATAAAATTTGTATTAATATTAATGTTTAAATTATTATTATTGACACTAATATTGTTTCCATTAATATTTTTATTATTTTTAAGACTGGTAAGATTATTATCATTAAAAGAAGTTGTAGGTATATTATTATCACTATCATTAGTTGAATTTAAATTTTCATTAACTAATGTTAAACTATTACTTTCTATGACATTATTTTCATTACATTGATTTTGATTATTTGATATTTTGGAACTATTTTCCACTTTAATTGTTGGTATAAATGTAGATGATTTTATTTCGGTTTTATTAGTAGATTTTGACCTTGAAGATGCAAAAAGTGATGTAAATGTTGAAATATTATTAATATTATGTTTATGACTATTAATTTCATGAATAGTATCATTTATAACTTTAGATAAAAAGGATGTTTCTACTTTTATGGTTGATGATTTTTGCTTATCATTATTATAATTATTATTATTATTATTATTATTATTATTATTATTATTATTATTATTATTATTATTATTATTATTATTATTATTATTATTATTATTATTATTATTATTATTATTATTATTATTATTATTATTATTATTGTTATTATTATTATTATTATTATTATTATTATATTCACTATATTCACCAATATTTATAGTATGTGAAAATTTATCAATTTCTGTATCCTCTTTATTGTTAAAATTATAATCATTTTTTTTTTTAGTATTTGAAAGAACTTCATCATGTGAATGTTTTATATTTACTTTCTTTGTGTCTTCTTTTTTCCCTTTAGTATTATCACTACTATCAATATTTTTAATTTTTGAAGTTATTATTGGCTTTTTCACATTTTTTATGTTATCATATTTAGAAGTTTTATATTCACTTTTCTTTAATATTGAATTATTGTTATTATTATTATTATTATTATTACTATTATTATTGTCTTTTTTAATATATTTGTTATATAATAACGAATCATTTTTTATTTCTTCAATTTTATTTTCAGTCTTTTTATATAAGTTATTTTTATGTTTAATATTTTGATTATTAATATTATTTTCACTAAGTGGTGATAATGAGGAACTACACAATTTAAACATTTTTTTCTTTTTATTAGATAACTTATTAGTATTACTGTTTATAGCTTGTTTCTCTTCACTTTTTCTATCATTATTATCATCAACCATAATAATTGTTTCATTTTTATCTAATGTTATATTAAATTTTTGATTATCAGTAATTCTTTCCGCTATTGAAATTTCATTAAAAACAATATCACTTTTTTGAGAAAAGAAATTTTCAGAATCATTAAATCCATGATTTAAATTTAATTTATCTTCGTCTAATTTTTTATCTTTTATGGAATCAAATCTGAACTGCGAGCTAATAGATTCACATTTTTCGTCTTGAGAGAAATAATTTTCTGATTCTGTATAATACAAACTATCAGAATCACTACATTTTATATCAATATCATCATCATTAATATTATAATTCTCTATATTATTATTATTGTAAATATCAAAATGTGATTTATTCATATTTTGATTAGTTTCATTTATATTTTTACCATCAGAATAAAATATATCACCATATAAAATTTCATTTTCATCCATTTTATATTGCTGTTTATTCTCATCATGAAAAGACTCTATTTTGTCACTAAATTCACTGCAATTATAATTTTGTATATCTATGAAATTTTCATTCTCATTTCCGGAATTTGAAGTATTATTAATTGAATTTGAAGATTTATAGCAATTTGAACAAAAAGTACTATTATTATCAATTTTCTTGGTGTCATTTAATATAGTCTCATTGATATATGGTATAGTTGAATTAATATTTGAAGTAAATGTGTAATTTATTGGATTGCTTTTCATATTATTTATTAAAGGATTTGTAAATGATTGTGGTTGTTGTGAAACACTTGATTGATAATCGTGATTATTTATGTATGATAAATTATTAAATTCATTATTAATATTTATATTATTACTATTAGAAGTGGTATTAATATTGTTATCATTTTGAATATTACTATTATAACTATTACTATAACTTTTATTTATTTTGAGAGTATTAGAATTATCTATATGAGATATGTTGGAATTATAGAGTACGGAATTAATATTATTCACTTCATATTGTTTTTGACAATTCTCTTTAATTTGATATTGATTGTTATTAGAAAGATTATTAGTATTGCTATCATATATAATACTTTTAGTACCATGTTTATTGATATTATTATTACTAGTAGTGTTATCATTATCATTATCCTTATCATTATCCTTATTATTATCCTTATTATTATTGTTGTTGTTTGTATTGTTGATGCTATTATTAGAGAAATATATTGATTTTAGAGTGTTGTTAACCATAATAGCAGGATTATAGTAATTTGAATTTTTATTAATTTTAGATAAGTTATTTCCACTATTATCTCCGTTTAATGCAACATTAAAGTTCTTTCTTTCTTTATTATTAGGAGATAAAAAATTATTTTCAACTTTTGAAAAAGCAGTATTGAATGATGGAATAGAAGTAATGTTTTCTTTATTTGACCTTTGTTGATTAACACTACAAAGACTAGATGTAGAACTAGAATAGAGTGATGAAGATGAGGATGATGTTGATAGCTTTATAGAAGAAAAGGCTTTCGTAAAATCTGAAAGAATCGAATTTTCATTACAAGGATATATTCTATGTTCATTTTTTTCATAAGATGAAAATATTGAACTAGAACTATTATTACTATTTATTTTATTATTTTCACAATCATCATTATTATTTTCATTATTTATCATTAATCTACTATTATCATTACTACTAAATTGATTATAAGAGTATTGATTTAATTGGGAATAATTAAAATTGCTATTATTCTTGCATGTCTTTGAATTTACAGTATCTTCATTAGTATTAATGAAATGTATATTTTCAGTTTTCATTATACTTGTATTATTTCCTACGCAACTATTATAATTATAATTGTTATAATTATAATTAGCTGAATTGTTACAAAGAATTATATTTTTATTATTATAAGTATTCCTATTAGCATTCATATTTTTAAAATTATCTAAATTATTTGAAAGGGATATATCATGGATATTGTTGTCTATCATATTTATATTATATTTCTTATCGCCAATATTAACAGATGATTTTGTGGGTGAAGTGGTTGATTGATTCATTATATGTTGATAGTAACAAGTATCAATATTTGTATTATAAGATTTTGTAGTATTACTATTTAAATTAGCAGTGTTTATAACATTATTATTTATATTATTAGAAGGAATTTGATTATTATTTTTCATTACATTACAATCATAATAATTAGCATATATATTTTTATTTTTATAACTCATATTTTCATATTTTTCGAAAAAGTATTCATCATCTGAACTATCGCTTGTTTGTAAAACATTATAACATAATATAGGATTTAAATTAATATTTCCATTCTCATTTTCATTTTTATTACAATAATTATTTTTATTGTCAGAATTTTTGTTGATATTAACATTATTTCTTTGATTATTATTAATATTATTATTTCTATGATTTTTTATCAAATTGATATTAATGTTTTTATTTTTTGTTGATATATTATTTAGAGAGATCTTTGAAGCAATGTTGGAACTCTTGTTATTATTGATGTTGTTGTTGTTGTTATTTTTATTGATAGTAGTATCAGTAGTATTTTTATTGTTTTTATTATTAATGGTTGTTTTATCTTTTGGATAATTTTTTAAATTTTTAATTATATTATTTTCATTAACATTTAAATTATTTAACATATTTATATTAGACGATTGATTTTGGTTTATAGGAATATAATCAACCTTTTGTTTGTCTCTTGATTCATGATAATTATTTTTATAAGCATTCATTTCTAATGTATTGTGTTTCTTATTATTTTTATTCATATTCTTTTTATTGTCTGTGATATTAGGATGCATATCATTTGATAAAATGACATGAATCTTTTTATTTCTATTTATATTATTATTTACATTTATATTTTGATGTTCATAACAACTGTTATTATTATAGTTTAATTCAATATTAGCATAATCATGTTCACTTAAAATACTATCGTCTGAAATATCCTTTTTATATATATCAGAACTAGTAGTATCAACGATACAAATAGATGGATCGTTATATATGGATTCGATATTTGGGAAAGAGCTATAAGTATAATTTAAAGATATATTATTTATTATTTTTGAAAGAGTATAAAAATAAAGATTAGCAACCTCAGCTTCACTAAAATTTAAATCATAATTAAGTTTATAGAGGAGTTGTCTTTCCATTAAATTAATATCTTCTAAAGAAAATGGAGTAATATAAGACCAATCCAAATTTCTATAAGGTACATCTTGAGTATATTTCTGTGATATTATTAATGTTGCTAAAAATATTCTATGTCTAGTACATGACAATCCTATTTGATTATAATTTATAATTATTAATAATATGTATAAGGAATTAAAAATTTAATAATTATAATTTATATAAAATTATAGATAAAAAAAAATAAAAATAATTTTTAAAAAATAAAAGTATTAATATATAAAATATTCAAAATTTTATTGGATTTCAAATTAAATTAATTTAAATTTTATGGTAAGCAATATACCTGTTGATATTGGAGAAAGCTTCGACTTTAATCTCTTCATATATATTATTGTTGTTAAGATTTCAAGAACATTATTTATTCCAGATTTATCCAATACCTTTACATTATGAAGAGAAGAATAAAATATTAAAAAATATTCAATATTTTTTAATTATTATAATTTCAAAAAGTATTCATTCTATTTAAATCTTTAATTTTTATTACATTAATAAGGAAAAATACATTAATCCAAATGTATTTTCCTTCTAAATATAGTTATTATAATGTAGTTATACTAACATGTTGAATAAATTGGGTTAGGGGCTGCAAAGATACCTTTGATTTTTCATATTCATTTGATTTACATAAAACTATATCAGATGCATAGCTAGCTAATAACTCTATAACAACAGGATAAATTACTCTTGGTAATTTTTTATCTAGATAATTATTTTTTGACATTTTTTTATAATTTGATTTTAAATAATATGATAGTTTTTTGTTTTTATATCTTTTTCTCTCTTTTTCTTATTGATATCAATTAAATATTTGAATACTTATAATTTATAGTTTATTTATTAAGAATAATTTTACTTTTGTTATAAAAATTTTTTCTGTTTTTGGTAAACAATTCATATAGAGAATAGTCTGTAATTAATAATATAATAATATATTGATAACTATATGATGATATAATATTTTACAATATTGTTTTATAAATTATTATAAATCAGTGTATATATTCTGTTTTTTCCTAATATAAACAAAAAAGTTTTAGTACTATTACATAAATTATATAGTATTGATAAACTTCCTTTTTTTAGTATGTTAATATTTTTAGATGATTAAGTAATAACTTTTTTAAATGAATGAAGTGCTAAATAATTGAATATACTATACATGATATGGTTTTAAATTATTATTATAATTTTAATTATTACTGTAGTATTCATAAAAATAAAACTATTAATTTTAATTAAATAATTTTATCTTTGAATAATTTACTGAAAAATATTTTTTATTCTATACATAAGATTATAAGATAAAAGTTCATATAAAAAGATAGTTACTGACTCTAAGAATTTTTAATTATGTACATATATTTTTAATATTTTTACCAAAACCAAAATAATTATACGGTTTATAATCTTGTTTCCTTTTGACTTTTCTTTTTTTTTTTTTAAAGTTAATGTAATAAAAAATTTTTTTTATAATTTCTTAATTTAAGCAAACATTACATGTTATTTTACTATCTTTTTTTAAAAAAAAATTATTTCATATATTCAATATTCATATATATCATATATAATTTGAATTATTAATTGATTTTTAATGTTTATATTTTTAATTGGACTGAACTTTTCTTTTTCTTTTGTTTGAAAATAATAATTTAACTACAATTATTATTAAAAATTTTCCTTTTATTTATTTCTTAATTCTTTTATAAAAGGTTTTTAATTAAGTTCAATTATATTTATAGTTTTCTTTTATTATAAATCCAAATTACAATTATCACATTTGATTTATAAAAAAAGAATGTGCATTAATAAAAAATATATTAGAAACAAATTCAATATCTAACTATATAAATAAACAATTATAATAGGTTTTTTTTTAGTTTTTATATTTCTTTAAATCCATAGAAATAAAATAAATTATTGTATAATTTAGTTTTTCTTTTTCTTTTTTTTTTTTTTTTTTTTTTTTTGATAAAAAATATTATTTTAAGGTTTAACCTTCCTAAATATTACCCATTTCTATTAATAATACAATACATATACTTAAAGTTTAATACATATATATTATTCTTCATATGCAATTTGAATTTTATATAATATGCATTTCAAGTTATTTTTATAGTAGTTTAAAATATTGATAAATTAACATGTAACATACATTATAATTATGAAAAAAAAAAAAAAAAGGTATTAATCTATTATATATAACAGATGAACGAAGTAGTCATTCAGAAATTAATTTAAGAAATATTTTTATTTTGAGAAAAAAATGTATTAAAGTATAAATATTAATTATAAAAAAAAAAGTAGGTTTTTAGTTATTTCAAATCTTTCGATTCTTTTTTAAATTATATAAAGATATATAATTTTCCTTATTATCTATTAATATTAGTGTATTGACTTAAAAAAAAAGAATGTTGTTTTAAAATAAAAAAAAAAAAATAATTATAAATCTTCATTTCCGTTATATTTAATAAACAAAGACAAAAATTAATCAAATAAAATTAATAAGCTTTTTTTTTAAAAAAAAAAAAGGAAAAAAAAAACTTTATTTTTTTTTTAAATATGAGAATAGATTTCTTGATTATTATTTAAAAAATAGAATTAATAAAAAATAGATATCATTATTTTAATCATAAACTTTAAATTATGATGTTAAAATAACAAATTATAATATTATTTTCTTAAAAAAAAAAAGTATATAGGAGAATATTTGAAGATAAATTTATAAATTTTAGAAAACAAAACCATTTTAAAGAAAAAAAAGCATTTATTATTTAATATTATTTAAAATATTATAAAAAAAAAAAATTATATTTTTTTAAATTAGATTTATACAGAAGTTGGGTATTATAGTAACTTTTTAAAATAAATGGAAATATATTAATATTAAAATCTAGAAATGATATTAATAAGAAAACAAGAATAAATTTGGAAATTTCATTTAAAATATAAATAATATAACAATTAACAATTATTCTTCATCATTTATTTAGTTGTTCAAACTCTAAATATTTGATGATTATGTAAATTCATATAAAAACTTTTATCTGAACTAATTTAGTCTATTTTCAATAATTATTTTTAATTAATACAAAAATAATAAATTATTATGCCTAAAAAAAAGTAACAGATATAAATATATATAATAATTTCTTCATAAGTAGTTTTAATTGATTATTAATTAATATTAAAAAAAAAGTGGTTTTTATTAACAAAAAAAATTTTAGCTTTTTACCTTTTTAACTCAACTTTATTGTGTAACAGATTACGATAATATTTTATTATATATAACAAAACTTTAAAAAATTTATTTATTTCCTTCTTCTTTATAAAAGATCTTTTGATAACAAATATATATAATGCATAAAATTGATTATTGTATAATTCATCACTTTAAAAAAATATATGATGAACATTATAATTCATAAAAATCATTTATACTTATTCTTTTTATATTAATAAATGTAATCCCTAACCTTTATCACTAATTATTATTATCATATATCCAGTATTTTTTGGTTAATATTCAAAACTCAACCAATCTTTTCATAAACATAAATTAAAAATCTAACAACAAAATGCGGTTCATTTCATTTAAAATTTTTATCATGAATAATTTTTCTTAAACCAAATCTTAAAGAGGGTAATAATATTGATGAAAGAATTATAAATATTATTCAATTATAATTCTTATTTACATTATAATAAAAATAAGAATACTATAAATAATAATTATAATAATTATAAATAATAATAAATTATTATTTAGTAGCACTTAAAAAAGTTCTTTGAAAATTTTAAAACTTTATATGAAACAGTTGATAATGTACCCATTATTAATAAAACTGGATATTCATTTTTTAATTTTAATATGATGAAATATAATTATTAACCCTGATAAATAAATAAGTAAAAATATATATATATAGTGTTTCTTTTATATATTCTCTTTTTTTTTAAAAATGTAATTTTTATAATTCTTTTTTCACACTTTTGCTTATGAAATTTTTTTTTTTAAGATTTTCTTGTTGATTAATAAATATTATTAAATAAAGTTTAAAATTATAAATTAAATTTAATATTAAAAAGAGCGGAACTTATATTTTATTAATATATAAAGTTTAGCTTTTTGTTATTAAAATAAAAAAAAGTTTCCATTAATTTAAATTTTTATATTAATAAAAATGAATAGAACTATTGATTTTATAATTAATAAAATATAATAGTAATATAATATATAAATTATTACTCTAATAGTAATAAATCATTTTTTAATATATTTTTAATACAAAAACGTAAACAAAAGTAAAAAGTTAAAATTATAATAATCATAAGCCTTTTTTTATTTTTATTTTATATTATATCTTTTTTTTCTAAAGTTATTTCTATTATGAAAAGTTATTCATAGATTGAATAACTTTTCATAATATTGTTTTAATATTCGATTTAGATATATTATGAAAAAATAAATAATTTGGAATTCGATTTACTAGTATTAGGTATAGAATTTATTAATAATGTTATTTTTATTATCTATTATTATTATTATTAAATATCTCAATTATTTAACAGATTCACTAGTATTTCAGATTGAATATATAATTTTATTTTTTTATGTAATATTTCTTTAATATATTATTATTTATAGCCATTTAATCATATTTATTATTTCTATAGTAATTTTCTTTATTATTAGATATTTTATTATAAAATAAAATTTTTCAAAAGTTTTCATTTTTTGACTTTTTTATCTTTTTTTCTATTTGTTGTATTTTATATGAAAAAAAAAATAAACCTTAAAAAAAACAAACTAATGAGAGAAAAGTTCAAAAAATAGTTTTTTTTTCTTTGTTATAATAAAAAATATACGAAACATTTATATAAAAAATTATTATTATTATTATTATTTTTTTTTTTTGTAAAATAGTATTTTTTTTAATAAATTAAACTAGTATATAAAATTTAAAAAATTGAATTATAATTATAATTATAATAATAATAATAATAATAATAACAATAACAACAACAACAACAACAACAATAATAATAATAATAACAATAATAACAACAACAACAATAATAATAACAATAATAACAATAGTTAATTTCACAAATCATAATTTAACTTTTCATAAAATATCTGTATTATGTATTTTTTTTAAACCCTCTATTCATTATTCTATGTACATGTGTTTATTATGAAGTTTTATAAACCAAATTTTGATATAATATAATAACCTAATAATATATAATGAATATCAAACATTGCCAATATATTTAATTTAATCAACAGTTGAAGAAAAATTGTATTATAAAAATTAAAATAAAAGATTATTCCTTTTGTATTATACATATAACCAGATATAATCGGATATATATAATTATAAGAACGAAGTATCTATTAATTATTATACAGAGAAAAAAGACATCTACATATTTATGAATTAGTTTATTTGCTAATCAAAATCTTAATCAATATTACTGAATATTATTTAAGCTATTAATAATATTATATACTATAGTATATCAATAAGTTAACCACTAATAAAAGTAATAGTGAAACCTCTAAATTTTTAAATATTATATACAATTGTGTAAATATTAATAATTTCAATTTCTAAGTTTTTCCCATAAATGAAGTAAAAACAAATTTTTATATATAAATCTCTATGTAATCATACGTAATATATGTTTTTAGAGATAAAGAGGAGAAATTTACAAATAAATAATTAATGAAAGAAATTCATTTGTAATTTAGATTAATATATTATAATTAACTACAATATATTGTTATAATAAAATATTATTTTTGAAATTAATAGATTTAGATAATCTTTTAAATTAAAAAGTAATAAATTTAAATATATATTATAGAATTATAAAATTTAACACATAATATCATTTTAACTATTATATTTTTAACAATAAATTTACCTTATTATTCATTCATATTTATATATAATTTTATATGAAAAAAAAAAAAGATACTTTATTTAAAATGAGTGAGAATAATAATAGTAATGTTAAAAAAATTAGTAATGATATTTGGAACTGGCTTAATGGGCCAGAGGAAGAAGAAGCTGCTGCTCATATGTCTTTTTTCCAAAGAAGTGCTATGCAGAACCGTAATAGTCAATATACTCGTCAAGTTCGTCAAGGACAACAACTTTATGATACCAGTAATAATAATACACCATTTAGTCCTCAAAAAAGTAAACCAACATCAAAAAATCAAGATGATAGTAAAGTTCCATTGAGAAGAGCTACTTTGGACGATGAAGAAATCGAAGATTATGATTTTTATTCATCAGATCATTTAGATAAAATATTTGATGTTGTTATTGAGATTCAAGAAGAATATGATAAAAAGAAAAAAGAAGAACAAATGAAATTAATGCAAAGCCAAAAAGTAAATCAAGAAAAAGTACCTAAAGCATTACTTAATCCAGAAGTTCAAAGACAAATTAAAAAACAAAAAACTTATAAACCAATTTTCTTAGTTACATTAACAATAATACAAATTGTTATTATGATAGCAGAGCTTGGTATTAATTGGATAAAGATGGGTACTCCAATTGATTTTAATCTTGAAAATTTCAATATTATGGTTGGACCATCAACTTCTGTAAGTTTAAAATATTAAGATTTATTTGTATATATATAATAATAATAATAGAAAACATCAATGCGTCATAAATAGCAAAAGATAATAATAACATGTTATTTTTCCAATTTATTATTATCATATTTAATTATTTATTTTTTGACATGTAAATTAACAATATACATATTTTATGCTTTAAACATTAGGTATTAATTCATTTTGGAGCTAGGTGGGTACCTTGTATGAGAACTGGTTTTGAAAATAAAAATATTGGATGTCTCGATGGTGTTAATCCTTATAAGAATATTACAATAGATAATAAACCTGTTGAAATTTGTAGACTAAGTGATATGTGTGGTATGGGATTAGTAGATGGCGAAGTACCAAATCAATGGTGGAGGTTTATTACTCCAATTTTCCTTCATGCTGGTCTTGTTCACATTATCACTAATTTGTTTTTCCAAGTAATTATTTATTTTCTGTTCAATATAATTATTTTAATTATTAAAACTAGTTATCTTATTAAAACAATTTATATATATACAATATTAATGAACTCTATTTTTTCTTTAATAATAGGTAAGGGTTGGATTTCAAATGGAAAGAGATTTTGGTAGTTTAAGAATTTTCCTTATTTATTTCATATGTGGAATTTCAGGTTTTATGTTTGGTGCTGATTATTCTATTCAAACACCCAGTGTTGGATGTTCTGGCTCACTATATGGTAATTATTATAACTTGAACTTGTTAATATATATTATATATACAATAATATTCTATTTACAATATATTTTAAATAATGAATAAATAAAAATTACATAAAACTAAAACTTTTTTTTTAAATATTTTTTTATATTTATTATTGAAAAAACTTTAAAAAGGTTTGATTGCTTGTTTACTTCTTGATTTAATTTTAAACTGGAAATTATTAATTAAACCTGTAAGAGAATTAATGAAGATGTTAATGGTTGTTGTCATTTCTCTTGGTGTTGGTTTACTTCCATTTGTTGATAACTTTGCTCACGTTGGCGGTTTTGTAACTGGTCTAATAGCTGGATTAATATTATTACCATCCATTAAATTTAATATGAAAGATCGTATTATAAAGAAGACAGTAACCATTTTATGTATACCATTATTAGTAATTGTTTTTGCTTATTTAATTATAAGTTTCTATAAGAGTGATTCAATTAAGTGTGAATGGTGTAAATATGTTAATTGTTTACCAATTAATGGATGGTGTGATGACATGATATTGTAATTTTTATTAGTATTCACAAATCATCATCATCAAAACAAATCAAACAAACATTTTTCAAATTATCAAACGTTAATATTCATATTAATTATCATAGAAGTTGACAATTCAAATAAAAGCAAGCAAATACATCATAACAAATAATAAATGAAATTATATATATATCCACATCTCAATTTACAAATATTAGATAACTTTTTTTTTTTCTTTAGTTAAAAAAAAAGTAATTATCCATTAACAGCTATATATAAATTATTATTTACATATACATACATAATACATAATAATATTATTAATTTTTAAACAATGTAATATCTTAAAAAAAAATTTTTTTTTTGTTTTTATCATTATTTGTATAAATATTCTTTATATTTATTAATTTTTATTTTAAATATTTTTTTTATTTATAATTAAATACTTTAAGATTACTTTTTTATTTTAAGAAAAATATATATATATATATTCATATACACACATAAATAAATAATACAATATTATTTATTTATAATCATTATTTTTTTAATATTTATTTAAACTTTAAACCGAATAATAGTAATAATAATTATAAAATTAAATAGTAGTTATAAAACAGATAAATATATATATATATACATACCTACATATGCATGACAATCTAAAAAAAAAAAAAAAAAAAGAAATAAAAATAAAAAAAAAAAAAAAAAAAATAAAAATTTCATT
The DNA here is from genome assembly GCA_002104945.1 of Piromyces finnis. Classification (NCBI taxonomy): domain Eukaryota; kingdom Fungi; phylum Neocallimastigomycota; class Neocallimastigomycetes; order Neocallimastigales; family Neocallimastigaceae; genus Piromyces; species Piromyces finnis. Next base: position 332,471 of record MCFH01000031.1, read on the forward strand.
TTTCTTCTTTGATGCTACAAAGTGGCATATAGAATCATTATCTTTTTTCTTTTTTTACTTTTTAAAAATAAATTTATGTTAACATTTTCCTTTTATTAATTATAATAAATTAAAAGTTTAAATTTTTAATTAAAATTTATAGATATTCTATTTTTTTTTTTTTTTTAATATTGTATAGTTTAAAGATAATTAAAAAAAAAAAAAGTATTTAAAAGAAAGTAGAAAAAAAAAAAAAAAAAAAAAAAAAAAAAGGAAAAAAACAAAATACATATAATAAGAAAGATAAAGAATATTAATAAATTAAAAGAGGTTTAATTTTTTTTCTTTTCTGTATTGACTTTATATAATTTATTATTATTTTTTGTTACAAAAAGTTTTTTTTTTTTAAAAAAAAAAGAAAAAAGTATTTAAAAGAAAGTAGAAAAAAAAAAAAAAAAAAAGGAAAAAGAAATTAACACAATGGATAATAGTGATCCAAACATTTCAGAAAAGCAACCCCTTCTTGATAATGAACAGCCATCAACAACTAATGAAAATGTAGAAGATGATGCTTTACCAAGTCCAACACCAAGTCAACATTCTCATAGTTCTCATAGTTCTGTTCGTAGAAATAAAAAACCTGTTACACCACTTGAATTTATTTTATTAGTTATTGTTATGTTTTTATCTATTTTTATTATTATTTTTGGAAGTAAGTCTTTTATAGAGGAATAAAATAGTAAAAAGAAAAAAAAAAAAGTATATATATATATATTCATATATTAGATAAATCCAAATTCAAATTCTTTTTTTTTTCTTTATTTTTATTCAAGTTCTTTATTCAAAGTCCAATGATACTTCAAAGGCTGAAGAAGAAGTAAATGTTTCACACTTTATAAATTAAAACTAGCAGAAAAAAAATAATAATGAAATTTCAAATTACAATTTTAAATTTTATTTTTTTTTAAAAAAATAAATTAAAAATAATAATATAAATATTAAAAAAAATATATATATTTTCTTTCCTTTTGATATAATAATAAGATTTGTTTACGACCAGAATGTATTATTACATCAGCTAGAATTTTAAGTAGTATGGATACTACTATTGATCCATGTGATGATTTCTATCAATTTACTTGTGGAAATTGGATGGTATTATTACCCATTTTTAATAAATATATATAAATTTATATGTTGATATCTATAAATATTTATCTACTATGTATATATTAAATATAAAATATTAATATATTTCAATTATAACAATAGAATGAAAATGTCATTCCAGACGATAAAACTAGGATTTCTACTTTTGATAGCATTTTCAAGAAAAACATTGTTAGTAACAATAATATAAAATATAGTAAAGAAAATATATATATATATATATTTGAAATAAATAAAAATTAATATATATTATGATAATATTATTATATTACATATTACATATCTTATATTAAACCATTTCAATTTGAAATAACAATATATATTTGGGTATATAATCAATCAATAACGTTTTTGATTGGAATTTAAAAGAATATTTTACGTAATGCTCTTGAAGGTGAATATCAAGAAAACAAAAAATTAAGTGAAGATAATAAAAGTTATGATAAAACTATCTTCCAACAATTAAAGAATGTTTATGAAACATGTATTGATACTGATAAGATTGAAGAAAAAGGAAAAGAACCATTAGTTGAATTACTTAAACAATTAAAAATTAATGAAAACAAACTTTCCTACAATGATTCTAAGGAATTAACTAAATTAGTTATTAAACTTCATAATACTGGTGCTTCTGCTTTCTTTGATATGGGCGTTTCTGCTGATCAAAAGAATCCAGATCTTAATGTTATTTATATTGGCCAATCTGGTTTAGGTTTACCAAGTAAGGAATATTATGAAGAAGAAGAAATAATCAATGCTTATGAAGACGTCATTAAGAATATGTTTGATAATATTTTTGATGATGAAACTAGAGATAGTGCTATCATTGCTAAATCAATTATTGAATTTGAAAAGAAATTAGCTAAAGTTACTGTTCCATCGTATGTTTTTTTTTTTTTTTTTTTACTCTTTTTTATTATTTCTATTATTAATAATATAAATTAGAATTAGTATTTCTTTTTTTTTTTTTAATTCTATATCCCAATATTTCTATCATTATGAATGAATTATTAAATATATATATATATTTAATTATACTCATTTATTACATTATTTTTATTTTAATTTATATAAAGTCAAGATATGCAAGATCCAAGTGCTACCTATAATGAAAATAATCTTAGATCATTAACTGAAAAATATCCGAATATTGAATGGAGAGATTACTTTAACAAAAGATTTGAAGCTTATGATATTGAGAATGGTATTCAAGAAGATTCTTTAATTATTGTAGATGCTCCACAGTTCTTTGAAGGTTTAAATACTATTGTTAAAGAAGCAGATATTGAAACTTTAGCTGCCTACGCTGAATGGTAAAATTGAATATGACTTTTATATATAATATATTTACTTCTTTTTTTTTTCCAATTTATTGAATTTATGTTTTCTTTTAGGCAAGTTATTAGAGTTTATGGTAAATATATTAAAGAAGATTTACAAGAACCATTAAAGAAATTAAGAAAGATACTTACTGGTAATATATAATATATTTATTATTTTCATATATCTTATATTTATTAATTCAATTATATATAAAAAAATAACCTAATTTATTCATTTATATTATTATTATTATTATGGTTATACGATTATTATGATTATTTTTTTTTTCATTATATTTATTCTTAGGTGCTAAAATCGATCCACCAAGATCCGAATACTGTGTTAGAATTGTTGATGGTATTATGGGTATGGCAGCTAGTAAACTTTTCATTGAAAAGGCATTTGCTGGTGATAGTAAGGAAGCTTCAGAAAAGACTATTGAATATATTAAAGAAGCCATGAGTCACCGCATTCCACAAATGCCATGGCTTGATCGTCAAACCCGTAATTTAGCTATTCAAAAGGTCTTTTCTCTCACCAATAAAATTGGTTATCCAGATTTTGTTATGGATCCAAAGAAGGTCTCTGAAGAATATGAAGGATTAACTATTAGTGATGATGATTTCTTTACAAATGTTGTTAATTCCAATACCTTTGATATTGGTAAGAATTTAAAGGATATCAAGAAACCAGTAGATAGATCAAAGTGGGAAATGACCCCACAAGTAAGTAATAAATAATATTATTAAATTTTTTTTTAAAGAAAAGAATATATGTAATATACAGTATATTTTTTAAATAATTAATACCCATATATATTATATAAATGTTTACATTTTTAATACCTCTTTATTATTATTATTATAATTATAATTTATTATATCAAATTAATATTTTAAAATATTTTAATTTTTTTTTTTATATTGAATCCTATTTTAATTTCTTTTTAGACTGTTAATGCCTACTATAATCCACCAATGAATGAAATTGTATTCCCAGCTGGTATTTTACAAACACCTTTCTTTAGTGCTAAGGATCCATATTACTTAAATTATGGTGGTATTGGTGCTGTAGTTGGTCATGAATTAACTCATGCCTTCGATAATAATGGTAGACAATATGATTCTAAGGGAAAATTAAGTAACTGGGTAATGATTTTATAAAATTTTTAAAATCAGAAATTTCTAAAAAATATCTTAATTTTAAAAATATATATTAAAATATATATTCCTAAAAATTATTTCAATTTTATTTATTATTTTCTCCCTTTTAATTTGTATATAAATCTATTAATATTTTATCATATGCTAATTCATCTATTTATATAAATGGATAGTGGTCTAACTCCACTCTTGAAGAATTTAATAAATTAGCACAATGCTTTATTGATCAGTAAGTGTACCATTATACCTATATAAATTTAGGTGCAAATATATATATAATTTTTAGAATATTATAACATAAAATACTTTTTATGTATTTACATTTGATTGTAAAATATATTTTTATTTTTATATTTAATCATCATTTTTTGTATCAATATAAAAAAAAAATAGATATGAAAGTTATTATGTAGAAGACAAAAAGGGTAATAAATATTACATTAAAGGAAAGGTAAATAAAAAAAATATATATATATATATATAATATATTCTCTCTTTTTTTTTATCAGTGGTTAAAATTATATGAATAGATGTAATAGATGAATAAAAAGAAAAAGAAAATATATCATTAATTTTATATCATTTATATATTAACCTTAATTCCCCTCCAATGTTTCATTTTCGTTACATCCACCTTCTTTTCTATTAATTAAAATTTTATTAAATAAAACAGTTAACCCTTGGTGAAAATCTTGCTGATAATGGTGGTCTTGCACGTGCCTATGAAGCTTGGAAAATTTCACTCACCAGAGATGCTGAAAATGCAAAGAAGCATAATGAAAAGCTTCCAGGTCTTTCCCAATATACATTAGATCAACTTTTTTACATTTCCTTTGGACAAATTTGGTGTAGTAAGTCTAGACCAGAAACAGCTGTTCAACGTATTCGTACAGATCCACATTCACCACCACAACATCGTGTTAATGGTGCAGTTAGTAATTCAAAACATTTTTCTGAAACCTTTAATTGTCCAGCCAATGCACCAATGAATCCTGAAAAGAAATGTTTAATTTGGTAGAAAGAGAAATAGTAAAAAAAAAAAAAAAAAAAAAGAAAGAAAAAATTCAATTTAAATCATTTCAAATCCTATTATTCATGAAAAGAACCTAGGCTAACCTATATATATTGAAAAAAAAAAAAAGAGGAATTGTTTTTTTTTATTATATAAGATTGAAATAGGAATAAATAATAATAAATATTAATTAAAAATTATTAAGAAATCACAATAAAATCAAAAAAGACATTGTTAATAATAATAATAATAATAATAATAATAATTTATGTCAGAATTGTTATAACAATAATCCTTTTTTTTAATAACATGAACACTCAAAATGTAAATATTTTATTACTAAAAAAAAAATAAAGGATAAATAAACATATATAAACTAAATAATATAGTTACTATATTATTTTTTTTTTTATTTTACCATTTTTATTTTTCATTATTTCCCTATTTATTGTGTAAAATTACTCGATAATTAATATTATTTAATTTTATCTAGTTTTATCAATATATTTTATTATTTATCTTATAAGAATGTTTATAACAAATACAATATATTCTTTAAAATATAATATTATATATATTAATTTATAATATAGTACTATTATTTTCTATCTGTAGCTATAGAGATGTAATATGTTTGAATAATTTTAATAATAAAATTGAGATAGAATTGTTTATTTTTTTCTTTTCTACATATACTATAAATAACCAACATAAAAAAATTTTTTTTAAACATTAATTTTTTAATATGTTTATATTTTAAAAAAAAAATACCACATTAAAATTAATTAATTTATTATTGAATAGATTCATTTAATTTTTATTTAATTTCTATAAAACAACTTGTGATTTTCTATAAAAAATATTAAAAAAGAAAACGGCGGGTAACATAATAATTATTTAAATAGTAAAAAAAAAAAAAAGGTTTTATATGTATTATTATAAATTATTATTATTAAAAAATAAGCTCTTTTTTTTTATATTAATTATTTATCAGTAAAGAAAAAAATTATTAGTAAATAAACTTATTTTTATAAATATACTATTATTGTTATTACTAACATTTAAAAAAAAACTAAATAATAATAATAACCATAATAATAAAAAAAGGTTTTTTATCTAGTTTATATTTAATAGTATTCATTCCTCCTTTTCTATTTCTATTTCTATAAAATTAATTTCAAATTTTTTGACATTTAATATATTTTATTATAATTTTAATATATTCAACGTCATTAAACTTTATTTGATTAATATATTTATTCTATTGGAAATGTATATTTAATATATGTAATAATAGAATTCATTTTAACATAATAATTAAAATTTTAAAACTTTAAAAAGTTTAAAATTTTTTTCTGGTAATTTTATTTATTTTAATATAAATTAAAGTTTGATATTAAATTGACATTTTTTATTAAAAAAAAAAAGTTTCAAAGAATGAAAAAAAGTAAAGGGAAATAACATAATTAGTAATGAAATGGGTTTTAATTATAGTAAATAAGTTATACTATAAAATAGTTAACTATTTTCCGAATTTATAATAATAATGATGATACTAAAAAAGAAAAAATAAATATTTCAAAAATGCATTTCTATATATCTTATTAAAAATTAAAATAGGTAATTCCTTAATATTCTTGATAATAAATAATATTATTGTTGCTAGGGCACCATTATAATCTTATTTTTATATATTTTCATTCCATTTTGTTATTTTTTTAACATTATTAATAATAAGTAGTTATATATAATTATATTTATTATTTTTAATATACTTTTTAGTTCTTTTACTTAATTCAATTTATGTATTCTTTTCAGAGTTTTAAAACTTAAAAAGTATTAAAAGAATTATCTTTATACTATTAATACTATCATAGATGTTATTGTTAATAGTATATATTTTAATTATTGTTATTGTATCTATCATGATCACTGTATCTTTTATTATAAAAAAAAAATAGTATTTGAATGTTAAATGTAAATAATTTTCAATATTATCTATTTTTGTTAAGAATGTATCCAACCTAATTTTTTCAATTTCAACTTTTAATTTTAATATATATTTCTTTAACCAATAAAATTTAAGCTATGATCATGAGAAGGTTAGATGAAATTAGAATTAATTATATTTTAATTATAATAACAAGGATAAATTAAGGCCTTTATTCGAAAGAAAAAAACGGTCGTCTTTTTTTTTTTTTTTTTTTTTTTTTGAATGAAATAAATAATAAAAAGAAAAAGAATAAAAACAAAAGAAAATAAAAAATTAATTTTCAATGGAAAAGAACAATTAAAAAAATATTTTTATTCCCTATAACTTTATTAAATAGTTATAAAATGTTGAAATACTGAAATATGTACAAGTTTTTTTTCCCATTGAAAGGAAAAAGAATATATACTTTTTTTTTTATATAATGCATATAATAAACACAACAAGGAAATATTATTATTGCTTTTATTATGCTTCTTTGTGTAAGCCCCAACAAAAGATTTAATACCATTGAATATTAATGGTATTTAAAAAAGCAAACCTTTTTTTAAATGTTATTTATTTAATTTATATCAACAATTTCAATTTCACTATTTTTTTTTAAATCCATTTCTTAAAATCTTTAATTTTTTTTTATTTAAAAAAGAATATTATTCAATCATATATTTTGATTTAAAATCTTTATTTAAAAATTCCATTTAAAATATATGATTTAATATATAAATAATTAAAATAATATAAGAATTATAATTAAATAATTAAAAAAAGGATAAAGGAGAAAATGCTTTTTTTTATTATTATAATTAAAAAATATATATATATAAAAGTAAATTCCCTTTTTTTTTTCTTTTAAATAAATTTAAATATTTTTTTTTATTATTTCTTTCTTTAAATTTTCTGTATATATTTTTCTTTTATAAATACAACAAAGACACCTTTTTTTTATATATAAACTTTTAAAGTATTACTTTTTTTTTTTTTTTTTTTTGATTTATTAGGTGTCTTTTAATATAATTTAATAAATCTACCTCTAACAAAGAAAGAAAAAGATAAAAAAAAAAAAACAATAAATAAAAAAAAATAATATTTCAATAATTACCACTAACACAGTACACCATAAAATATTTAATCAGAAACGTAAATACTTTAAAGTTATCAAAATAAAAAAAAATTTATCAATAAAAATTTAGATATCTATTTTTTTTTTATCAAACTCTGTCTGGTACTAGAGAAAATACAACTCTATGAAATATACTTTCCAACAAATAAACAATAAAGAAAAAAGATAAAATATAAATAATAAATCAATAAAGAGATCTTTTATGAAATTTTTTAAAAAAAGGTAACTATATTTTTTTTTTCTTTTTATAATTTTTATTTGCTGTTGTTGTTGTTGTTGTTTATACGAAAAAGATAAAAAAAGAAATGATAAGATAAAACTCAACATTGATAATAATAATAAAATAAAGAATTTTAAAGATAAAATTATTTAAAAGCACTTTTCCTTTTTTTCCCTTCAATCAAACCATAAAATAATTAAAAAAAGAAAACAAAAAAAGCACTTTTATAAAAGAGGCAAATAGCACCAAAACCAAAAAAGAAACTAGCTTTATTTTTACTTTCTATCACTTTTAATAAAAAAAATTTTAATATAAAAAATTAATCTTTCCATTTTTTTTAGATTAGAAAATTTATAATTATTTTTTAATTTTTTTTGATATCTTTATTTTTTATCTATATTTTAATTTCAATTTATTTAATGCATATATTATAAATATATTATGATATATGGAATAATTGAGTTAACATAAAAATAATTAAAAAAAAAAAAGATAATTATTATATTAATAGGAATTATATCATTTCATAAGAATTAAAGTTTCTTATTTTTTGTACTATTATGAAATAATTATGTAATAAAAAAAAAGGTTTCACAATAAGCCGAATTCAATTGAAAACATATAATAACAGTCAATTAATAATAAATATATATTAATATAGAAATGTTTTTTAAAAATTAACATTATTTAACCAATAAAATTAATATAATGAAATCATATATTAAATATAACCAAAATAAATTATTAGAATATTAATTATGTGTTAATAATATTATTTTAATTATAATTAATACAACAATAATTCTATATATTTGATATATTATGATAATATTATAATTAATTCAAAACAATATTGTATATATTAGATAAGGTAGAATAATAAATTAAATAATTAGAAATAATATATTATATTTAATTAAATAATATATGAATTTTTTTTTCGTTTTTTCTTTTTAATTTGTAAAAAAAAAAATTAAAAGAAAAATATAGGAAAAAATTTAAACTATCAAGTAAATGTGGTAATAAAGAAAAAAAAGATAAATAAGAGAATCAAAACAAAAAAAAATTATAAAAAATACTAAAAAATAATAGAGAAAAAATCATCTAATTGTTATTACCAGCTTCATTCTTTTTTTTCTCTACACCATACGACTATATTCTATTATCTGTTATTGTATTGAATTAAATTTTTTTTTTTTCAATAGTGATAGTAAATTTTATATAATAATAAAATTTTTTTTTTTACCAATAATTTAATTAAAATCTTAATCAATGATTATCAAATAATCATAAAGTTTAAAATTTTATCAACAAAAAATTTTTAATATTTTTTCTACAAAATATTTTTTGTAAAAAAAAGGAATTTGTAAAAAAAAAAAAAAATAAAAAAAGAGGAATTAATATAATTCAATTATAATAATTATTATTTCAAAAATGAATCATTAAATAATAATTAAAAATAATAGTTTTATATTCTATAGAGTAAATTATTAACCTATTGATTAATTCCTCTTTTTTTTTTTTTAATAGAGTTTTCAATTTTTATATTTATTATTATTGTCAAAGCCATTGAGTTATTATTTTATTTTAATTTTTGTATGATAGTTTAGCAACAACAACAACAACAACAACACTGAAATAAATAAAACTTCAGTATATAGAAACGAGAAAAAGAGATAATTAATTTTTTTTTGTAAATTATAAAAATTTAATATATAGATAAAGATAAATATATATTGAGATAAAAAAAACTTCTATTAAAATGAAAATCTTAAAAAAATCAATCTAGAAAGCAAACTCTTTTTTTTTTGTTAAAACTATTAATAGTATCAAAATTGTAAAAATAAAACTATAAAAAATAAAAAATAAAAACAAGCGAAAGAAAAAAAAAACTAAAAAATTAAATTATTATTTTATTATTCAATAATTTATAAAACTATTATTTCACATATTTCAATAATCTATTACAATAAGAAAGAAAACTCTATTTTTTTTAATACAATATAAAATTTTTCAAATAATAAAAAATAAAATAGAAAATAAAAAAAAAAAAAGAATAAAAAACAGGAAAAGAATAAATATAAATTATTTTATAAAACTAATTTATAATACCTTTTTTATTATTTCCTTTAATATTTAGGTTTATTGAAAGAAAACAATTCCTTTTTTTTTATTATATAATATATAAAATTAATATTATAATATATTTTATATATTTTGTATAAAAAAAATAAAAATAAAATAATTCACATTTATATAAATATATAAAATATCAAATAGCTTAGATATAAAATAATACTATTATTATAAAAAGTTATTTTATATAAAGGCGTTTGAATAAAATATCATTTAAAAATTAAAGGAAATAAATTATAACCGTCGTTTCAATACAAATTATAGATTCGATATTAGATAACCAATATAAAAAAAATAGAAAAAAAAAACTTTCCGTAATTTTTAAAGTGGAAATATATTAATACATCAATTTTTTTTAAAATTATTATTATTATACTATCATAATGGATAAAAATGAAATGGGTACATCCCCTATAAGTAATATAAGAAACAGTCATGGATCTACAATTGCAAGTAATATTTATAATCCAGAAAGTCAACTACTGAATGAAATGATAAAGGATAATAACAATAGAAAATTATCTATTGTTTCTATAAATTCTCTTGAAGGTGAAGATTATACAGATCATGAACATGAGCGTGATATAAGTAATAATGAAGAATTTTATAATTATCCATTTATTCAAAAAATAGACGAGTTAACTACGGAAATAAATAAAGGTTTTGCTTTTGAAAGTGAAGATGATAATGAGGATCAAAAAGCAATTATCAATGAGTTGCTATTTTTCAAAAAGAATACACATTCAAAAATTGCAGAAAGTGTTCAAAGTGAAGTAGATACACAATCTTCCCTTTTTACGGATAATGAAACTCAATCAGAATATAGTATTGATTCCGCAACTAAATTTGATACTGAACCATTAAAAAGTCGAATTTGGTATTATAAAAAAGAGTCAAATGATGATAATCATCAAGCTCATCCAAATGACGATATGCATTCATTTTCAGATGAGGATGAATCAGGTGTGGTTGATGATAGTGCTGCTGCTATTCGTCAATTGAAACTTCATCATTATGTTAGTACCAATAATTTAAGGGTAAATAAAAAAGATAACAATTCTATTATTAAAAGAAGAACAACTATTGCAAGTACCAAACTTAGATCAAGAATAAATCCTAGTAAAACATTTGATTATATCCGTGATATTAATGACATTCCATTATTTTCAAATAAAGAATTCAAAACAGAGGCTAAAGCGAATTATTATATTTCAGATACAACTATTGATAATTACAATACTTCAATGTTATTAAATATGACAGGAGATGCTTCTCGAAAAAGGAGAAGTCAAATCGCTTCTCAAAGGGCTCGTCCATTTTCTCAAGTCATTATAAATGAAAATTCATCAACAATTACACCCCCACTTTCACCAAATTCAATCAAAAGATTTTCTTCTACCAATAATATCAATACCTTTTCCAATGTTAATAATATAAAACAACATCAACTCAATTCTCCAATGGATTTATCCACTCGTTTAGTTTTAAAACCAGAAAATATATATTCTACTAGTGTGGATACTAATACATCTAATCCTCATACTACTACTAATGAAACCAACGTCACCGCCTACATTAATAACCCAACTAGTGATACCACCGATAATAATACCAATCAACTTTATAAAGTTTTATTGATGGCTAAAGATCATCTTTTTTCTTTGGGAGGAAAAATTAAAAGAACTAATTCCATAAAATCTTTCTCATCAAGACGTTCTTCCATTCGTAAATATCAAAAAAAATCAAAAAGACATAGTATTCGTAGTCGTAAGCGTTCTTCCAGAAATTTGACACAAAATATTAATTTACAAGATGTTAGTGAAGATGAAATAACAAATATTTCAAGTATGAATAATGAAATAGATACACAAAAATCATATAATCAAACACTTTCCAAAAAACCCAATAATTCTAATAATAAAAAGACCTTGCGTAAAAGATCTAGTGGTTTGTCACATTCAAGAAATAGTAGCTTGATTAGTGCAAGTACACAAAGATCAAGTCTTTACGGTAAAAATAAAATTTATCAAAATGATTTTTCTTTAAATTATTCAGCGAGTAACGTTTCTGATAGTACTGGTCTAGATTTGGATGAAAATAAAAAATATGAAGAGTCATTTGACTTGGACCTTCAAAATAATTCCAAAAATGATAAACTAGGAGTATACGGTGTTTGCCCTGAAAGTTTTTATGGTGAATACCATGAACCTATTGCTTCTAGTATAGATGGAAGATCCTCAATTTTTGAGGATTATGATGATGAAGAAAGTGTTGTTACTGAATCGGAAAATGGTATTGGTGTAGTTACTTCATCTTATGCTAATGCTAGTGAAGGTTTTGAGAGTTATGATGTTCATCAAAAATTAAACGTACCACTACCTACAACTACCCCAGTTTCGCACAAATCTAAAGAATCTCAACCCATTTCAACTATTAAAAATGAAGAATTAATTAAGGACATGGATAAAAAGGTCACAGATGGTTTAAAGACCGAAGAAGACAAGGAGAAGGAAAGGAAGCCAAAGAACGATGTCAAAGGATTAGTAAAAAAGTTACCTTCATTTTCATCTATGGCTACTAATCATTCTTCAGATAGTTTAACTCCAACTATCACAAATACTGTTGTCAATGAGCAACAAGAAAAAAGAACAGGAAAGGAAGATGAAAAGCAAGATCTAATAGATCCTACAGATGGTGGAAAATCAGAAACAGCAGCTGATCCAAGTACCCTTTCTGAATCTGTCTATGGGGATAATAAAAGTATGACCACAAGTAGTATCACACTTGCTGCTTCAAGATTAGGAGGAAATTTCGATATCTTTAAAAGTGAAAAACGTCAAATGGATATTGAAAGTAATAGTACTTATAGTCATTTTAATGATAATGAATCCAGATTTCCACTTGAAATGGCTTCAATGCCTGAGGGTATTCGAGAGAGTACAAGCTATCCTACTGTTAAACAAATACCTCTTCCTTACTATAGATATGGTGTATATATGTACATTATTGATCCAGTTATTGTTCAAACTCGAACCATGATGGAAAGGATGTTTTCTGCGCACACCATATATACTATCACTGTCAAACTTTTAAGGCCAAACCTTCCAATGTATAGAAACGATAGTATATGTACCTTTACTGTGCATAAACGTTATCGTCAGTTTAGATCATTCTACAAAGAAATTCATAAAAAATATAAGGACACTATCAATGATTGGCCAGAATTTCCAAAGAAGACTTACTTTGATCGTTTTGATTCTGATACCATAAAGAAGAGAGCTTTTGCATTTTCTTCATTAATGAGTTTTATTTCCCTACATCCACTGCTTTACAACTGTCCAGTGCTATTAACATTTTTAGAACTTACTGGTTCTATGCATAATCCCCTCTCAACTGTAAGCGCTAATATTAGTCAACGTCAACGTCAACATCCAGATGGTAGTGTTATCATTGAAAAGTCTGTTGTACCAATTAAAGGTAAAACCATTCAATTTGAGGGTAGAAATGTTGCTCCATTAATCCCAAAAATATTTGGAAGTTTAGGTAGACGTCAATATCCTCCTGGCTTTTATGGTCAATTTCAACCTCCACAAACTACAACAGATGCAAGTTCCAGCAACGCTAGTACTATCAGTTCTTCAAGCAATACTAATATTATGATCAACAGAAGATCCATGTACGAAACGCCATATTATAATCAAGATTTCTATTCTAGTTTTGGTAAACCTCAACTTTCAAAGATAAGAACAACTGAATTTTTAAGAAATAGAAATTCCCTTTATTCCAACATGTCCATAAATGAAATAGAACGTTATAAGATTATTCCGGGTTATGAACGTGATCTAGAAGCATCCTCATCTAAATCTAATAATACTCAAACTACACCAAAAATAGCACCTGTAAAACCTCAAAAGAGTCATAGTACTACTGCTGTAAAACCACCCTTAGCAACCGTTACTTCTTCCTCTAGTCAGTCTAATATTATTATTAATTCAAAAAATTCCAATAAGATTCAAAAATCATTATCCACCACCACATTGGAACAAAAAAATATTTCTCCTTCATCGTCTATTAATTCTACTCCAAAATTAAATCATACCATGACTACTACAGATGTCCAGAAAGAAACAACGGTACAAGAAATAATCACAACCACCGCAGATATTACCACTACTACCACCATCAATTTAGAAAATAAGCCTTCCCCATTTTCTTCCCTAAATATAAAATTAACCACTTCACCTTCCTCTATAGTTATACCAAATCAGATGGATGGTCAAACTACCACCCCTACTACAGAGAATATTGAACATACCAAAGTTAATTCTACGGATAAAGTTTCATCTAATAAACAGGGAAGTCATACCTCTACAAATTCAAACCCTTCTAATCCTCCTCCTGTTATCCCAAGACCAAGACCACGTCCTCGTCCATCAAGGAATTATTCTGCTATGGAAGAATTAGATTGTCGTCCATTATCTCGTTATACACATTATCAGCAAATGAATGAAATACCCGGATTCCAACATCTTATTTCCGAATTTCCAAAACTTCGTTCCCATCAAAATAAACGTTATTCAAGTATCTTTTAAAAAGAAAAAGAAATATATATATATATATATATATAGTTTAAAATACCAAATGAATTAAGATAAAAAAATTTTTTTTTATTTATTACCTTTTTATAATATCACTGTATTATAACTAAATTTATGCTTTTAGAACTGAAAAAAAAAAAGAAAAATTTATTATTATTATTATTTTAGTTTAGTTTAATATAATACTACCCTTTTTTTTTTTCTTTTTTTTTTTTTTTAATAAAACCAACATATCAACATAATTTTTATTTTTTGTCCATTATTTTTAATAAAATAAATAATAATAATAACCAAATAATATTTAAAAGAAAAAGTAAAGAAAAATATATATATTACTAAGTTTTTTTTTTATCTATTTTATTTTTTATTTTTGAATGTTTAAAAAATAAATGTCTTTTTGTTTATTATTATTATTATTATTATTTTATATAATACATATATTTTACATTTATTTTTAAAAACTATAAAATTATTATTATTTTCAATTAAAATTATAATAAATAATAGTAATAAAAATAATAAAAAAGCAATTATTGATAAATAATAAATTGATGATTATTAAGGAAAAAAAAAAATAAAAAAAAAAAAGAGGGGAAAGATGATATTATAGATCTATTTATATTGTAGGATTGATAGTAATTTATTTATTTCCTTTTTTTTTTTTTTTTTTTTTTAATTATTATTATGATATAAAAAATTATGATTATAAAGATTAATACTAACATTATTTTTATTCTTTTTTATCTTCTACATTATCATCTGTTTCTTCTTCACTTGTTGAATCATCATCATCATCATTATTATCATCATCATCATCATCATCATCTGATTCCTCTTCTTCACTTGTTGTTGATTCTTCCTCACTTTCTTCTTCATCACTGGTATTATAAACGCTACTATCACTTTTATCATCATTTTCTATTTCAATATCATCATTCATAAAAATAATATTTGATGTTGAATTTGAATCTTCTTTTTCTTCCTCCTCTTCCTCTTCGGAAGACTCTTCACATTTTGAATTTAAATTTTCATTTATAGTAACTATTTTGAAATTATTATATAAAAAAAAAAAAGAGTTTAATTGTTTGAAATGAAAAAAATATTAAGTTTTCTTTCATCATCATCGTCATCAACCCTTTCAATTTATATTTTTTTATGAGATATATCTACATATATATCTCAACTATGGATTAATAATATATATACTATTTCATCTCATTTTATATTTACCTTTCTTTGTAATTTTTGTCACCTTATTAATTTTGTTTAAATTGATATTTTCTTCTTCTTCTTCAATTTTCTTTTTGGTTTCATAAATCGTTTGACTTCTAGACTTTCGTAAACTATGACTTCTCATGATGACAATACTATTGTCATCATCATCATCATATTCTCCATCTTCTTCTTCATCTTTTGCATGACTTTCACCATATTTTCTTCCAAGTTCATCTGTCATATTATGATATTCATCGCTATCTTCGGTGTCACTATTTTCATCCATTTCATCATCTTCTTCATCATCACTATCTTCATCACTCTTCATAATCCATAAAACAAAAGTCTTGTCCTATTTATTTATCATATATATATAAATAAAATAAAATAAAAATGATTTAAATATTTAAAAAATGTTATATCATAATCATAATAATATTAGAGTAAGAGTTTTTTTTTTTATTAAAACCTATATAATAAACCTATTTATCTATTTATAGTATAAAAAAAATAAAATTATAGAAAGTAAATGTACCAATTCTCTTAATTCTTCCATTTTATTCAATGCTTTAGCAAAATCTTGACTAGTACTACTAACGCTACTACGACTACGATGTCTCTTAATAAATATATTCTTTGAAGCATTGGAAGCTTCAGTGGAAGATTTGGTATCTAAAATGCCTTCCTTTTCTAGTTTAGATTTGGATTCCACAGGTTTATAATCCATCTTATTGGTAAAATCAAAAGTATTTTTGGAATTATACCAACGAATAATAATATAAGGATCCACTAATTCTACTTCATATAATGTCATTAAAAATCTTAAATGTTGACGTAAACGTTGAGGATTCTTTATACATAATACCTTTTTTTTTTGTAATGATTACATATTAATTTAAAATAAAATATATAAAATATTAATAAAGATAATATAATAATTAAAATTGTAATATAATTTTTTTTTATAATATATATATATATATATATATATATATATAATATTAATAATATATAAAAAACAAATTATTTAATGATAAAGTACTTCTAATGCATTTAATAAGTCTAATTGATCATCAGGGGTTTCTATACAACGTAATAATAATTTTTTATATTTTTTGAAGGCCTATTTTTAAATAAATTATATATATATATGAATATTACATTTTGGAATATAATAGATTAAATAAATTAAAGTATTATTATTGTTTATTTGATTACTTACCGCTTGGATAAATTGATTATTACTAATCATATTTTTCAATTCAAAAAATCTTAAAAAGCTCTTCAGAGTAACATATATCCAATCTTTAGGTAAAGCTTGTGGATAACGATCAACCATTTTTTCATAAACATCAACTAAAATAGAATTTGGATTTGAATCTGATATTAATTTATGAGTTATTTCATCAGTGGTTTCATTAAAGAAATCTTTTATATATAAATGAAATAATATATGATTATTAATATTAATATTATAAATTATAAAAAAATATAAATTTTAAAAATATATAATAATTGTAAGAGTCTTTTCTTTTTTTAATATCAATTGAGATACTTTACTAATTTCAACATATTTATCTTTATCTTCTTCATATTCTAAATCTTCTTCTGCAGATTCTTTTTCTTCAGGTTTATTAAAGAGTTCATAGTAAGGTGAATCTTTTGGAATTTCATAGGTTGTATTTGTATTATTTCCTGAAATATTATTATCTTCATTGTTATCGGAGTCACTATCATAATCAGAAGTTGCGCTTTTAATACTACTATCAATAGTAAAATCATCACTTTTACTATCGGCTTCAAAATCAATATTACAGAGAGATGGGGAGGAATATGCTTCATAATCACTATCTTCATTAAAGTTAACACTACGAGAATCTGAATCATATTTGTAGGTACTGTTAAGATTATTGTAAAGTTGTTGAGTAGGTGAATTATTATACTTTTTACGAATGTAATCATTTTTTGCCTTTAATTTTTCTTTATAATGATTAAGATCCTCTTTAATCTTACATAATTTTCTTTCTAATTCACGATTTTTATTTTTTAAATCATCAATTTCACGTTCTTTCATATCATCTTCAAATAAAAGACGTTCTACTTTTTCAGAATGACATTTTTCTACCATAAAACGGGCTTGACGTTCTCTTTGTATTTCATTTTTTAACTCCTTTATCAATTCATTAAAAGTATCTCTTTTCCTTTTCACTGATTTTAAATGGGAATCTAAATATTTATTATGAAGTTTTAACTCCGAGATTTGACTTTGCGCTGACATATAATTTTTTTGTAATTCTCGATATCGTATAAATATAGTAATACTATCATAGACCGAATCAAGGATATGATTTACAAAATTAATAGGATTCACAATGGTACTAACAATTTCCTTTTTAATATTTACAAAGGTATTTTTGGTTAAATCATTTGCACTATTATTAATATTTTTAATTTTAGGTGAAAAATTTTTATCTATTTTTTTTTTTTTTATTAAATCGAGTTTAAAATTAAATATGAATAAATAAAAATAAAATAAAATAAAATAAAATAAAATAAAATAAAATTTAGTATATTGTTCTAGTAAATTATAATACTATTTCCAATTTATATATATTATATAAATAAAAATAAAAAATAGTTTAACTACCTGCTAATGAAGTTTCAGAATTGTAAGAGTAAAGAGAAGATATAGAAGAGGTAGGTGAATGTTTTTTATTGTTAGGTTCTAATAAATCATTGGATTTATATTCGAAATTATGTAGATTTCTTCTAGTAGAGCTATGTCTCTTATTCTGAGGTGTAGTTGCACCAGAACCGCTATTACCATTAGTGGTATCTGTAGTTTTAATGGTAATAGTATTTGGAGATTTTGGTTCAGGTTTTATCATATTTAATATATTTGATAATTTATTTACTACAAACATTTTTATTATTATTATTATTATTATTATTATTTTAATATTTAATAAAGATAATTATTTTGACTTATTATTTATTTATTTATTGTTATTATTAGTTTAGTTTATCCCTTTATCCAAAAATATTATTAATATATATTTATTTATTATAATTATTTTTTTATTATTATGATTACTTGTTATTAATGTATGTTAAATAAATAAGTATTTTTCATTTTTAATATTTTAATTTTTTAACTTTTTTATCTTTTAATATTTATTATTAGTTTTTTACCAATTTTTCTTTTTCTTTTTTTTTTTTTTTTTTTTTTAAAAAAAAATAAATTATTAATTGTATATAAAAGAAAGTTTTAATAGATTATTATTATTATTATTATTACTTGTTAAAAAAAAAAACTGACATTATATTTAATTATAAAAATGAAGTTGTATATATATATATCCATTAATTATTATCTTTTTATAAAAAGTGTTATATATTGATATGTATTGATTTTCTGCTTATTATTATTATCCTTTTATTTCTTATTTCTTGTTATTTTGCTTATATATGAAATTAAATCATGCCAAAAATAAAAAAAATGTTTAATTCAAAAATTATTCATAGCTTTTGAATTTGTTATATTAAATAAAAAATTTATAATAAATAAATTGTATAAAAAAAAGGGTAAAAAAAAAAGTTAAAAAAAAAAGAAAAAAGAAAAGAAAAAAAATAATTAATTAAAAATGCTTTTATTATTCATGTATTAATAAATTGACTATAAAATAAAATAAAATTAAGAAAAAGAAAAAAGTTATAAATTTTTTTATTTTACTTTATAAAAGTAATATCCATTAGATTTCAAAAATTTTTCAATAAATAGTAATTATAAACTTTAATTATTAATAAAAATTAGAAGTTTAATAAAAGAATAACAAAATAATAATTAAAATAATAAAAATTATAATTATTATAATAATGATAGCTAATCAAAAATATTTTAATTCCTCTATGCATTTTAATATCTTTTGTTTTTATTAAGTCATTTTATTATTCCTAATTATATATTACTTTACTTTATAATATAAAAAATAAAAACAATTTTAATTAATAGAAGCTTAATTATTAAAAGAAAGATATGTATGTATTAATAATAATCAATAAATAGTCAAAACCCTTATAAAAATAAGTTAATTTTGCATAATTTATGTGCTATTTAAATGTTATAGCTCCATATTTTCAACTATTTATAATTAATTTTAACTATTAAAACCCTAAATTATAATTAAGAAAATAAATCATGTTATTTTATTGACAATTTCTTCATTTACTATTTTTATAATACAAAGCATTTTTTTTTTTTTTATAAATTCGGATTTTTTATTTTAATTTATAGATATAGATATTTCTGATGCCTTTTCTTCGGTTAGGTTATAAAGAATTATAAAGTATTATATTATATGACACACAAAAATTATGATACAAATAGTATTTATTTACTTAATTCTTTTCTACTACACCTCACATTTCATTTATAATTTAATTAATAATGATAATTATAATTACAATAAACTTTATCCATTAAATTTTTAGAAGGCTAATTAAATTTTTAATTAACCATAATTAAGTTTATTGGGTGTATTGTTGAAATTTTGTCTTACAAATTATAAAAAAAACAACTTCGTTTTAAAGAATATAATGTATACATTTTTTATTGATATACATTATTTTGAGTAATACAATAAATTTTCTGGTTAAAAATACAATGATAATTGATTTTGAAATGTCAAAATTTGAAATTTCATAATGGTATATATAATTAGATTTGATATCTTTGAACATTTAGTACATTTTTTGTATCAAAAATAACAAAACTAAATACTTTTGATTTAAAATCATTACCAATACTAACAGAGATGGATTGCTTTTTTGAACTATTAATATTATTATCGACCATAAATACATTTGACATGTTAACAGATTCATGAATGTGACCATGAATGGAAATTAATGGTTTATTTTTATTAATAAAATTTTTGAATGCAATTGAACCAGCATGTTCACCCCCTTTTACTATATCTAGTGGTGTACCCTATCATAAATAAAGTTTTATTTTTGAATTATAATATAAAAAATAAATTTGAAATTTAAAATTAGCTTATTAATAACAATCAATAAATTAAATTTTATAATAATTTCATATTTTTTCTATATACTATTAATTAAAATGATTATTTTTTAAATAATTTAAAAATAATTACATATGGTGGTGCATGCATTAAACAAATTGTTTTTGAAAAAACATCAGGAGATACACTCTTTTCAAAGTTTTCTAACATTTCTTCTAAAGTGTCTTCTTGAGATAGTGATACTTGTTCATTTACTAATATCATTTTTCCTTCAATATTTTTACTCTTTAAACCAGACAAAAGTATTCTTTTCTCTATACCATTAATAACTATATAGTGAGCCTCTTTTTTAGGACTATCAGGATGACTATTAAAATATTCTTTAATATCTTCAATATCATTTTTCATATCAATACTTTCCCAATCTTTATTTCTATGACTTGATAGACTAACATTTGACAATGAATAAAGATATAATTCTTCTTTTTCTTTATTATTCTTTCCTTTTAAAGGGATTAATTTGTTATTTTCTAATAATATAATATCTATTTCTTCTTTTTTATTTTCAAAAAATTTTCTTAACCTATTTAAATTTATTTTATAATCAGCATTACCTTTATTATTTTCCATAATATATGATATATGATATTTATTAAAACATTAAAGATTAAGAGTTAATAATAGAATTACCTTGATTGATAAATATTAACATTATTTTACTGAATTAAAAAAAAAAAAGTTTATTTTAATAATTCAAAATTATATATGTTGAAATTTCTATAAAATAAGTTGTGTTTGTTGCTATTATTTTTATTTTTATTTACCCATATTCATATATATTGGAACTGAACTTTGCTTCATTAATGGAAAAAATATATCAGTAAACCATTCATATTGTTTATCAACAACTTTAGTAGATTCAATCTCCGTCTTTTCTTCGGGGGTTACAATTCTATTTTCTTTTTCTTCAATATTTTTTATGATGGCATCTCGCAAAATAGAGCGGCGCACGGAAATATCACCATCAATAAAAATAGCTTCAATATCCTTATTATTGATAATGAAATTTAATAATTTTTTATATTGAGTTATATTGCCATGTAAGTCAGATGTCGCTAAAATTTTCATTTTTCTTTTTTATTATTATTATTATTATAATTTTTTTAAAAAAAAAAAATGTTTATAAATTTCACTTAAAACATTATTTTAAATATTATATAATATATAAAATATATATTATTAGTATAAACTAATAGTAAATTATTTATTTATTTGCTTATTTATTTAAATCTATATATTATTCATTTATTATATATAGAGTAAAATATATTTATGATTATTTAAATTAATTTCTTTAATAATGATAAATATTAATTTAATATTGGTCATTATTATTTAGTACAGAAAAATCCATAATATTATATTAAAAACAAAATTTTATTAGAATTAGAAAATAAAAAACAATTAATGTTAATTATAATATAGTGTAATAGTGAAAATAAAAAATTAATGATAATTTGATTAATATAAGGTAATCATGAAGTTTTCAATACATATTTTCTAAATAATGCTGCTTTAGCATGAGATAATTCCTTGCCATTTACTAAAAATGAATAATTAGTATGTATAAAAGCATCTTCAGTACGATAGCCATAACCATATTCTGAACGAGAGTTAATAATATCAAATGAGATGGTATATCTAGGGGAAACTCGATATTTCCAAATAGCTGATATATTTGATACGGGACGACCCGAGCAGGTCACAGTATAATCAATTTTATTGGTTTGATAATATTGTATACATTGTTTGCATTTTTGTACTGACGTTGGTAATTCTAATGTGTCCATTGTTGAGAGGTCATTTTTTAACTTATTGTGTTCATAATCTTGATAATGTTCCATAGAACATGGAAGTTCTTCCGAAGGTCGATCATAGAATAAAACAATATTATTACCATACTCATATGGTATATAAATACGTAAACCACCCAAGTAAGAAAAACCAAGTCGAGAAGAGAAATAATCAATAAAAAGAATTTTTTCTATCGGTATTTCTTTTTCAGAGTTATTTAGCATTTTATAAAGATAATTAGGTTGTAAATAGGATGAATCACTGCCATTCAATTTCATTCTATCATTTTCCTTTTTCACATCTGTAATATATTTATCACTTGAAGGATTTAAAACTTCACCAAAAATATACCTATCACCTTGAAATACACTTGTCACTAAACTATTTAGGCATTCTATTTGATCACTAGTATATTTCCAATAATCTGACCAATTATTTGGATTATCTAGAATAATAAAGAAAAAATGACAAGTTTGTCTTAAACTTAAAATTGTATCAAAATCACTTGACATTGCAATGTGAATTAAAATTTCTCTTGGGAAATAAGATAATATAGGTGGTGTTTTACAACTCTTCTGGATATGCCCTTTCAATACGACTTCAGAATTTACATTATGAAATGATGACGGTATTGAGGTTAATGGAGTTGAAATTGCTGGAGAAAGAGATAATATTTTATTTTTATTTTCTCTATTATTATTATTTCTATCCCTTTTATTATTTATTAGCCATTGTGGATTTTCATCTATATTACACCTTTCTAAATTTAATGAAAGAGTAGAAGGGGTTGAATTTGATGACAATGAATTATATAAATCAATATCTGAACTTGATTCTAAATTTGAATCAATTACATTAGAATAATGATTATCAATATTATCATTATTCATTATTATATCCTTTTCAAATAATGTATTACTACTACTACTATTTATCAAACCTGTAGAAGCATTCAGAACATCTTTGTAATTCTTTGTGAAATCGGTTTTTGAAGTTGATGATTGAGTTAAAGAAAAATCATTATTTTTTATATACTCATATTCAGTAAACATTGTAGTATTCTCTGAAACCCATGTTCCAATACTACTATGACTTTCAAAAGTATCAGAACTACCAGCTTCACTATCACATTCACTATTTGAATTGTAATTATCGGATGTTATTGTATTATTATTATTATTATTATTGTTACATAATAAATTAAAATTATAATTTCTAACACCAGAATGAATAGATTTTTCTTTCAAATTACCAGAGGCGTCATTGTTTTTAATGTTTTTTTTGTTTGAATTATGTTTCTTTAATATGAAAGGTTTAAATAGTTTTTTTATTTTCAAAAAGCTTTGCTTTTTCTTTGAATAGGAATCAATATCCATAATATTATTATGAATAATATAATATATGAATTTTTTATTATATAATGGTTATAATTTTTGATATTAAAATAAATGTAATGTTTTTAATAAAAAAATTATAAAATACTTTATTAAATAATTTTTTCAATTCTTAACTTCTCTTCAAATACTTTTAAATAAATATACATATATATTATTCTATAAAATCTTGATAGTATTTTTCTTAAAAAAAAAATAAAAAAAAAAAGAAGAAAGAAATGTTATTGATAAGATTTATTTCAAAATTTTCATTAACTATATGAAAAGTTTTTTCTTTCAATAATTTAATAATGATTATTAATTCGTTAATGTACTTTTTTATAAAAAAAATTACTGTTTTTTTCTTTTGTATTTCAATATAAAAATATAAAAAAATGTATTGAAAACTATATTTGTTGTATTATGGTTAATAATAGGTAAAAATATGATGAGTTCATAGTGTAATAATAGATTATATAATAAATGAATAAACAATTAATGTCTATGTCTTCTATATTATACTGAAGGTAGGCTCTTTCAATTTACTATAATAAGGAAAAATAGAAATCACTTTTCTGAATTCAATTCAATTATAATTATAAATAGTTTTAACAAGTCATTAAAACTAAAATACTGAAATTGAAATCAGAATAAGTATTATATATTTATTGTTATTTCTGATAATATCAAAAATAAAATATGTTAATGAGATAAATAATGGAAAGAAAAAATAAGTAAACAAAAAGAAAAAATATAAAGAAAAATAACTAGTATATGTTATAATTATTAAGGGTGGTTTTTTATATATTCTTCCTCCTTTAATTAATTGTTGTTTTATGATTAATTTAAAAAGTTAATCAATTAACTTTTTTTTTACCATAAAATTTTAAATATTAATATTTTTACAATTTAATCTATTCTTTAATATTAAAATATATTTAAAATTGTTGAAAAAAAAAAAAGAAATTAAATTACTATTTATATTGTGGTACATTAGAATATATTGTATTGATCGAATATATTATCAATATAAATATTAATTTATAATTCATTTAAATTCCACAAATATCAAAAAAGAATAATTTAAAATATGAAAATATAAATAAAATGAATAATAATAATAATATAATAATAATAATAATAATATAATAATAATAATAATAATAATAATAATAATATAATAATAATAATAATAATAATAATAATATAATAATAATAATAATAATAATAATAATAGCAACATTACATCATTATTTCATTTTTATTCAAATAATGGTTTAATTTTAATTAAATGTTGAAAAGTATACATTAAAACTTGGAATTACTAAATAAATTTTATAAAAACTAGCCTTTATTAAATTTAAAAAATTATTATATACATATTAGATAAAAATTTTATTTTAACCTATAATATTTATATAATTTTTCTTTTTTTTTTTCTATTTATTTACTTCTTATTTTTCTTTTTGTTTTTTTTTTTGCTATTTTTATTACTTTTCTTTATGTTTCTTTTGCTATTTTTATTTTTTGGTTGATTTCCGTTATTTGAAATACTTTCTTTATTGTTTTCTTCATTATTATTTTCTTCTTTAATATTATAATTATCAATATTGTCATTGTTATTATCATTGTCAATGACATCGTCATCATTAATGTCATAGTTATTATGAATTTTATTTATTATTGATAATTTAAGTTTTTCATTCTCTTTATATATAGTTGGCATATAATGAGGTGAAAATAATTCAGTAGCACAAGTTAATCCATTGCTTGCTTTAATAACAATGAAAAAAATTCTACAAGTATAAGCTTGAAGGATAGGAATAGGCATATATTCTTTTAAATCACCTATTGGTATTTCTTCCACAATTGAATTAATTAAATTGCTAGGCAAATAAGAATACCGTTGTATTTTTTTAAATTTTTTCTCTTCATATTCTTGAAATAATTCCTGACATTCAATCTCATCCCAATAATGATATTTCGTTATAATTAAATAAACTTCCGCCTTTATATTTCTTTTTTTAAAAAAATTAACTAGTTCTCTAAAAGAGTAAGGATAAATAACATGTTGACGGATGATGTCATCAAAATTATAAAACATTTGTTCTGCATAATTTATATTTATAGAATTATATTCATATTTAAGTTTATTGACATTTAATCTCTCATCATAGTTTTCGTTTGAACATACATAAGCAATATGTGTAGATTTTAATATTGGCTTAATTTTATCACCATAATCATTTGGGTCATTATAATAGATATGATGTTTTTCCTTATATTCTTCTAATAATGATCCATATAATTGTAAATCTTCCATTAGTCTAATCATTGATTCAAGAGAATCTTTATTTCTCTTGTTTTTTTCATATCTTTTATTTCTATTCATGATAATTTATAATTAAAAAAAAATAGAAATAAAAGAGATAAAATATTATTATGGATATAATACTATATATTATATAGTATTAAAAAAAGGAAAAGAATAAATTGTTAATAAGCTATATTTGGTCATAAATATAAATTAAAAAAAAATTTTTTTTTAATTTATATCATTTTATGACCAATTTATAGACCAATTTATAGATATAAATTAGTAACAAATTATTAACTATTTATATGGATATATTATATTAAAAAAAGAGAATTATAAAATTATTCTATATATATTTATAAATATCATTTATGAGTTGTTATAATATTATAATTAAACTATTAAAATAAATTATATTAGTAAGATACCATCTTCGTGATAAAGGACTCGATTTAATATAATAACACTTTCTTGGACATTATATGATCAATCTATTATATTTCTAAAAATCAAAACAATTATTAAATATCATAATTTATTATAACAATAGGTGATAACAATAATAATGATGAATAAATAAAAATTATATATTTATTAATTTGTTTAATAACACTTCAGAAAAAAAAAAATTTTAACATTAAACCAAATAATTAATTTATTTTTAAAATTTTGTCAAACTAATAATAATCATTAACTTAATGACTAAAACTGATTATAATAATTATTAATTTACACAAAAATGAAATAATTACATTTGATAAATAATAATTTAAATTATATTTTTCAACAATATTTTTTTTAAATATTCCAAACAAGAAATAAGTAAAGCTTTGAATATGAAAAGCAAAAACTATATAAGTAATAAAATAATAAAATAAATGATATTTATATAAATATTATATATTTCATATTTAATATATATACATTAAAATTGTTTAGATCACTTCATTTTACTGGAAATTGTAGTATCTAATTTTATTATTAAAATTATAAAATTTTCTATCAAATACCTTAATTCTGTAAATAGATATAAATATAATATTTTTTATATATTACAATAAAAGTTACTATGGATAAAATAATTTTTATCTACTTATAATTAAAATATATACAGATCTTTTAAAAGTTTACCAATGAACCAATATTAAATTATAAAATATTGAATCATATTCGTAATATTAGCATTCCAAAACTCTCTAAATAAATAAGTGAAAAGAAGCAAGAAAGAAAACTAAATTATATCACTATTAAATATATAATCAGAATAAAATGTTATTCTATTAAAAAAGTATTATGTGAAGTATTATAATTATGATATAATAAAAATATTACAAAAATTTTTATATATATTATTATTTCTTTTATACAATTATTTTATCTTTATTGAATTATTATATTAAAATATTATATATATGTATATATTGATTAAAAGGAAAATAAAAAAGAAGAAATAAAAATATAATTGTTAATATGGATGTCTACAACTTCTATGACATTTTATATTTTGAAAAAAATATTAATTCTTCAAAAAAAAATTATTAAAAATTAAAAAAACAAGAGTTTTAATATAAAAATTATTTCAATATAATACAGAATTTAAATTAATTTTTTTGGAAATAAATATTAATATAAAAATTTTAATTTGTTTATATACCATAAAAAGGTTTCATCCCTATATAAAAATATATAAAAAGAAAAACCTTTTAAATAGTATAAAAAATTATAATAATAATGGTTAATGGTTTAATAAATAACAAAATAAAAAAATATATATAATTATTATCGGGTTTTTATATTATTCTATTTTATTAATAATTATTGATATAAGCTAAAAATTATTTTATTAATATTTTTAATATATCATTTATTATAAAATAAATAAAAATTATAAATATGTAATGTAATATTACTATTATTTAATCTCAATATAAAATCAAGAAACAAAATTAAATACTTTTTTATCGTAATTATATTGAATTTATTATAATAAAATAAATTGATATATATTATAATTATTTAAAAGGTTATTGTTTGATTATATAAATTTTATTCTCATAATACTTGATTTAATATTTTATATTCATAAAATGAAAAAAAATAAATAAATATAAAGAGATATAATTATGAAAAAAAAATTGGTGATTATTTATTTATAAAAAATAAAATAGCAGTAGTATTGAAATATATGTATTTTTTTTATTGACAAAATATTGAAAAGATTGATGATGAGTTATTACTATAAGAGAGGTAAATATTTTTTATATTAATATTAATTAAATTAGCTTTTCTTGGTTACCAATTCTATACTCGTTTTGTCATAGTTATTTTATAAAATTCACAAATTTTTATTTTACAAAAAACATAAATATCAATGATTTTAGTTTTTATTAAAAACTAATAATTTAAATTTTATATATAATATTAAATCTTCAATAGCTTTTTACTAAAAAAAAAAAAGAGTATTTTACATAATTTGGTAAAGATAATAAATTAAACATCTTTGATAAAGAATTGTTGATTCAAAAATAACACTAATTCAAATAAATATTTTAGTTTTTATTTATTTATATGCTTATAAAGACAAAAAAATATTAAAATTAAATCAATAAAATATAAAAATAATATAAATAAAAATATGAAAAACAATTTTAAAAAAATAGAATGAAAATTAAATTAAAAAATGAAATATTAAAAAAAAATAATACTTTTTCATAATTATAATATACATTTACCAATTATTAAATATTAATAATATGATATTTTTATTGATATTTTATTAAATATATCCCATAATTTCACGTTACAAATTAAAATAGTAATTTTTCTTATATTAAATATATTAATATATTTTTCAATTTATTTTTTTTAGTTGTTTACTTTTCATAAAATTCATTTCTATAATTTTTATGGAACACTTTTCATTTCATAGTTATTTTTTAAACAAAAGTTTTATTACAAAGATATATATTTATTTTCTCCATACTTTGTAATTTTTTTATCATTTATATCATTTACACTTTGGTGTAATCTGAATATGAAAATTTTTTTTGTTGAGGAATAATATATAATATATAAGGTTGGGTTATATTATAATTTCTATTTTTTAATTATTCCTTATTTGTTTTTGTTTTGGGGTCATTTCATTTATATTATTTTTCATAATATATTATCAATATATAAAAATATTTTTCTAATTTCCTTTTATAGAAAACAATTATTTGCTTGTGTAATGGAAACTTTAAGTATTCCTTTTATGGTTATATTTAATTTTCTTTTTTTATTCTATTTTCTAAATGTAACACTACAAAAAAAAGTGAGCAATAGATAAAAATAAATAAATATATATATTATTAATTTTTTTAATGAATTCAAAAAATAATATCATTAGTAACATTTAACTATTTTTTCGTTTTAATTATTCTTTATTCATTTTTATTAACTCTTTCAACATATTATAATTATTATATTATTTATTTTAAGTTTAGTCTTTTTTATTTCCTATATAGCTTAATCATTCACTTTTACTATATTCTATAATAAATAAAATTAAAAATTTTTTAACTAAATATAGTTGGTCCAATGATGTTATTTTAATAATAATTTTAATTTAAAAAATCATTATTATTTATAAAAAAAGCATTCTGTAACATCTTAAAAGTAAATGAATAAAGGATAATAAATAAATATATTATCAATATCCAATTTCAACAATAAATTATTTACATAACATATTAACTGTCTATTAATTTTCTTTCATGCTTCTTTCTTTTTTATTTATTTCTTTATCACTTAAGGTCGTTACTGATTATAATTAAACCTTTATTTTTAATTACCTCCAATCAATGCATAAAAAATAAAATTAATTAAAAAATTTGGTTCTTTTTTTTTTTTATTTTTCCATAATTACAAAAGATATAAATTAAAAATCGATTTTAATATATTGTTTTACATTTTATCTAATATAATTTAAAATAATAAAAATAAATAAAAGATAGGTTACATTTTTTAATATTTCATAATAATAATACAAAAGAAAAAAAAATGGAAAGAATTTGAAGACTTTTTATTAATATTTTATTAGTGAAATATGATTGATAATTATTGTTATACAGAAAAAAAAAAAGATAATAATAATAATTATTATTATTTTTTTTTTTATAGATATATTATTGAAATAGATTATTAATAATGCTATTTGATATTTCTATATTATATTATTGTGAATCTTTTTATAATTGGAAATAATATATAATTATATTGAAGAAAAGCAATTTCTTTTTTTTATTATAATCAAAGTATGTATAAAATGATTTTTAATTATCATTCAATATTCATTTATTATGACATAGTGAATGTAAATTTTCTATATATTTATATTCTTTTTTAAAAATAACATTTATAATTATTATTTTTTCAATTAAGAAAAATTGGTTAGAATATTATAATATTATTACAATAAAAATAGATTAATTATAAAAGTTGAAATTTATTTAATTTAATATGATTTGTTTATTTAATAATTCTAAAGATTTATTAATATAATTATATATTATCTATCTATTTATTTATTTACATTTTACATGCAAAGTAATTAAATTAATATACATAAATAGTATAATAATATATTGGAGTAATTTAAAAGTTTTTATTTATTATATATATGTTATTTCAAGTTTATTTATATTATTATTATTACTAATAAAAATAAGAGAAATAAGCTATTTATTTTTTAAGTAATCATTTTTAATAAATAATAGAAATTTTATTTTTTTTATGGAAAAATTCTATTATTATTAAATGTTAAACTTTCCTTTTTAATAATTTTATATATTAATTTTAGAAGAGAAATATAAATACTTTTTAATTTTTTTTATAAAAAAAAAGCAATCTATCTTTTTGCTATATTTGTACATTATTAATAGGATAAACTTTTTTTTTATTATATAACAATATAATATAATATATTATTTATAACAACAATATTCTTTAAATTTAAATAAATTTTATTTTCCTATAAAAAGAAAACAATTCATAAAATAATTTATTTTTGTCATTTATAAATATTAATATATATATATATAAAATCTCGATTATTTATATTTTCTTTAGTAAAATTAACTTTTTTTTTTTTAAAAAAAAATACAACATATAAAGGTAAAAGGAGGAAGAAATAAAAAAAAAAAAAATCTTTATTTTATAATAACAATTTTTATATAAGCATTTTATTTCATGTATAAAAGGTTTTTTTTTTTAAAAAAAAAAATAAAAATGATTTATTAACTATACACTTTATTATATTTTATAGAATTAAAATAGACTAAGATTGAATATATTACATCACTTTTATATACAATATACCTTGAATAATTTCATTTATTTAATATGATATATACCCGAATTAATTAAAAAAAAAAAAAAAAAAAAAAGTAATGTATTTTAGATATATTAGTTTAAAAGTTGGATTATAGTAATTCTTATTATTAACATATCAAACCATTTTTAAAATTATAACAATCTTTATAATTTGTGATTTGGTGATTTTCAAATTATTAGATAACAATATTATTTAATATTACATACTACAAAAAAAAAAAAAAAAGAGGAAAAGAATTTTTTTTATAAAATATAGTGATAAACCAATATATTTTTTTTTTAAAAAGTTATAAATATTGTCAATGTCAATGTCATGCATTCAAATACCAAAAAATATTCGCCTGTAAAAATACTTGCTATTCTTTTTTCACTCTTATTAACAATTGAGATTTCAATAAATTATTTTTCTTCTTCATCTATTCATTTTTTACGTATTCGTAAAATCGAAGATGAATCAGTAGATGTTAAAACAATAAAGGAAATAGGAGATAGTAATAAAGATCAATATATAAATGGTAATAATGGTAATCAAATAGATTATTATGATAATATTACAAAATATTCTTCAGCTAGTACTTCAATTCTGTCGTACATAAACGATAATTGTAATTATTGTGTAAATACGCAATTCTTTGAAAATTATTATCATAAGTATTGCCCTTACCAACCATCGGATTTAGACCAAATAGATTATTGCCAATATTTTTACTTAAGATTGATAAATGAATATTCATTTCCAACGCTTTTATCATCTATACTTACCCTCATTTCAGGTAAAATGAATTCTTTGAAACTAACTATTAACAATCAAAGTAAATTATTAATACCACCAAATTCAAAATGCTATAAAATACAGAAACAAACTCCAAGATATGGTGCATCATATCATACCCCAAAATTTTCTGCACCGCAAAAGAAATATTCTTTTCATACCTATACTTCACCAAGAGATAAAATAAAGATTCGGACTAATAATTTTAATTTACTTTATAGACGTATTGGTGAAACTCAGGAGTATCTAAGTGAATATTATGAAAATATTACTATTTTAACTTCAAAAAATCTTATTTGTATTAATACTAGATCAAAAGAACCTTTTACAATAGATTTTAGAAATATACTTTTGAATATTAATACAAACCAATCTAAAAATAATAATGATTTACATATTGTAAAAAATAAAAATAAAAAAATCACACTTTCAAACGATATACCCAAAACTCCATTGAATAAGGAAAATACTAATGATTCACTCAATCAAAACAATAAACTCTCCCTTATTCTTCATCTATTGTTTTCGGGAAGTACAACAAATTGGGTGGTGAATTTAATTATGACATTGATTAAAGGATCATTGATTTTATATCTAATTAATATTGTTAAAGTAAGTTTGATTATATATTTAATTTAAATTTAAACACATTTTATTTTTATAAATCATATATTTTATTAATCATAAATAATTTTTATGATATATTAATATTTATATATCTTAATTATTATTACTTTGTGATATATAATTTTGTAATAATTTTATAATTTGTAATTATTATTGAATATAATTTATTATTATAATTATTATTATTAATAATATTAATCATAAATTAACATTTTTTTATTATTAAATATATTATTAGATTAATGAAAATAAGAAGAATAAGAATTCATTAGAGAATGGTAAAAATAAAAGTAAAAATGGTAGTAAAAATAATAGAAATAAAAAATCTCATCAAAATAAAATTACGGATGATTATGTAGAAGTTTCGAAAAAACTATCAAAATTAACAAAAGATCAAAAAATTAAAAAAGTTCGATCGAAGAAGGGCGAGAAAAAGAATATTCATAAAATAAATTCAAATTGTCCAGGTAGAGATTCTTCGAAACGAATGTCTATAAAATCTCTTAGAGATTTTGTAAATGCTACAAAATCAGCTTCATCTGATTCTCAATCAACTTCAACAAAAAATCACCCTTCTTCAATGAATAATGGTTTTAAGGATAAAAATAAAAATCATATTAAAATAACTATGGAAAAATTAAAATCAATTACAAGTAGTCTTACTATTAAAACAAAGATATTTATTCGTGTAATGCATATCATTAAAAATTTTATTTCATCAATTATAGCAATTCCTATGTCACTTTCTAATTTTTTGAAAGCTTCAAAAATAACATCAATAGATGTAATTTTATCGAATAATAGAAATCTAAAAGAAAATATTGATGATAAAAAAGCAAAAGATATTATAACAAGTCAAGATAATAAAAATAAAAAAGAACATCGTAATGATATGAAAAACAAAGAAACTCAGCTAAAAAGTAATACAAGTAATAAAAGTAATTCTATTAAAGATCAAAATTGTTCAATAGAATCCACAAAAAAGCAAAAGCATAAACAAAAATTAAAATTAAACAAAAATCAAAATGTAAAATATGTTGAACAATTTAATGAAAATCTTAATATAAATACCTTAAAAAAAGATAATTTGAATGTTGAAGAGGAAATTCAACACGAATATAAGAATGAAGGAAATATAGATTTATCTAAAGATAAAAAAACATTGCATGATTCAGGAATATTTATCTCAAAGTTTGATTTTACAAAATCAGCAGAAAAAATCCAAAAATCTAAATCCGAACAAAAATTAGTTGATAAAGAAAATAATATGAAAAATAATGAGAAAATATCCAATAAAAATGATAAGAAAAAATCAATTTCAAAATTAACTACTAGTATTTCTGATGTCAGGATAACTTCTTCAAATATCAAAAATTCAAAAATAGAAGAAAATGAGATAATAATGAAAGAGTCAGTGAAATCAACAAAAACATCAAAAAAAAATAAAAAAAATAGGAAACAATCCTTTTCATCAAATCAACTGGAAAGAAACAAAATTGATACTCCACTATCATCAGTTCTAACTGTATCATCAATTTTAACAACAAAACCATCTAATTCACCATCATCATTAACTACAACATCATTGCAAAAGTCTATTCCAGAAGCACCATCATTAAAAATAAATGCAAATTCTATTAGACATAATTTAGAAAAAAATAAACAGTATAATTCTTTATCAAGTGAAAAGGTAAGATAAAAAAAAAAAAAAAAAAAAAAAAAAAAAAGCTTTTAAAAAATATTTCAAAATACAAAACAAATAGTTTTTAAAAATAAATTTAATTTTTTTTTTTTTTTTATGTTATTTATTAGAATGAAGAATCAAGAAACAATAATGTTGAAAAGAATGAACAAATACATGAAATAAATAATTTAGATGTCTTAAGAAATAATAATAAAACAGAATTTAAGGAGAATAAAGGTCCTATTATAAATGATAACAAAAATGAGGAAATTGAAATAGAATGTAATAATCGAGAAATTGTTCTTAACAATGTTGAAATACTCAATAATAATAGTAAAAATAAAAATGATAACAATAATTTAAATACTGAAAAACATAATCATAATATTTTAAAAGATATTAATACCAAAGGTCTCAATAAATTAGATAATCTTATTAAGAATATTATTACTAATAAGAATCCTCATTATCAACATTATAAATCAGATGAATTTTCACAAGAATTACCAGATAAAGAAATGAAAGATGAAAATACTACTGAAAATATTACATTGAACTATTGTGAAGAAGGTATATTATTAATAATTAATTTTATTTGAAAATAAACTTATGCACTTTTTTTAAATTTATTGAATTTAATTTTCATATCTAATTTATGTCTTTATTAATAATTAAATTGTATGTATGTATATAAAAATAGAATATAATAATGATGAAAGTGAACAAATGGACACAAATCAATTAAATAATTATAGTAAAGAAATAATGACCTTAAGTAGTTCGAACATATCAATAGATGATTTAAATAAAAATTTAAGAAATATTTTAAGCATTGATTCATACAATTCTGTAAAAATGCAATATGATTCTGAAAAGGATAAAAATAATAATATTAGTGATAGTCAAGCCATTAAAGAAAATAAAAAAGTAAAAAAAATGCCTATCAAAAATGAAGCCATATTAAATGATGAGAATTCAAGTGTTGAACTTAATAATAAAAAATCAAAAGGTTTGAAAGTTTTAGTAACTAAAAGTGAAAAGAATTATAAAGAATCAAATTCCATGGAATCTTTTGTAGAAGGAAATTTAGACAGTAAAAATTATAAAAAGGATAAAAACAACAACAGAAATAATTTGAGTAAAAGTTCAAGTAATGATTATTTTGTTAATTTAGTAGCATCTACAAAAAAGAAGGTAAATTCTAGTACATGAATAAATGGATTATAATAATAATTATTTAATTATAAAATCGTAATTTGACTTGTATAAATAATTAATAAGTTATTTTTCTTTTTTTTTTTTTTTTTTTTAATTACATTATTTGAATATATATTTTTTAATAGAAGAAAAAAGAAAATAAAAAATCTTTTGAAAATATTAAAATTAAAGGGCATAAACATTCTTCTCCTATTATTTCAAATACACTTTCTTATTCCTCTTCACCTCCAAATCAAAAAAACATTTATTGCCATAAGAAATCATGTTCCGCTAGTACTTATAGTGGTTCATATAAAAACATTGAGAGCTTAAATAGTAAGTATAGTAACGCAGTAGATAACTACAAAGTGTGGTCACATTCCCCAGGAAATATTGGTCGTAGTCATTCCTATAATAATTCGTTATTGAATAGTAATTCATCAGAAAGTAGTGATATTTCTTTAGAAGGCATTCATAACAAATATTCGACAAATAAAATTAGTCCTTCAGTAAATAATAATAAAATAATGGAAAATAAAAATGATATTTTATCAGTAGGTCTTTCCTCTTTTGCAACTACACCATCAAGATCCTCTAGTTATAGGAGTAATAAAAGTAATAAATCTTGGAATGAAGAGCATCAATCCTCCAATGTTCCTTCAAGAGTTGATTCGGTACACAATTTCTTAATAAGAAATAATCTTCCTTCACTAAATGATAATGGTGTTGATGATTTAACTAGATATTTCATTAATAGTTATAATAGTATTAACAATAGTAGTAATAATAATACAACAAAAAATAAAAAGCCATCCTCAAAAAATTCCACACCAGAATTAATTGATGGTAAACATTTTACAAATTCAAATTATATATCAACAGATAAAAATCCAAAGTTAGCAGCTATTGAGGGACATAATAATAATCAAAACCATCTTATTTCTAATTATTACTTCATGTTAAATAATCAATATCCTTCTTCAAATAATACATTAATAACACCTCCAATTCCAATGGCATCACTTAATGAATCATCTCTCTATAGTACTTCAGCTATAAATTATAGAAACACATTAAACTATTCTAATATATCTGCTATTTCTAATACTACTAGTACTTCGAATAAAAATTTCGATTTTAAACTATTAAAAGAATTATCTTCAGTAAAACAAAATCAATTGTCTTCATTACCTCTCACAAACTCGAGTTTAAATGATACTGAAAGTTTAAAGGATACTTTTAATTATGATTTAAAAGATATTGATTTAGAGCAAGAAAGCATTTTATCTTCTAGTAATGAAGAGGATGATGTTCAAAAAGAAAAGAGTTTAGACGATAATAAGAAAGAAAGAAACCAGTTTTCTAATACTGATAACGATGATGATGATCAAAAAGATAAAGAGAATAGTAATAATAAAAATAGTGATAATAAAATCAAATCAAAAAATGTTGCTAAAAATGCAATAGATAGTAATATTAGTTTATTTGATTCTTTATTAGATAAAGCGCAACAATCTGCAAGTAGAGATAAATCTAATATTCTTTCGATTCCAACAGAATTGAAAGAAAAAAATGAAGTTAATAATAATGATGATTTTAATAATAAAGGATCATCTTATAAGTTGAAACCACATCCACCTCTCAAGATGGAACAAAAAACTCAAGACCAAGAGGCGATAAATACTGGTTCTGATATAGAAAATACAGACATGTTAAGGTACAGTTGTAATTATTCATCAAGTAACTATTCTTTCCCTACTACTACTGCTGCTGCTACTGCTACTACTACTACTACCACGACCAGTTACAATATTTTTTCCAATAATGTTTATTCTCCATTTAATACTGGGTTCAATCTCAACTATAGTAACAATCCATTTACTAATAGAACTACGGATACTTCTGGTTCTGGTAATGCAAATATCAATTATATATCTTCCATTCAAGGATTTTGTTCTTTTCCCACAAATTCTTACCAACAGCAATCCCAAAAGAATGTTTCATTAGATAAAAAAATAAAGAACCACTATCCTATATTTGAGGATAATCAAGCTGAGGAAAAAGATGAATCATTAGAAGGAAAAAATAATAAAACAAATGTAGAATTGAATGAAGAAGGAAAAGAAGAAGAAAGTGATAAAGAAATAAAAGACATAAATAAAGATTCAAAAGATAAAAAAGTTCTGAATGGTCAAATGAATCAATGGAATAGTTCATATTCCAAAAATGAAATGAATCCATTTTACAATTATAATAATATCGGTTTTAATTCTCTTTCTATAGCTTCAAATACACCATCCACATCTTTATCAACTACTTCAATACCAACTAGTTCTTCTAATGGAAAAATGTCTTCTAGAATGACACCTCTTATTCATTCTCAACTTAATTCATTTTATTCAACACCTTCTTTAAATTATTCTGATATTGGTTTACCGCCAACTCAACCAACATCTTCTCAGTCATTATCTTCAGTAACGAAAGCAACAACAACAGCAACACTTAATACAAAAACTTCAAGTATCATTACACCTATTGGTTGTTCCTCATATTCTACTACAACATCAGAATTAGATCCACTTTCTTTTTTTTCTATGACCTCATCCTCTTCATTCTTAACTACACCTTCTCCTTCTCTTTCAACCTTTAAAATGACAACTCAAGTATCATCAAATCCTCAATCTTTATCTTCCCATTGTTCACCATCAAACTCACAATGTCAAATTTCTACTCTTCCTTCATGGAAGAATAATTTTAGCAATTTCAATTATTCATCGACAAATTCCAAAACTTCTTCTTTTCTTTCTACTTCGGATAATCTTCTTAAACCACAAAGTTATCCTCTTTCATCCTATTCTATTCATGATCATGGATTTAATACAAATAATAATATTCAAATTAATACTTATGATAAAGATCAAATGAATCAACAAAACTCTATTGATATCACTACTACTACCCTTGTAAATCCTACAAATATTGATAATAATGTCATCACTGATGAAGTGAAGAACAATGACCATAATGAATCTGAAGAAGAAAAATAGAAGTATTATTTAAAAAAAAAAAAAAAAAAAATTCATAAAAAAATTTCATAAAAAAAAATAATAACAGAAAAATAATTAGAATAAAAAAACTTTTTAAAACATCTTTGTTGATAATAAAAGACAGTAGAAGTAGAATCAAATAAACTTTTTAATATATACTATTATAATAAATATTAATAAAAAAATTTTTTTTTTTTGTTATGACATGTCGTCTCGTTTTTTATTATTTAAAATTATTAATGTTTTTTGTTATTGTTATTGTTATTGTTATTGTTGTTGTTGTTGTAGAAAATATGTATGTATATCTCTGGGATAAAACTTTTTACAAATGCAATGGCTAAATTTCTATTATTTTTTTAACAAATAAAATTTTTACATCACTAATGGGTGTCTTTTTCTTTAATGAAATATATCAAGACTCAAAATTTCTTATAGCGTTGCAAATAATATTTTTATTCCTATAAATGATTACCATTATAATTTTTGATTATTAACAAATTCTTTTAAAAATTCAAAAATCAAAAAAAAAAAAAAAAAAATTAAAATATAATCCCATATTATTATGTTAGAAGTGTTTAAAATATTTTTACGTTATTTATTATTATTACTTAAATATATGTAATATATTTTTTTTTTTTTTTTTTTACTTTTATATATTATAAATTATATTAGATAGAATACTATAAAAAAAGTTACATTGATTAAAAAAAAAAAAAAAAAAAAACTTTTGTAACAATATGAAATATATTTCTGTTTATGTATATTTGCTTATTAGATAAATCATAAAAAAATTGACTCGCTTATTATTTTATATTACTTTTTTTTCTTTTTTCCTTTCTTACCTTGATTCAATTATATTATATATATACATAATTAGAATATACAATATTATTTTGGTAAAGAATAATATATACATATATTTATAAATCGCTTTGTCATATATGTATTATATATTGAATAAAGAATTAAAATAAATATGAATTATTATATATATATATTATTTTGGTATTGAGAATTAAATATAAAGGATATTATTATTATTATTATTATTATTATTATTATTATTATTATTATTATTATTATTATTATTATTTTGGTTACAATTAAAAATATTTAAATTTAATTTGTGGTACTAATTGGGAAATTAGTTGTTGTAGAATCTGGATCTGGTTTAACTGCACTAAAAACTTCACCAATGGCTAATAAGGCATCGGCTCTTCTGCGACGTAATTCTGATGATACATTAGTATCAAAAAGAACATTATCACATACTTCACGGAGTACACTCTCAATTTCAAGTTTAGAACCACGCCATACGGTTTCCATACCCTTATTAGCAGCTTCAAATTCTAATTGAACTTTACGCTCTTGATCTTCTGGTGAAAGCATATTTTCATTCTTTTCAGCTTCTTGTAATTTATTAAAACTTTGTTGAAGATCAATAGCAGTTTTTAAAGTACCTACTGTTTCTGAAAAAATGTGACCTTTTTCACGCATTAAACCTGTAAATTTAGAAGTGTAACCAAAAAGTTTACGGTGAATGGCACCATTATCCACTTCATATTGTGCTAAAGCTTGTTCTGCTTTGTTTCTATAGATATAACCAATGGTATGTAAAATTTCTACACCATAATTTTCTTTCTTTAATTCTTCTGATTCTGTTTTCATAATATCTTTGAGAATAGACATTGCTTTACAAGATACCTCCTTTACATCAATATTCATTTCCTTATTAATATTATCATCTAATGGGAATGAATGGGTATAAGTACTAAGACGTTCTACTAATTTTGTAGAAAGAGTTTCAACACGCTTTTCACGTTCCAAATGTTTTTTCCTAAGATCTTCTTCGGTTTCAGCTTGTGTTTTTGTTGATGGATCAGCAGCAGCACCCGAAAGATCATTGAAAATAGAAATGTCACCAATAAGGTCAGAAAATTTTTCACCACCAAAAGTTTGTTTAAAGAATTCAGATGGATCACTAAATATATCCATATTGGCATCTGATTTACCATATTTATTGTAATTAGCACGAAGGTCTGGATCTGAAAGGATTTGGTAGGCTTCTGAAACCTTTTTGAATTTTTCACCTGCTTCAGCATCATTTAAATTTTTATCAGGGTGATATTTTAATGCCATTACACGATAAGCTTTTTTAATTTCAGCTTGTGTAGCAGTAGGTTTAAGTCCTAATATATCATAATATTCCATATCTGCTGGTTGTTCATCTGTTCCCATCTTACCACCAAAAAAGGCATTTGCAGAAGGTTTTGAGGTACTTTCAGTACGTGATTTAGATTTTGTTGTTTCTGGTTTGGTGGTATTAATTGTACGGCAGAAACAACAACTAACTTTTACAGTATCACCAGTAGTAAATCTATTATCATAAGTATATTCTACTGTACGTTTACATGCTTCACAAATTAATTTTTTAGTGAATTGTGGATCTCTTGATTCTAAAGCTGTAGAAAATTCCATTTTATTATAATTTAATTATTTTTATAAAATAAAAAATAAAAAAAAAAAAAAAAAAAAAAAAAAAAAAACAGCTATTGGAATATATATAATAAAAATATATATGGGAATTTATAAATATTTATTGAACTTGTCTTTTATAAATAGTTTAATAAATTTAGTCTTCTTTAACAATATAACAGATATAAAAACAAAATAAATAATGATATATAAAATATTATTATTTTTACTTAAAAATTATTTAATATTAACAATTAAAGAAATTGTTCTGATAGTATGATATAATTTGTTTTTATTTTGATTAATGGTAAAAAAAAAATTAATACTAAAATAAATGTGATTAAATGAGAGATGTATTTGATTGAATATTAAATTATTTTATTTAATATTATTTTGCCTTTCAAATAATTATTGAAATTTAAGGAATATTATATTTGTTAATTGTTCAATTGATTCAATTTTATACTATTTATTGTCTATTTACTGATAAGTTATAGCTAATTTTATTTGTTATTCTGGTCGTAATAATTTTTAAAATTAATATACCTAAATAATTGATTTATATATCTCTTTGAATAATGGTAAATCAATTTAATTTATTTATTAATATTAAATTGCCTATATAAAGTATATAAATTAGTCAAAAATATATATATCAGTTAATGTTTTATCTAAATATTGAGTTTAAGTTTAATTCTACTTTATATTTTGTTTATTTGTTTATGTGTTTATTTATTTAATATTCTCAATAAAAAGATCTATTAATTATTTATGCATGTATAAATTAATCTATATTTATTTAATGTTCAAAAGTTAATTTGTTTTTATTTTGTTTTATTTAAATTAATTTATTATTAATAAAAAAAATAATAAATTTCAATATTAAATAATTATTTAATAAATTCTTTTGTCATTATTAATCTTTTTAATTACCAATTCTTTAAAAATTCATTCAAATAATAATTCACAATTATCTTTTTTTTCAAATCGTGTTAAAGTATTATATTAAATTATATTTATTTTTACCTTTATGAAAGATAGAATAAATAAAAAAAAGAAAAGAAAATATTTTTTTTTATTTTATTATTATTATTATTATTATTATTCAAATCAAAATAATAATAGATGATTTTTACTCTTTTTTTATTCTATTTTTTTTTTTTATTAATTGTATTATACCTATATATATTAAACTTTG
Source organism: Piromyces finnis (assembly GCA_002104945.1). Taxonomy (NCBI): domain Eukaryota; kingdom Fungi; phylum Neocallimastigomycota; class Neocallimastigomycetes; order Neocallimastigales; family Neocallimastigaceae; genus Piromyces; species Piromyces finnis. The sequence goes on from MCFH01000031.1 coordinate 375,341, forward strand.
ATAAAATCAAATTTTTTAAATATATATTTATATTTAAATTATTTAATTCCAAAATTACTATAATTAGTTATAAAAAATGGCAATTAATTTTCAATATTTTATGCGCTTTTTTTTTTATATTTTATATATATATAATTTCTTATTCATATGATAATAAAAAAAAATTAAACAAAAATGGAAAAATTAATTAAAAAATAATTATATCACATGAAATTTAAAAAAAAAATTCTGTCAATTAAAGTGGTTTTTGATATGAAAAAAAAAAAATTAGGGTTAAGGAATATTTATAATTTGGAGATTATCTATTGATAAAAATACATATGGAAAAGAATACTAAGGAGCAATAACATAATATAAAACATAACTAATGAAAAATAGTATGAATTAACTGAATTAATAACAATTAATTACATTGTGTTAAACTATTTGTTAAAAATGTTTGTTTGAATACTTTTATTTAAAATAAAAATTATTTTATTTATGCATAATATTATATTTTATATAAAAAGATATTTAAATAAATATTTTATCATAATTTTATTATAATAAAATATTATTTGAATTAAAATATTTCGCAATTTCGTAATAACAATTTATATTCAACGGCTTTCTTTTAGAAAATGCATGAAATTATATATATATTATATGTTTTATAATTTTATTAGAATTATATATTTAAATAATTGGTTGATATTATTTTTTAGTGAATAAGTGTTTTAATTCATTATAATTCATTAATAATAGTAGACACATATATAAATATTTAATTATCATTTTTACTTATTTTATTGCTTATCGTTGACTAGGTTGATAAATTATATATCTTAATTTTAACCATATTAATTTGAGAAAAAAAAATTATACTCTACATTATTAATTCAATAAAATAAATAATAAAGAAAAATGTTCACAATAAACAAATATATGTATAGAAGAATATGTTTAAGAAACTACTAATACAATTTTATCTTATAAAAAATATCAATTTATTAAATGGTAAAGAGGTATTATATTTAAAAAATAACATAAAAAAACATATTATTGTAATATATATTAATCTCTTTGTTTAAAACTGTTGATTATTAATTTGTTGTAATTTTTAATGTTTAGTATATTATTATTAAACTCTATAATTAATTTAGTTTTGTTGATGAATAATTATTTTATATATACTTTTCTCAATATATTCGTTTTGTAATTAACAAAAGACAAAGACCATCCATATCTTTATTTTTTTTTTAACTCTAAATGATATGAAAAGTTTAATTCTATTTTCTATTTTTATTTAAACTATAGTTGGAGAAGTAAAAATGAATAAAATCCAACTTTACCACCTATACCACTATTTATTATTATAATCATATATGCAATGATTATCAATAAAAGATATTTTTAAATGTTAAATGGTGTTAGAAAGAAGAACATTTTTTATTTATACAAAAATAATTATTTATTTTTATATTTTTGTATACAGGTTAATTAATATTTTTATTAATAAATAAAGTTTAGTTTTTTCACTATTTTTAGAAAATTCCATATAAATAATTATATTAGATGATAATGAATTTATTTAAAATACTATTATATATTTATTTATTAAATATTATATATTTAAATATATATCTTAAATTAATTTCTTTAAATTATTTTTTTACAGTTAAAACTTGAAAAATAGCATTTTATATTATTAAAAAAACAAACAACCCACAATTATTATTGGATCCTTTTTCAATAATTGGAAACAAAAAAAAAAAAAAAAAAAATTACTCTATATATATATGGTATGGTAATTATATATTCATTTAATTATAGTATTAATTTATTTATTTTATATTTATTAATCCACTAACTTATTAATTCTGAAAGTGTGGTAAAAATACAAAATATATATTTTTTGTAATTATTAAATATTATTTTTATATAACAATAGTATAGAACTAACATTTTATATATCAACTTTTCCTTTTTTTTAATTAACCAAATAAACATTGATTAATGCTCATTATTATTGATGATGAAGCAAAAAAAAAAATAATCAATATTAATATTTCTATACCATTTATCCTATTATATTTGAATGTCTAATGTTCGAAAATGGCTTAATTTTATTTATAAAAAATTATTTATTCATTAAAACTGAAATAAAATGAATTAAGTAATATTGTATTTAAATATATTTTCTAATTATTATTTAATAGTAGTTATTTTAAATTAATATTATCGATAGCATTAAAATTGTATTAATACAAGTCTTTTTAACTTTTATTACTTAATAATACCAATTCTATATTATTGAATTTAATAATTTTTCTATTTAATTGAGAAATTTTGTAGTTTTATTTTATTAATATATAATTAACAATTTAGAATACATATATACAATTATTTATTGATGGCTTTATATATACTTTTAAAAATATAAAATTTAGCTTTTTTGCCATCAAAATTGTATAATTATAGTAATCATTATTAAATACAGTTTTATTTCATTTATTCTACAGTGTACATTACCTCGATTTATTAATACCATATTATATCTTTTTATATTTGTTCATTTTATTATTATAAACTAATTATTAATTTATCTTTCATTAATAAAAGTTTTAATAAAGTATATAAATAAATAAATAAAAAGATTAACTAATAAGATTTATTATTAATGTTTGGGTTTAATTAATGAAAATTTTTTTTTTAAATAACAAAAATCTTATTATTGAATTAAAAATACTTATTTACATTACATTATAACATTAGTTACATTATGTAGATTTATTGGAGGAATAAATGGGTTAGAATTTTTATGATTTAATATTCTAATTAAAATATTTATATTATTTTAATAGTCTTTTTAATAATAAACTTTAAATACATAATCTAATATAGTTATATACATTTTTTATATATAATAGAATATATTCTATATTTTATGCTTTTTTCTTTCAATAAATTATACCATATTCTGATTAAATTGATATTATACAACTTATATATTATATAAATATATTAGAATAAAATAATAAATATTTTATATTTAAATTACATTTTAAACAAAGGTCAAGTGAAAAGGTGTTAAAAATTTTTTAAATTAATTAAATCTAATAAATATATTATATATATTATAATAAACTAAGGATATATAAAGCATTTAAATAAAACTTTAAATTTTTATATTTAAAAGATTTTCCAATAAGATATAATTTATATAATTTATTCTATAATATTATTAATATATTGTTGTATTGAATGATTTAAATTATTTTTTGTTATTAACCTATCAAATGAATGAACTAATATATAGGAATGGTGAGTGTAAAATCACATCATCAAAAAAAAAAAAAGATAATTAAAAAATGATAGTGTATAAACCAATTTAATTTGACTATATTTGAATATATATTTTATTATATAATAATAAATATATCCAATTAATTTCTTTTTTATTATCATCATTTTTGACCTTTTTTTTTTTTTAATTTTAATTTTTTTATTATTTGTTCCTATTGTTCCTACTACCATTTTTTATTTTTCATTTTTTTCCATTAATTATTTATTATTTAAAATTTTTTAAAGTAAAGAATTATTAATTATTATTATTAATTTTTTTTTCTACTTGTTTATCAAATAAAATTTTAATAATTTTTTAAATTTTTTTTTATTTTTGAAATTGTTTTAAATATAAAAATATTTCACTTTTTATATAATTTTTTAATTTTCTATAGTTTTTTTTTTTAAAAAAAACAATATTCTTTTTTTTTTTTTTTAATTATTTAAATAATATAGAAATTAGATTTTTTTTTTTTATTTCACATAAGCTATTAACTTATTATTATTATAAAAACAATAATAATAATTAAAAGAGGAATTAATAAAGAAATAAAGTAAACGTAACTAAAAATAAAACTACGCATATACCAATCTATTTATATACTTTTAAACAAAGAAAAAAGTAAAAGAGTAAATTGAAAGATTTTTTATTTTTACTTTTTTTTTTGATATATAAAGATTATTCAGTTATTTTTATTGATTAATGATACTTTTTGATTTCATATAATAATAGTATATAAACTTTTAATTTATTATCAAAAAGTATTAATATTAGTAAAATAAGAAATAATACCAACTGTATTTGAAGGCATATTATATTTTTTTTTAAAGAAAAGATATATCCTTTAAAGACATTGTAAAGTATTATAAACGAATAAATAAATAAATAACAATATTTATTAATTAAAAAAAATAAGCATTTTAATAAATGATATATATAACTATTTTTTATAAAAAATAAAATAGTTTCTTTTTTTTAACTAGATTTATATAATAATAATTTCTATTGTGTAATATAATGGTAATTATTTATTTAAATAAATAGTTATATATATTTAAGCAACATAATATAATACAATAAATAAATATAATTATATTTGTTTTATAGTTTGAAACTACTATTATAATAAATATAAAAAATAATACAAATATTTTTTTTTAATTTTATTTATGATTTTATGAATAATAGTGTTAATTAAAAATTTATATTTTTATATTTATTCTTTTCTTTATAGATAATATCATTATTCAGTAAAGAAATTAAATAATATTACTATTTTATATACAAGAATGTTAATAGAAATTAAAACAGCTTGTCAGTTTTTGACAAATTATATTACGCCACCTCAAGTTAGTGAAGGCCAATCTAAACTTTTTGGATTAATTTTGTCTACTTTATTACACGCAAAATATGCATCTCATTGGGATCTTAAAAATCCAAGCAAAGGAAATGCTTACAGAGCAATCACTATTTTTAATGAAAGATTGGATTCAACTATAATAAGTGCAGCACAAGCAGCAAATATTCCAAATATAGGAAAATATTTACCAAATGAACTTTGTTTATGGATAGATCCAAATAGCGTTTCTTACAAAATTGGTGATTATGGTAATGTCATTACTCTTTATGAAAATCCAGAAAATAAATCTTACTCACCAAGATCTGCTAATTCAACAATGATGACTAACAATGTATCTAGTTCCTCTTCTAAATCTTCCAAATCTAGTATTCATGGAAATAAACATCGCAACTCTATGTCTGATATTTACGTGAATAAGGGTTCTTCCCAATCTGGAAGATCTAAAAAGTACAATAATAACAATAATTTTGCTATGAAAAAAAATTTATCTTCAAACAAAGAAAATAATAACAATAACTATCCAAAACACTCTCAAAATAGTGCAGGAGGCAGTAACAAAAAGAATGAATCTCAATACCACAACACTAGTAGCATGAATGGTGATTTAAATCATAAGAAGGACCATAAGTCAAAGTCTCCAAAACCATCTTACCAAACTAAGACAAACCCAACTAAAACTGGTTCAACTCGTGAATTATCTCCAATAGCTAAATCCTTAAGAGCTCAACTTATCGCTCAATCAAGATTCAATATCCCATTCCTTTATCCTAAGGAAAGTGAAACTGCACCAGCTAACAATTCTTCTTCTTTCATGAACGATACTTCTTACTCCAAGTCAATTACTATGGCTCCACAAATTTTGGCTAATTAAAATGAGTACTTTATGGGATAGGTTATTTGGTAGAAAAGGAAATAATTTAAAAAATTTTTTATCAAGAAAGTAATTATCCCCGTTCATTTTTAAATAATAAATGAAGTATTCATAAAATTATTATCTATAAGAATTATTATTAAATATAATAAATAAAAATAAATACGTTTATTGAAAGAAGGAGAATAAAAAAGAAGTTTTTATAAAAAATATTTCCTTCAAATAAGGCTTTATTAAACTATTTTATTAAACCATGTAAAGGAATTTATGTAACACTAATCATACTATTATTGCAATTTTGCCTAAAGAAGAAAGAAGATAATTTATTGCTAATCTTTTGGATTATTTAGAAGAATAAGGAAAGGACGAAGAAAAACAGATTATTTTGGATTTTTTCAACAAGTCTAAATATCTATTCTCTTAAATAATTATACCAATTTAGGATCTTTTTAATAATATTTTACATTCTCATATACATATTTTAAATTTAATTTATTTTTTATTTAAAAAATGATTTATTTTTTATAAAAAAACGCTTTAACAATAAAAATTAGATACATTTTTTATCTTTTTTATTGTTTTAAAGAATAATTTGAGAGGAAATTAATATAATCTATCATAGTAATATCGTCGTAACTTTTTTTTATTTAACATCTTTATAAACTATTTTATCATCTATTCATTATATTTAATATTATTACATAGCATAAATAATATAAATAATCAATACACATTATTTTTATTTTTATATTTAAATTAATCGTTTTTCAAATATAATAATATTATATTATAAATATTAAATTATATAGTTTACATTTTTTATTATACATTTTTTTTATCATTATTTAATTTATAATGATCCTTTAATTGGTAAAAAAGGTAAAATATATAAAAGTAGGAAAAATATTTATTTTTAACTGGAATTACCAATTGCCATTTATGATAATAAGTATCAATTTAAAAGAAAGAACAATCATTCTCTTGTCAATAATGCCATTGGGACTATGTGATAAGAAAAATATTCAAAATATAAGAATTATATTTTTCTTTCTATAATTAATAAGGATCATTATATTTTATACCAAATCTGAAATATTAATTTTAAATTATTCAGTTGAGAATGAGAAAAAAAATAATCAAGAAATTTCAAAAAAAAAAAAAAAAAAAAATAACAACAGCTTTTTGAACAGTAATTAATATAATTATTTGTATAAATAATCAATTCATATAAACAATTATTATCATTATTATCTTTAATTCATAAATATTGAAGCAGCATCTAGAAAAGATTTTTTTTTATCGTTACTTATCAGAAAAAACATTAAAATATTAATTATTAGTGAATTTAATTTTTTTTTTCCAAAAGATCATCACAGAAAAAAAAACATAAAAACACAAACACACACACTCACACACACACACAAAAAAAAAAAAAAAAAAAAAAAAAAAGCGTACATCACATTAAAAATAAAATAAAGTAAAAAATAACAAAATTTTTATCAAAAAAGTAAACAACAACAATAAAATCAATAATTTTCATAATAATTAAAAATCCTCAGCTTCATAGATGATTTATATCCTTAAAGTAAAATAAAATAGAAATCAATGAAAATTAATTAAAAAATGAAAAAACAAACGAAAACTAAAAAAAAAAAAAAAAAAAAAAAAAAATAGAAACAAAACAAGAAAAAAAAAAAAAAAAAAAAACAATAACAACTAAAATTCAATTGTTATATATCATAAATTTTAAATTTTATTTATTTTTTATTGAAAGTAAAAATATCATCATTCAACATGTGCTCTATGCAAAATAGTTTTTGTATATAAATCGATTTTTTGTAACCTTTTTTTATTTATATTCAACTTTATTGGATATAAATATTATACCAAAGTTATTCATACTTGAACAAAATTGAAAGAAAAAATATTCTAAACAACTAAAATTTTGGTGAAGAATAAGCAGTATAATTTTTTGTACAATCATAAATCAAAACAAATTCCTGTTGATAATTTAAATAATTTTCATAGTTAAAAAAGGAATAAGGAGAAAAAAAATATTTCAAATTTATCAATTATTAAGAAACTTGATATATATACCGTAGGTTTGTTAAAACGATTTATTTTTTCTTCCAAAAAGAAAAAAAAAAAATTTAAAAAACAACAACAAAGAAAAGTTTTGTTATTTTTTATTTAAATTATTTTTTAATATATAATATTTAAAATGTAAAAATATATAAAATAATATTTATAATATATTTATAATATATATTATAATAATAAATAATATATACCAATTATTTAATTTATTAATATTTAAAAAAGCAAACAAACAAAAAACTGTTTATATTTGTAGTGTATGAAAGTAAATTTGTGTTTATGTTTTTTTTTAAGAAAGAAATGTATTGATAATTGTTCAAAATATATAATATATTGATTTGGTAATAGATAAATTGAATATACGTTGTATATTTTACTTTATTTAATTTCCATTTTATAATTTTATATATACATTATATAATTTGATTTTTATATTTTCCCTATTTACTATGTTATCATATTAATTTTTTTCACAGTGTTGTTGTTTTGTCTTTTCTTTTAAACGATCATCAATGGCTAATTTCTCAGCAGTGACATATTGAGTAGAAATATCTTTTTGTTCTGTATCACTTAAATCATCAAAGAATTCATCGAAACCATGAAGAAGTGGATCATCGTCATAAGTTGGTAACATATATCTTTTTTTTTTTTTTTTTTTTTTTTTTTTTTTTTAAAAAAAAAGGAATTGTATTAGTTAAAGAAATATATATAAATATAGATAAATATATTTAAAAAAAAAAAAAAAAAAAAAAAAAAAAAATCAATTCTAATATTTTGTTACATACTTCACATCATTCCATCCATTTTCTTGATCCTTACTAGGAATGACAGTATAGTGTTTTTGATCTTCTAAATGTTGTCCTAATTCTGAAATATCTTCAAAGCCTTTTCCACATGAAAAACATTTTAATAGAGAGGTTTGACGTCGAATATAATTAATTAGCATAATGCATTGATAAAAATCTAAACCTATAAAATTAAGGGAATATAAGATATTTGAAAAAAAAAAGTTAATATAAAAATCCTTTAAATAATAAAGGTCTATTCCTATTCTTTTTACTATTATTAAATTTGATTTAATATACATATTATATATATTAATTTTTTACCATTCTTTTTTTGAATTTCATAAAAATCAAAGTGATGTTCATTTTTCATGTGATTGAGAGCTTCTTCAATTGATTCAGCAACATATTCATCAAATAAACACATAGTTGGTTCATTTTCAACTTCATCATCCCAATCATCCCATTCACTTTTATTGATATATAAAAGTATATTGTATAAAAAATAAAAAAGAATTAAAAATAAAATAAAATAATTTTATATATTTGCTAATTATAAATAAACAAATATATAAAAAGAAAAATTTTCATTCAACAATTACTTACTCATCTTTTTCGTCATCACTTTCATATTTATCATTTACAAAATTTTCCCAATTCTTTCCTGGCTCTAGATAATTGATAATATAAAATTTATCATAAATATGATTCTTGGAATTAATTTTAAAATGCTTCTTTTTCCTCATATGTTTACGTAATACAGCATTCGATTTAAATATTTTTTCACAATAAAGACATTGTAAACTAAAATATTGTTAAATAAAAAATATGAGGAGAAAAAAAAATTGTTAATATTGTTTAACATATATAAAAGTGAAATAGTATATTAATGCATTTTTTAACATTTATAAATATTTTTTTTTTTTTAAAAAAAAGCTTTAAAACGATTATATATATATTTTTCTTATTATAATTAATTATTTTTGTATTTTTTACTTATTATTATCATTATCACTTCCTTTTTTCTTTTTTAATTTTATTTAAAATTTTATGACTTACCCATTTAATTTGGTTTGAAGTATATACAGGAATTCATCTATATTTACAATATTGTCTGGAAGACCAATATTAAAGTTATGTTCTGTAAACATATGCTATAAAATTAATAGCCATTTGTATATAATTAGTTTATTCTACATTTTTGAATAAAAATACTACTATTACTATTATTATTATTATTATAAAAACTTACTTGGAAATAATTAATTCTTTTATGTTAATGCATATCATTGTTTAGGATAATAATAATAATAATAATAATAATAATAATAATAATAATAATAATAATAATAATAATAATAAAAAGGATTAATACAGGTTTATCGTTCCTTGGCTTATTTATTTATTTATTTATTTATTATTTCTTTAAAAATACCTACCTTTCATTTACGATTTTTTTACAGAAAAGACACTTTCTTGGTTTATTATTATCTTTTCTTTCTCTATCTTGAATCATTAACATTTCATTCTTTTTGATATAATATATAAATTGATGAATTGATCATTTATATAATTATAATAATATTATTAAAAATCCGAGTAATTATTCATTAAAATTAATAAATATATAAAGGCTTTTTTAGTTTTGAAAAAAGACAATGATAATATATTTAAATATATATATTTATAAAAACTTTACCAATTTTTCCCTTTGTAAATTTTGACGTATAGAAATATCTTCCTTTTGATAAGATTTATTTGGAATACTGAAAATATTTGCTTTTTGAATTTAAAAAAAGAAAAAAAAAGATTTTTTATGGTATTAAGTTAAAATATTGTTTAATATTATATAAATAAAATGCAATTTTTAATTTCGAATTTATGTATTAAATATTATGCTGAATTGCAAATGAATTTAATTATAATATAATTTATATTTATATTTATAATTTATAATAATGATAATAATAATAACAAAATTAATTAAAATTTAATAGTTACTGTTTTTCATTTTTATTCCAAAGTTTTCGACCTTATTTTTTGATTTTTCAATTTTATCAATCCAATGGTTGAGGTATTTTTCGAGGAAAGGTACAACATGTTCAATATTATTGATATTAAGTCGATGACAACGACCTAAATGGCTTTGAAGGTCAATTGGATTCATAAATGGTGAATCTTCTTGTTTACAATCGGTAAAAGGACACATTACAAGAATGGGTTGGACAGGAAGGTGAATTACTGAATTATCATTAACGTTTTGTCCTATTAAATCTGCTGCTTCTCCTTCATCATCTTCACTTTCTTCTTCTTCTTCAGAATTAGATATAAGTAATACTTTTTCTTTTTGACGTTGATGTTTTTCTTTAGCTCTTCTTCTACGGTTTCTGTTACGACTTTTAGAGGCATTATTATTATTTTCACTAGCAATACTATTATTATTGCCATTGTCGTTAACATTATCTTTTGGAGTTATGGCATCTTTAGTTGAATGGTCTTTATCATCATTTGAATTATTCTTGTTTTTATTTCTATTTCTATTTCTATTTCTATTTTTTCTAACATTATTACTATTGTTATTGTTATTTGAAATGTCATTTACGTCATTTTTATTTTTATCATTATTATTTGTATTGTTTGTATTTAAATTATCTATGGAATTGGGGGTTTCATTGGAATTAACATTTTTTGGTTTATTATTATTATTGTTGGAATTTTTGTTTCTATTCTTGTGTCCTCTATTTCTATTGATATTATTATTTTTGTTAGAATTATTTGGTACTTTTTCAGTTTCTTGAACCATTTTTGTGGTAGTTGTGTCTTTTAAAGTTTCATTAGTTGTTTGAGCCATTGAATTTGAATCAGGGGTTGTTTCACCCATTTCTATTTTTCTATTAATGATTTTATTGAATTATGATGATAACAATAATTAAAGTTAATTATAATTATAATAGTAATAATAATTAGGTTTATATAAATTTAATAGATTAACAATAAAAATATAAACACATTTAATTGGATTTTTAATTTAACTATATTTTTATATTTTTCGTTTATTAATTTTATATTTTAACCATCTTTCTAATACTACTAATAATATATCATATATATTATTTACCTTACAATATATTAATTATAATTAAATAATAAATTTTAATGAAATACAAATGTTTCTCTTTTTTATCAGATATTATAAATAAAGAATGTCAATAGTAAGAAATTTTTTAAAAATATAAAAAAAAAACAACTTCTAAAATCAATGATGGATACAAGTTAAATTAAAATTTATTTATTTATTTATTTATTTATATTAATCGAAAATGAAAATTAATATTTATTTTTATCTTGTTATTCAATATTATCCTTTAATTTTTTCGGTTAATTTAAAACCTTTTTATAATTATTTATTAAGCAATTACATTGAAAAACAGAAGCTAAAAAATGTAAATTTTATTAATTATTTAGTACCTTTTTGTATGAATAAAAAATAAAAAAACATAAAACAATTTGTTATTGAAATACTAAATGTATTTTATATATATATATTATTATATATATATATATATATAACAGTAATAAATAAGGATAACAATAAAAAAGGTATATTGTAGTCTAAATAGATAGAATAAAATAATAAATAATTATTAAACTTATATGTTCTATAAACATTTCTTTTTCACTTATTAACCCCAAATATCCCTTAAATATCTTTTTTCTTTGCTAAGAATCTCTAAATATTCTTGTGCTTCTATATTAGACATAGCTTCCTCAGTTGTTTGTTGAAGAATCATCGAGAAGGCTTCATGAATTCCTTTACACATAGCTTTATTACTAAAAAAATTGATATATAAAAACCATCAATGATAATAATAAGAGTTAGAATATATTTAATTAAAATCTAGAACTATATTATATATTATATATAGTGTAATAATTATTATGATAAATTTTTTATGATAACTTACCCACAAACATAAATGTATGTATTTCTCTTTTTTAATAACGTTCTTAAATTATTAGAATTTTCTGGTTTAATCATGATATCTTGTACATATTTTGGTCCATTACCTTCACGAGAGGTAGTTATTTCCAAACGATCAAGAATAGGCATAGTTATTCCTATATTTTTATTCGTAATAGTCTGACGCCAGAGTGTATTGTAATCTTTGATTAAACAATCTTTTCGATTAGATCGGCATCCATAAAATAGTTGCCATGAAGCTGATGCTTCAGCAAGTTTAACTCTTTCTTCCTCTGATATATCACCTTTTTGACCATCTTCTAAAAGCTGACGTTTATATTCTATAAAGCTAATGAATGGAGAAACACCTGTGCCAGCACCAACCATAATAATGTTTTTTGATAAAGGATTTGGTGGAAGAACAAAAGTATTGACAATTTTTGGGAAAATAGGAATATTCACAGATTTACAACGGAAATTAACAATACAGTCTTGAATAATTGGATATTCTAACATTTCATCTAGCCAACCTGTACATAATCCGTCACGTTGATGATATTTACCATCCTCAGAATTTTGCATAATATAATGGTGAACATTAAACATAAAGGATATTAAATTTGAATTTTGAAGTGGAGAAGAAGAAATAGAATAATATCTTGGTGATATACGTGTAGAATTTTCAAGAATAGCAACGAATGGTGGATGACAAGATTTAAATGTGTATAGTATATCTAGTAGTGAAGCGTATTGGGCTTTTAAATTACGATATGAAGATGCACCTGATATATTTAATATTAGATTAATCATTAATTAAATTAAATTACATTTAATTAATTTAAATTATATATAGTTTATATACCTTGTGAGGAACATAAGAAATAAAGTTGTTTTTTATCTTCTATATCTGTACAATATTCAGCCAATACTCTTAGAAAAGCTTTTTTTGGAATGGCATTAATATTAATAAAATATTTAAATGCTTCATAATAGGTATAACATTTATTTAATATCACTGGCAAACCTTTTTTTATTAATAATTATATTATTATAAATGCATGTAATATAGAGAATATTGATATATATATATATATTAATATTTTTTAAAAAAAAAAATCTGGAAATAACTATTTTTATTTTATTTTATATTATATATCAACTTTCGATAATAAAAAATGTAATAATCTTAAATAATTATTTTTTTTTTATATTTACCGGAACACAGAGCTTCTTTGGTAGTAGTGGCTCTAAAACCATCTTCAGGATCAAGTCCTAATCTCTTTAATAAAGGTAATACCATTTTATCAGAATTAGGGGCTATGATACCAAAGGCATAACCTGATTGATATTTCCAATTCAATCCAGTAATATCAAGTGTAACCTGAACAGTTTTTTTAAGAGCGTCCTTACTAGTAAGACATTGAGTAGAGAGTACTTTTGCTGAAAACGGATTATTTTCTGAATATTGAAGAATATTATTATCAGAATTTAATTTCTTAGGAATTAGAGGAAAAATTTGCTGTGACTTTGAATAGGAAATAGAACGATAAAGATTTGATGCACTTGTTATGGTTAAATAGGATATTGGTTTCTTAATAACATGTTTAAGTTGTGTTATTTGAGAAAGCAATTCTTTATCAAATGAAAGTTTTACTGGTACATATTCTAAATCATTTTCAATTTCATTCTCAGCTTTTATTACGTATTCACCAACATCATTGGAGGAAAGGGTATAACTATCTTCGCTAAAATAATCGATACTATTTGTACTTTCGCTAATATTATCATCATTGGTAATTTCAATTCCTTCCATAATATTTGTAATTTTTTCTTCCTCAACAGAAGAATTTGTTGATATTGAATCTGTTTCTAATCCAATTTTACTTGAATTTTTAACAATATTCTTAACTTCTTTAACCCAATTTTCAACAATTTCATCAAGGCTTTTTATTTTTGTTTTAATTTTTGTTATTTTTTTTTTTTTAATTATTTTTTGAGTTTTAAAAAAGAAATTAATAAGTAAATATTTTTATTTAAAAAAAAAAAGATAAACTTTTACTTACTTTTTTGCATCATCACCATATGCTGTTTCAACTATTTTTACTGAACTAATTTCTTGTAATTTGAGATCTATATCTTTTGCAGGTTTACAAAAATAGGTAAAATAAGAATCACCTAAGCCTAATTTTCATGTTTAATTGTTCAATTATGTGGCGAAAATAAAAAATAATTATAGATTATTAATATTGTAAATTGGATTATTTCCAAATTATTAACATTCCATTATTTAATTAGTATATTTCCTCTTTTTTTTGACATACCCAAAATTCCATATTTTTTATTTTTCAAAAGAGAGCAAACTTCTTTTTTTCCTGATATTAAATCATTATAAAAATCTATTGAATTATCTGGTGGTTCTCCATCTCCAGTAGTTGATATAATTATAAAATTAATTGTCTTATCAGTAAATTGCGCCTTATTTTATTTTTTTTTTTTTAGAAAATAAAAAATTAGTATGAATATTATTAATAAAATAAAATAAAATAAATTAATAATAATATTATTAATAATGCAATTATTGTTTTATATTTAAAATAATTTAATTATAAATTACTATATTAATATATATAAAGTTATTTTTATGCTGATTTTGATATTATTGAAGATTTTAAATTTTAAATTCCATAATAATTATTCATATAAAAAAGTGTATATTTTATGAATATTCATATAGTAAATAATAAGCCTCATAACAATTACTTTTTTATAATTATTTAATTCCATTAGAGAAGCTGGTACATTTTCATTTAATAAATCTTTTTCTAAAGTTTCAGCGATGTTTCTTGCTGTTCCATTTTGTGATCCATATAAAATATTAATCCTTAAACTCATTTATTTTTATTTTTATTATTATTATTATTATTATTATTATTATTATTATTATTATTATTATTATTTTTTAAAAAAAGCCTTTAATTTTTTTTAAAAAGTTAGAAGAAATGACAATATTAATATATATATAAATAATATATATTATTATTATTTTTTTTTCATTAACTTTTTTTTTTAAAAGTGAAAAAGAAAAAATAAAGTTAATAATTTATTAAAAAAATTTCTTTATATGGATTTTAGCTGATTTTTTATATTAAATTTTTAATCTTTATTATAAATAAAGTTTATGTAAAATATTACATAAATTCTAGATATTTAAAACATTATACTGTACTCATATATTAAATTAAATAAACCAATTTATTGCTAGAGATCATATTAAAAAAAAATGTCATTTAACAATTTTAAAAAAAAAAAGTATGGAATTTAAATAAAAATTTTATGAAATAAGATAAGTTTTATAATAAATATTATAATTAGGATAATAATATTTATAAAAACCAGGTAAATAAATATCTTTTAATTATTATTTTTAATAATATTTATAAATTTAAATATATTACAACATTACAAATAAAGTGTTAATGAAAATAAAGTTTAATTTTTTTTATTTTTAATATAAGTATTTTCATATTATATTTTTTAATATTCATCCCTTTTTCTATGTGGTATTATTTTTTATTTGATTTGACTTATCTAACTAAAAGAATATTATTTTATTATTTAATATACAAGTTATTTATCTTTTTGTATTAATAAATCATAGTGACATAGGTATAAAATATATATATTTTTTTCACTTTTCAATATAAAATTAAAAGGAAAAAAATTAAATATTTTCTTAAAGTAATAAATCATAAAGATTTGATTTTTTTTCAATATTTAATTATATTAATATTATAATAAAATAATTATATAGTATTTTTTTGACAAATTAGATTGATCTTATTTCATAATGATAATAAAATAATATAACATAAAATGAAGAATTACTGATTCATAAATAAACTTATATTTATTATGTATTAATTATTAATTCAGTATCAATTTATCGTTTTCCTTTTATATATATAATTGTTTTTGTTATAAAGTTTTTATTACAATTATTGATTTATTATTCTAATAAATTAAAGTTTAATAAGGGATTTACTTTAAAAAAAAAATGTGTAGTATTTTATCAATTATTATTAATATATATTCAAATATATTTTAAATATATGTAAAAATTATATTGATGTCAAAAATTGGAATATTTAAATAAATATTTATAATTATATATATATAAATTAATTTTTTTTTTTTTATTTAAAAAAAAAAGAACAAAGAAAAGTAGATAAAAAGTTATATTCATTTATCCTTTTTTTTTTTTTTAAACATTAACAAGATATACATATATTTAAAATAATAATAAAAGTAATTAAATAAAAAAAAGAAAAGAAGTAAAAAGGGTTTTTTTAAAAAAATATAAACAAATAAAAACAAACAGACAAAAAAAAAAATACAATTCATAAATAAATATAAAAAAATAATGTCAAATATATATCTTACTCAAGATGAAGTTAATAACACTATCGAAGAAATAAGAGCTACTATGAAAGGTTTAGGAACCGACGAAAAAGTATGTGTTTAATTAAATAAAATGATACATAATAAAATTAAATGTGAAAAGAATATGAAACAAAGAAAAAAGAAATTAAATAAAAAAAAAGGTTCATCATAAATTATTAAAATTTTAGTGTTATATATATTTTAAAATATTATTTATGTTTTGGATTTGAATTTCGCAGAAACTGTTAAGGATTCTTGGTACTAAAACCCCAAAACAAATGTCCCAAATTATGTCTAGATATCTTAATAATTATGGTAAATTTTAGTTATTAAATTAATAAATTAAAATTATTAAAACAAAAATATGTATTATCAAAGCTATTTTGTAAGCATTATTAATTCAATTAAATTATATTTTAATATTTTTATTTAAATTAAAAATAAATGTGTACATTTTAATTTTTTATAATAAAGGTCATACTTTATATCAACATATTTCTAGTGAAGTACATGGCTCTTTTGGAAATATATGTAGGGGTGTTTCTCTTCCAATTATTGAATTTGATTGTGATTTACTTCGTGAAGTAATTTATTACAATTTATATACAATAATTTGATATTAGTTATAATGTATAATATTGTAATCATAATTAGAGCTATGCGTACTAATATTAGTTTATTTTTCTTTCTTTATAATAGGCTTGTAAAAAAACTTTTACAGCTAATTATACTTATATTACTGAGGTTTTAGTTGGCAGAACAAATCATGATATTAAAGCTATTAAATCTTTTTACGAAGATAAATATAATGAAAAAGTTGAGGATATTATTAATAGAAAATGTTATGGTGATATGAAAAAATTATATTTAACATGTTTAGAGGTAATTATTAATTATAGTTTATTATTTTTAAAAATTGCATTGTTTTAGTATTTTTATTTTTTTTTAATATTTTTAATTTTTATTAATTATTTTTTTAATAATTATGAATAAATAAATAAATAAAAAATGTACAGGCAAATAGAGAAGAAACCAAAGAATATACTGAAGAAGATATCATAGAAGATGTAAATACATTATATCAGGCGACAGAAGCAAGATGGAATGCATCTGAAAAAGTTGTAATGTAAAGTATCAATAATATTTTAGTAGTAGTTGTTGTTAAAGTTATTTATTATTTATACAATAATATATAATACTGTCTTCCTATTATTAAATAGTGATATACTATGTCGTCGTCAATTTCAACATTTAAGAAATGTTTTTTATGCCTATCAAAATAAATATAAAAAACCATTCACTTCAGTTGTTGAAAAAAAGTTTATTGGCCCAATAGAAAAGAACTTTTTAATTTTAAGTAATATTTCTATATAGTTTAAAATATAATAACCTTTTTATATTTAGAATTTAAAATCTTGATTACAATTAATCATTAAAAATTAACATATTTTAAATATTATTATAATTCAGTTAAATCTGCAATGAACAGATATCAATATATTGCAGAGCAATTCAATATAGCTATTAATACTACATCAGTTCAGCATACCAAATTAATTAGATACACAATTCGTTACAGAACTCCGGCTATTTTAGAATTAATTAAAGATTCATATAATAACAATTATACTAGAACTTTTGGAGAAGAGTTAAATAATGCCATATTTATCGACGATAGAACTAAAGAAATGATTTTATTATTGTTAAATGAAAAGAAAATAAAAATAAATAAAAAAGAGGAAGATAATGGAAAAGAGAAGAGTAGAGGCATTCCAAATGAAGATTCTGATTCTAATGATGAAGATATAATTGATGATAGAATTGAAAATATAAAAGAAAATAATGATAATGAAACCATTAAAATTGTTCAAGATGAAGATATCTATCCAAAAATTCAACAAACTAAAGAAGAATAAAAAAATAAAGGAATAAAGAAAAAATAATACAATAATATAAAAAAATATAATAAAGAAAATAAAATGGAATTAAATAAAATAAACATAATAAATAAAATAACAAAAGCATAAATAAAAAACTTGAATGATTAATATCTTTATTTTCTACTTAATACTCATGTATAAAATTTATATATATTGAGCAAATAAAATAAAAATTAAAAAACATATACACATATATATATCAGTGATATATAATCAAAATATTTCAATACATATATATATATATATATCGATGATATATAATCAAAATATTTTAAATTTTAAAAAATAATACACTCATACATATACACAAATTAAAGTAGAAAAAATATAATAATAACATTATTAAATAGTAAAAAAAAAAAAAAAAGTGTATAAGATAAATTTAACAACGCTTTCTTTACATATAAAATAAAATTTTATATCTATATATATGATTATTTTTGTTTTAAAATTATAAAAATGTAATTTGTAAAGACATTATAATGAATAAAGCAATTATAATAATAAATAATATATTATTTTTATAACCCAATATTTTTTTTTTTTTTTTTTTTTTTTTTTTTTGGTATAAATCTAAAATATAGTTAATAAAATGTATAATAATAATTTATGATTTAATATAATACCAAATAAATAAAATAATAATAAAACTAAATTAGAAAAAATTCATTTAGTCGTATCTTTATTATTTTAATATTTTATTTATTTTTTTATTACTTCTTCTTATTCAAACCCCATAAAAAGAAAAACATTATAATTATATTTTTATTTATTTTAATAGAATTTTGAAATAGTTTTTATAGATTTTTTTTAATAATATTATTAAAATAATGTATTAAATTAAATGAGTTTTTAATTTTTTTCATCAATAATCTCATCCTCAGAGTCATCTGTACTAAATGGTATTATATCGTGACATTTCCATGTTTTAGTTTCACCTTCTGTTTTCCAAATTTCAATTTGGGATATAGTAAATTTTAAGGGTAAGTAATTAACATAATTTCTTTCGTACATTATTTCATTTAAAATACGTCTTTTCATAATATTATGAAAATCACCATAAATTAAACTAACATGTGGGAAATAACCATTTTTATTTTCTAGTTCTAATAATTCCATGACTCTTCTGTAAATATATTCTAAGTCATGGGTTAATTCTACTTTTCCTAATACGCACTGATAATATTTATTGCCTGTTGTTATATTAGTCATTTTTAATTCAAAAGGTTCCATCATAGAAAGTGAATTAAGTTTTTTTTTTAAATTTTCTAAAGGCATATCTATTGGTGCATAAAGTGTTAAATGTGGTTCAAATAATTCAGTTTTATATTCGCGTGATAGATCAGCTACTGTATTATTTAAAAGTTTATATGTTTCAGATGTTCTTTCTGGTGTCATTAATAGTGAATATCCTTTAAATTCTAAACTTTGAGTTGGTCTTTTTCTGTATTTTCTATGTACGGCTGAAATGTTGTTTGAGTTTGGATGGCTAAATGAACCAAAATGAACACCTGTAAAATAAAAAATAACAGCAATAAAAAATGCAGCACCCAGCAATACATTTAATATTTGCATAAAATACTTTAAAAATTTATCTAATTTTAAAGTACATTTTCCTATATATCCAACTCCTTCTTCTTGTAATGAATAATTAAAATTATTATTTTTTGTTGGTATTTTTTCGTGATAATGATTATTTAATGGTGTAGTTTTTTCTTCTTCTTCTCCATTCTTAAATTTTTGATTATTTTGATAAAAAGTTTTTAAAAAGTCAGTTTGATTACAATTATCTATTGGAATATATCCATTTTTAAATTTCTTATGTATTTCACTTTCTTTCTCTTTTATTTCCTTTATTTTTTGTTTAATTTTTATCATCATTTCTTCTTTATTCAATTCTTGATAATCCTCATTCATCTTTTCATCAGAAAACAGATAACCAAAATTATCCTTTAAAGGATTCTTTGGTTTTTCATTTTCCATAAATATATTATCGATGTTTTCTTTTTTATTTGTGTCTTTATCCTTTTTATTATTATCTATATTAAAATAGTTATTATCCATTATTTATATATTGTTTATTTCTTAATATAATTAATATTGTTATTATAACTCTCAGTATATTATTTATCTTATACAAGATTTCTATGTTATGATTAGAAATTTTAAGTATTCTCTATTATTTATACTTTAATAAAAGTAAAATTGATAATTATTAAATATTAAATAATAACTAATGTAGTATTTTATTTATTAAATTTTATTTAATATGTAAAATATGTAAAATATTGTATGGTAGCTAAATTTAATGTTAGTATTATAATTTTATATATTTTCTTTATTTATTATTTTGTACTACAATTTTCAAATGTTTAAATTTCATAATTAATTAAATTAAAATCTTATAAATTAATATATATTAATTCTTTATAAAAAAATAAAAATAAAATAAAATTACAATTTTTAAGCATATACTTATTTCAAAAATAATATAATTATTAAAAATAATAATATACAATAAAACAATGAACCAAAATACAATAGTTTTAAATAATGGAAAGAAGATGCCAATTATTGGTTTAGGAACTTGTAAATATATTATTCATTTTTTTTAATTTGTTATAGAACAATAAAAACATTAATTTATGAATTTAAATAAATTAGTTTTATCTGAACCAGAAAAAGTAATTAATTCGGTTAAAACTGCTCTTAAATTAGGATATAAACATATTGATTGTGCATTATGTTGTAAGTAACTATGTTTCAATTTATATAATATAATACTTTTATTCACTTAAAATTTTTATTTATATTTTTCAAAATGCATAATTTTTCATTTTATTTAGATTTATATTATAATAATTTTAATGTTCGTATTAATTTTTTTTTTCTTTATTATTTTAATTTTTTAATTTGAATTTGGATTTATAAATATAAACAATATATGAACTTATATTTATTGAATATACCAACAATGGCATAACAATAATTATATTATAATAATGGTAATGATAAAGATAATAATGAAAAAGAAGTTGGTCAAGGAATTCAAGAATCAATAAAGGAAGGCATTAAACGTGAAGATATATTTATAACTTCTAAATTATGGAATACTTATCATCGTCCAGAATTAGTTGCTAAAGGTCTTGAAAAAACTTTAAATGTAAATAAATGTTATATAATAAAGTTAATATTTAGAGGGTTTATTTCTAATTATTATTATTCAAAAATTTCTAAATTGATGATACAATTAATAAAAATAATATTTTATTAACAATTTAATTATATTTTTAAAGGATTTACAATTAGAATATGTTGATCTTTATTTAATTCATTGGCCTGCTGCTCAAGATCCAAATGGCCCTTTATTTACAGGTGAATTAGAAGATGTTCCTATTATTAATACTTGGAGGGAAATGGAAGTATGTATAATGTATAAAATATTAACACAAAAAATCTCTTAAAATATTTAAATAATAAAGTTCATTATTAGGATTATAAATATAATTATAAAATAAAATTTAGTATTTATAAATTTTATATATAATAATAAAATATATTATTATTTTATATAATATTAGAAATTATATAAGTCTGGTAAAGCAAAGGCAATTGGTGTATCAAATTTCAATATTGATATGTTAAATGATTTATTGGAAAAAGCAGAAATTAAGCCAGTTATGAACCAAGTAAAAATATAATATATAAATTTCTGAAATAAATAAATAATTCAAAAATACTTAAAATATTTATATAATATTTATTTTAATAATTGTTAAGGTTGAACTTCATCCATATCTTCCTCAACATAAATTAGTTAAATTTTGTAAAGATAATGATATCCAACTTACTGCATATTGTCCATTAGGCCAAAAAACTAATCCAAAGATTAGTGAAGATCCTATTATTATTGAAATTGCTAAGAGAAATGATATGACTCCTTCTCAAGTCATTCTTTCATGGAATGCACAAAGAAATGTTGTTGGTATGTATATAGTATATAAGCATATTCTGAATTTTTATTGAAATAAATAAAATTAATTAATATTTTAAATGTTTAAATTATAAATTATGACAAATAGTTATCCCAAAATCAGTTACACCATTAAGGATTGAAGAAAACTTCCAAATAAAGGAGCTTCCAAAAGAAGATTTTGAAAAAATAAACTGTATTACTACAAGACAAAGAGTTGTTAAAGGAGCTCGTTTTGGAAATATATTCCCTGATTTTGGTGATTTTTAATTAATATCATAATATCATAAAATATATCATAAAACACAAACGAAAAGAAAAGAAAGAAAAAAAAAATTATTATCTTTTGTAATTTCTATAATAAGAAATAAAATATTTTTAAATATTTTTATAATTTTGTTTAAATGATAAAGAAATTTTTAAATATTATTGTTAAATATAATATATCTAAGGGATTAAATAATAATTATTATTCAGTTTCATCATAACATTGATGGATGAACATTTATGATATCCCTCCCAAAAGTCTATATTTCTTTATTTATTTCATGATTAATAAGGATAAAAATAATTTAAAAATATTAAATTAAAAAATATTTTCTTATTGAAAAAAGATCAAAAATAGTATAATAGATTCTAATAAATTATATTATATAATTATTATAAAATTGTAATAATTATATACTACCTAGCGATATTGATTTTGGTACATTATATAAATATTTTTTTATATAAGCATTAAAGTTAATACTTTAATTTTATAATTTACAAATAGATTATTAATAACAAAAATATATTTTTGAAGTCTTCCTAGTATAAAGTCTGGCTAAAATCCCAAAAAATCTAGGATAAATATTAAGGCTTAGTTAATTGGATACATATAATAAATAACTCATTAAACGAAAATAAATATATTTAAAAAAAAGCTAAGCATTTTACTATTATTTTTAGTTATTAAATATTAAAATGTAAAATATTAAATAAATGCAGAGCCAGATACTTTCACTAAATACAAGGTTTTTTATATTAAAGTTTTTTTTATTTTAAAGTTTATTTTTATTAAATATTTTAAAAACCTTATTAATCAAATATAATAGAAAAATGTTTGTTTCATAATTAATAATAGAAAATATTAAAATTATTTGATTAAAGAAAGTAGTATTTTTTAATTTATATTAAAAAAATGAGGTAATAAAAAAAAAAAAAAATAGTATTTTTTAATTTATATTGAAACTACAGATTCAAGTTTCAATATCTAATTTATTAATATTATTTATTTTATTATATTCTATTATAAGAATCCTTTTTTACATTTTGATTCTAATATATGATATTATTAAAACAACCTCAATATCAATCAATAATGAGGAATCAATAATAAGTAGTATTAATAACCCAGAATTTGATTCATTAATTATTAATGTTAATAATATTAATGTTGAAATATCGAATGAAATTAGTATTAATAATAATTATATAAAGAAAATATCATTCATAGGCGAGTCTAAAGAATTATCAATTATAACATTCAATGATATTTCAACAGGGTTTATATTTTACGATTCTCTTCAAGAAATAGAATTTAAAAATATTACTATTTATGGAACCCTTAAATTTAATCATATATACAATATTGAAATTGATAATGTTATTTTAAATGGTAGTTTGGAATTGCTTCCCGAAAGTGTAAATAATGATGTTATTAAAATAACTAATCTACAATTTACCTCTGTGAGAAAATCTACTGTGGATTATTGTGTAAAATTATATGGAAATGTAAATATTGAAAATTCATCTTTTAATGGAAGTCCTTTTTGCAATAATGGAATAATATATTATAACGGAGAAACCGATAAAAATATTAATATATCAAATTCGAACTTTAATGGAGAGTATGTAAATGGTTGTATTGTTTTAGAAAACTCAAATTATGTCAATATTAAAACATCTCTTTTTGAAAATGGGAATAATTCTATTATTGGAGGGTATATAAAAACTACTATATTTATTACTTTTTTTTATAATATATATTAAATATTAATATAATGTTTTCTATATAAATAATAAACAGTTCAGCAATGTATATTTTAAAAACAAACACTGTATTAATTGAAGATTGTAAATTTAAAAACGCTTTTTCAATTAATAGTGGTGGTACATTTTTTTTTAACAATGTAATGGATGTTAATGCAAATAATATTGAAGTTTTCAATTCAACGTCAATAAAAAATGTATATTTATATAACTTTACTATTTTCAACATATAGCAATATATAAAAAAAGAAAATATAGAGAAAAGTAACATTTTTATTATATATAAAAATTATAGGGAAGTGTGATATATATATATACTGAACAAGCAGTAAATAATTTAGTTAGATTTAAAAATACAAAAATCTATGGTGTTGGAACAGATGATTATAAAATAGATTTGGGTGGATTTGTTGCAACGTACTAATTTTTAATAATTATTATTTAAAGAGTACATATGTTAATAATTTATTATAATTTAATTGACATATATAATCATAATACATAAAGAGTTGATGGTTTCAGTAATCTACTTATAAGTAATTTATATGGGGAAGATATATATTGTGGAAATTATGGTGTTGGAGCATTTGTAGTAACTAATAAATCAAAAATTGATATATAGTAATATCTTAATCAATATATAGTAGAATAACAAGGAAAAATATTGATGGTTATAATTTATAAATTATATTAAATTTTAGTAATATAGAACTACGTAATGTTCATGGATCAAGATATGGTGGTGTACTACTTAATTCATATAATGAGGAAGAAGGATCTCGATTTTATGTAACAAATGGTACTTTTATTGACTTTTATCAGCACTATGAAAAACCTTCGGCAACACTACTTTGGTCTACTGACAATATAAAAGTAAAATTAGAAAAGTAAATATACAAATATCTAAATAAATATTAAAATGAACAATATTATTATAATCTTTTATGTATCAAATTTTTAAATATTAATTTTCTATTATTAATTTATAATATTCTAGTTGTAATATAACTAATTTATATGGAAATGAAGAAGCAGTGTAATTTTTAAATATTTTTTTTATTAAATAAATACTTTTTTTAAATACTTATTAACATTATTCTGGATTAGAATATTATATTATGATAAAAATTCGGATATTGTTCTTAAAAATGTTAATATCGATGGGTTTTATTCAGTAAATGGAGCTTTCATTAGAAGTGGTGAACCAAATGGAATAGCAATTCGTTAGTAAAACTTTAAATTATTAATAATAAATATTATATGATGGGATAATAAAAACTATATATATATTAATAGAAAATGTATTATTGGAAAATGTCACTATACAAAATAGTCAATGCAATAAATGTAAATATTAGTAATTTATATAAATCAATAATTTAATATATTGTATGGTATTAATATTTTATATAAAAAATATTACAATAAGTTATACGGTTAAAATTTGGAGCAATAACTATAAAAAATTCAAAAGTAAATATAAATAATATACTCAATTATAAATTAAAATAATTTTTGCAATTTTTATAATAGTAGTAACTTATTATTTATTATTAGTTTTTAAATATTAGTGAGAATGATAATAATTTGAAAATAGCTGATTTAGATGAATTAACAACATTATCAATTGAAAATACAGAATTTGATCATATCATTTTAAGTAAATAATAATTTTTCATAGAATAATCAAAAATATATATTTTATATAATAATAATGATAATAATAAATGTAATATTTTTATGTTAAGAATACGGATTTGAAACAGCAAACAATTCGGAAATACACCTTATAAATTGTACAGTAAATAATTCTATATTTGATAAAGGTTTCATTTCAACTAGTAATATTATTAATACAACTCTTACAATTAAGGATTCAACATTTTTTAATAATACTGGTAATAATGGGGTAATTATTCACGTTGATAAGCTTGATGAAAAAACAAATGTTTCATTCCTAGATTCTACATTTAAGAATAATTATGCAAAAAGATATGGTGGTGTTTTATATTCAAGAGAAAAATCAATAGACACTTCAATAACATTTAATAATTGCTTTTTCGAAAATAATAAAGCATTTTTAGGTAATATAATAAATAAAATTATACAAATTTTATCAATCATAAAAAATTTAAATATTTATTATAAAAACATTAGGTGATATCTCATTTAGTCTTTCAAAAATAGATGAGCCGTATTTTTCCAATATTGATGAACTCAGAAAAAAAAAAGGATTACTTGTTACCAATCCAACTCATATTGAACTTGTATCTAATTTAAATAGTTCAATATCAATGATATCTAGTCAGGAATTACCTAATTACTTAAAATGTACAAAAATAATATAAAATAAATGAACTATTACAATAACGTTTTTAATATGTATAATTTTTTAAAATATATATTTAGGCAAGTTATATGATGATTATGGAAACGGTATATATATTATAGTCAATATTTAATATTTTAATATATCTATTAATATATTTCTTTATACTAGAATGTAAAATAAATTCTGATTTATCTACTATGACTCTGCAAGATTTTATTTTTTTCAAAATTGAAGTCGATGATATTTATAATACTAAATTAATAGGACAATATTTATCATATTGTTGGAATAATGAATGTGCTATCCCACCATTAAAAGGTAATAATATTATAATTTCTTTTAAATAATATTTAGAAAAAATGGTAAATATTTTTATAATTGAATTTTAAATAGTTGTTGGGAATCCTGGTAATTATAAACTTTCTTTGAAAATAAGTAGCTTTGGTAAATTTTGTTAATAATATTAAAAAGGTATATTTATATATTTATGTAATTCAAAAATTAAATTAAATACTATTACTTTTAAAAACAAATAGGACCATTTGATAAATTTGAAAATAACGTTCTCAAAATTGATTTGGAAATACAAAATTGTAATGAAGAAATATACAAATATCAAAATATAGATGATTCAGCGTTGAAATCATGGTATATATATTTAATATTTTATTGATTTAAATAATAATTATTATAATATTAATATTAATATTTACAATTTAATTTTTTAAAAGTTATTTACCAGAATGTAACCCTCCATGTATGAATGGCGGAAAATGTATAAATAATAATATTTGTGATTGCAGCAATACATTTACTGTCGGAAAATATTGCAATGAGTATAATATATTAGAAAGAATAAAAAAAGTTGATCTAATTTTAAAAATCATTGCTATTATTTTATTTATATTAACAATTGTATTGATGAGTGGTATAATTATGTTTAAAGATAATTTAATAATTAAATCAGGTAAAAGAGAAAAAATTATAATTTTTTTTTTTTTTAGCTTAAATAATAATATATTAATAAAAATTTTTATAAATAATAATACAGCTAGTATAAATTTCCAAATAATTATTTTAATTGGAATATTATTCAATATCGCGTATTTATGGACTTTAACAAAAAATAAATCATCAATAGCCTTATGTACAAGAATTTATATCTATAAAAATTTGGTATAATTATTTTTATTATATTTATATTTATATTAAATATAATAAATTCTCATATATAAAACTATATATAATAAATATAATAATTAGGGTTTCTCATTGGTTTTTGGTTCTATACTTGCAAAAACATACAGAATTTATAAAATGTAATAATAAATAATGATTAATTATTAGCCCTTTATTACATACATATAATAATAATAATATTATTATTTTAATATAAAGCATATCATATAAAAAAAGCTTTTCCGTAGTTAAAGAGGAAACAATGTTTGCAATGGTTTTTATTATGATGCTTTTTCATACACTGATTCTCGGAATCTGTTATATTACAAGAAATATAAGATCAGTTGTATTGTATAATAATTACAGAGAATACAATGATTGCTACTTTTCAGATTTAAAAAATTTAAGGTAATTAAATAATTTAATAATACCATTTAAACTAAATTCATTTTTTTTAATATATAAACAGTACTATATTTAATATTATAATTTTGTTTATTGGTTATGCATTATCATATGCAACGAGAGGAGCAGATAAAAATTTCAAAGAGGTATTAATTATAAAAATGTTATAATATAATAATTAATAATATATGTGTAATAATAATATAATAATAATTATATAATTATAGCGTTTATCTATGCCAGTCTATACCTATATATTATTTACAATATTATCCGAAATTATAAATATAGGAAATGAGGAAATATCTATAATAGTACAAGATTTTTTTAATGCATTTGGAATAATTATTAATACTTTAGTAATAATGTATTACTTATACATACATAAATTTATTTCTATTTTTGTTCATAATCAAATAATAATGGAACAACAAAACCCTTCAAAATGGAAAAATACTAATAATGTATTCTTTTTTGAAAGACAAACATTAAATCGGGAAATTTACCTATCTTCTAATTACGTTATGAAATAATAATAATAATAATAAATATCACCATTTTTACTATTTATAAAATATAAAATTTTTTAAAATATAATATTTCTTTATTACTATGTTATTATTAAATATATAAATAATAATACATAAAATAATTTGTACATAAAATATTTATCAAAATAATAATTAAATAAATTGAGCATATTACTTTCGCTACATTTTTTAAACTTCAAAATTTAATTTTTAAATTCAAATTCTTTATAATAATTATTTTCAAATACTATTTGTATATGAATATGTACCAAGGCATCCCAGATGACATCATAAATTCATTAATAAATTTCATTTACAATGAAAAAATAATCCGGGGAATATGATAATTACTAAGTTATATGCGGTAACTTAATAACGATTCCTCTTGCAATCTACCAGGAGAGTCTATATCACTTTTAATTTTTCAGACAATGACTCGCAGAAATGATTGCGTTTAAATATGTATAGAGAAAAAAAAAATTTATAATTCATGAAGAAAATGTTTATATAGATTTTTCAACCAATCATATTGATTTTAAATTCATTCACTTATTAATATATTAAATGATGGTAGAGTTATAGATTTCACATGTTTTTTTCATCTATTAGTATTCTACATTTAATTATTAAAGAAATATTTAAAGTTATGGAGAAAAGATGTTAATTAATAAATAATCATGTGAATAATAATAGTAATAAATTTCAAGTATAAAATAATTAATGTTTAAATTAAAAATTTAGATAAATGAAAAAGAAAAAAACAGAATTTTTTGTTAACTTTTATATAAATAAAAATTTAGAATAATATAATTAAAATAGATACTTTTATAAAATCATGGCTTCGTATTTTGGTAATATACTATCGCAAGTTAAAACTTTATAAAATATATAAATTTTTGAAATCTAATTTCAAAAATTCTATACATTAAATAATATATATTGATATAAAAGTAATTTATTTGTATTATTGTTTTATTTAAAAAAAAAAAAAAAAGTAAAATTCAAAAATTAATATCTATACTCAATGTTTATTAAAATTTTCTCAAAAGATGACCATAACATTAGTGAACCAAAGAAAAGAAAAGAAAAATTCAGTAACCCAGACACAGATTTTTTTTTAAATTATCAATATGAAGAAGAAGATAGAACTGAAGCTCCTTATGATTTTACTCAAAATGCAATTTCATTAGCTAGTGTTTTTGAAGCTTTAAGAGACAATAATAGAATGAGAGAAAATGTCCAACAACAAACTCTTTTAGATAATTTAGTTACTCAACTTTTAGACGAGGCATATTCAAAGTAATTATATATTAACATATTAACACATAGAAATCAATTAATTCATAGCACTTATTTTTATTTTGAATTTATTTAAAAATATGTATAATTTTAAATTCTTAAAATTCTTTATTGTTTTTTTTTTATTTTTTAAAAAAGTAATTATATTATATATATTATTTATAATAAGAAAAATGTTAATGTTAACCATAATTACTATATGTTTATTTATTTATTAATAGTGCAAAGGGAAATCCACCAGCTTCTAAAAGATTTATTTCAAATTTACCTACTGTTAAAGTTGATAATAAAGTAAAAGGTATGTTATTAACTAATTTATATAAAACCTTTTATAGATGTATATTATTCATTTATTTTTAAGATATCTTTCATTAATAATAACATATCTAAACATATTTATATATAATTATATGTAGAGAATACTTGTTCAATTTGTGTTGAAAATTTTAAGGATACAGAAAAAATATATAAATTACCTTGTTTTCACTATTTCCATGGTATTTCTTAAAATTCAATAATAATAATAATATAAACAATATATTAGCCGTGTAAGATTTATGTATAGATACTTTATAAAATGCTATTAACCAAGTTTTTTATATATATATATTTTTTTTTCATATATTACAAAAAAATAAATAAAGCGTCATGTATTGTTCCATGGCTTAAATTGGTAAACATAATATTATTTATATATAAAATATTAATAAATCATTTTTATTAATATTAATTATTATTTTCTATTATTTTTAGCATAATACATGTCCTATTTGTCGTTCTGAATATGAAACTGATGATGCGGAATACGAAAAAAAAAGAAAAGCCAAATTATTTCCACAACAAGAAGACAGTGAGGAAGAATGGGACCCATTTTATGGTTAATTAAAAATGAAAACTATACTATTTTATAATAAAAATACTCTCTCTATATAATATATTTCTTTAAAATATTAAAAATAATAAATAAATAAAACAAATAAAACAAAAATTAAAAAAAATAATAATAATAATAAAAAAAAATAATTAAAATAAAAAGTTCCTTATTATTTCTATAAATATTATTTTTTGATAATAATAATAATAATAATAATATTCTATATTTTCATAGTTCACTGAAAAAAAAAGAAATTATATATATATATATATATATTTTTATACTTTCTTCATATTTATATATATATATTTAAATACAATATTATTAATATAATATTGATAATTAGTGATACTATTAAGAATTACAAATATCAAAATCTTTAAAATTAAGAATATTAACATCACACCTAATTTTAATTGGATATCTAATTAAAACTATATATTATATTATATATATTATAGTGGACGAGTTTTTTCAAACTTTTTAAATTTTAAAAAGTGGTTATCTTACTAAATAATAATTGAATAATTAAATTTTTTATTAGTCATTAAAATTTGAAAAAAAATCCTATTAAAATTTTAATAAATTTTATTTATTATATTTTATATATTAAAGTATGGTTGATACCATAAACTTTTGGAGAATTTATTAATTTTAAATTAAAACTTTAATAATTAATAAAATTATAAAAAAAAACAATATAATTGATGGTAAAAAAAAAAAGCTTTTAAATTTAAATAAAAAAATAAAAATTAAAACTATATATATACAGTATACTTATTTTTAATTAAAATTGAAGTTTTTTTTTAACTTAAATATAAGTTATCACAAAAAATATTTAAACGGTTTATATTTTGTAATTATATATATTAAAAGTATGTGGCATTTTAAAAATCTATAATTATTATATAAAAAAAATTTTATTAAAATCTTAAAAAGAATAAATGTATATATTATAATAAGTGATTTATTGATATTAATTATTTTTAAATAATAGATAGCTTTTATAAAAGAATAATTTCATTTATGTATAATAATAAAAGTAACAATTATAATATATATGAAAATATATATATAAGATTAACTAAAAAATATATATTTATTATTCCTTTTATTATTATTATTATTATTATTATTATTTCTCCTTAATTAAGTAATTGTTCAATTCTTATTCTTTTGTAACAACGATCACTATGTGGACACTGTGAACATCGGATTGCTTGTTCTATGGCTTGTTTTTTATCCAAAATACTGACTTGGCAAGAATCTACATCAACAGGATCAGAAGGCTCTTTACTTTTCGATGTAGCTGATAGGTTTACATTGTCATATATATTAGGTTTAAGTAAAATAGGATTAATAGTTGGTTCTAATTGACTATGAATTGGTGCAGGTATCCATGAAAGTTTATTATTTCTTAAAATTTGACTATTTATAGAAACAGGTGATGATGCAGTTAATGGATTTGAATTTAACGAAGAAGATGAAGAAGGAACTACAGAAGTGGAAGAGATCAAACTTGATTTAAAAGCTTCATACTCTTCTATGTTCTTTAGTTTTTTTTTATGCTCAGCTTCTATTTTCATTCGTTGAGCAAGCATATCTGAATAATTGATTCCCCCATATATTGTAGTAGTTGAAGTTTCATTTGGATTATAATCCTCTCGAATATATATGCCTTTAAAACTTTGATGCTTATCATCATCAATATTTTCAATTAAATAAGACTTATTTTTATTTTCAATTGACTCTGATGATACATCACTATTCGAAGAGGATTCAGATGATATTGTAGTAACTTGACTAAGTTTACTCTTTTTATTTAAATGTTGTTCATTGATTTTTGTTTTACTTTCACTACTATTATTATGATTTTTGATGGAAGAAAATGAAGAAGAATTTATTATTGGAGGTGAAGATAATGCTAAATGACAATTTTCAATATCAGTATAACTACAACAACTAGTCTTAAGCTTCTTATTAGAAGGGTCAATTTTGGAATTGTTAACATAATCGATACTTGATTCAGTATCAATTTTTCTTGAAGCAATTTCTGCAGCGGCAATTAAATGATATAATGGGTTATAATCGCAACATGGTTCTTCATTTAATAATTCATCAGTATTACAAGCACTGCATATCTTGCCATCACAAACAGATGCTATCGGTCGAAATTTTCTTCTTGGGCAATCCATCTTTGGACAATTAAAATTAGAACAACCCACTTCAATAATAACATCACCTTCTCCATAATTCATCTTTTTATCTACTGTGCAAGGGATTAAGTTATTGCTATTTTCTTGTTTGTGATTCTGTTTTAACCTTTCCTTTTTTTCACTAATTTTATTATTACTAATATCATGATTGGAATAACATTGATATTCATCATCATTATAGCCATGTCTATGACAATATCCACAACCATGAATGTCATTAGAATTATAATGACAATGTTCACATTTTTTTATGTCATTATTATTATTCTCTTCCCCTAAAGATCCATAGGAAAAAGATTGTTTTGGACTTGAATTTAGATCTATAGCATTCATAGAAATGTTTAAATTGGAAATTGTTGGAGAAGAAGAAGTGTTATAATTTTTATCCTCTTCTTTAATAGACTCCGTATAAACTTTTAATATATTTGAAACAGGCATATTTGCAATACATTCATCACAATTACAATTATCAATACATGGTATATCAAAACCACATGGATATATTTTATGGCCGGAATATGTTTGTTCTTGAGATTCAACAAAAGTTGAAGTAGGTAATGAAGGGGAGAGAGGTGGTGTTAAATAACTATTTGAAACTGAAGATTGAGGATCAGTATGTTCATCATTCTTTACTATGGAAGAAGATACATTTTTTATTGGTATATATGATGAGGTATCTAAATTAGAATTGATTTTATTTGTATCATTATCCATTGGAAGAATATAAGATGAAGATTCAATAGTATCCACAGCATCTGAATTAACTTCTGTTTTTTTTTCTTTTATTGTTATTTTATCTGTGATAAGAGATGAATATTGACTTGATGAAGATGATAAATTCATATCAATTTTCATTGACTGATATATATTATTATTATTATTTTTATCTTTTTCTATTCTAATTTTTGGAATGTCTAAAATATCAGTGGATGATGATGTTGAAAGAAAAGATGAATATGTTGAATAATAATCATCTAAAGGATTTATTGAATCTATAGAATCTTTTTCTTCTAATTCATGTGAATCAGGAACTGAAGTTAATAACAACGAAGAAGAAGGTAAAATATCTTTGAAATTCGGTGTTGATTTATTCATTAGCAATGGTTTGCTAAATGATTCTTCTTTTGATATATCATTTGATATATCATTTGGTAATGTTATTGAAGAATAAAACTTATTTGAATTTATATTAGATGAATTAGTGTTCAATGGAAGTGAAACGGGAATAAGAACAGATCCTGTTGAACTATTGTCAACAAGAAGTGACGTTGACGTTGATGGTAAAGTAGATAATGATGATAGTAACATTGAATTATTGTGATCAGATGATTCTTTATCTTTATTTAGCGAGGATATTGAATTAACTGGAGAAGAAGTAGTTGAATGAATATCAACTATTAATGGATTATTATAAAAGGAATAACAATTAATATTACTTGAATTTGATAATGCCTTATTTGAGTTTTTATATTCATTTGGAGCATTATTGCTAATATCATTGTTCTTATTTAATTGAAATTCATCCTTTATATTTGAAATCATCTTTTCATGATATAACGTATTCATATTCGAATAATCAGGTATTAATGGTTTTTTATCAAAATTGTTGTACATTGAAGAAGGTGATTGATTTGTATCAAAGAAGTTAACAGTATCATTAATACTTGATATTAATATTGATTTATTTTCCATAAAAGTAGATGATTTAATACTTTTCATATATTTATTTTTATTATTTTTTAACTTATCGTTATTTAACGAGATTTTATTTGTTTCCTTACAAGGTGATTGGTTGTCTAAATCTATATTATTATTTTTAATATTAACACTATTATTATTATTATTATTATTATTATGATTATTGCTGTTGTTGCTGTTGTTACTGTTTAATAACGTTAAAGAAAGAGATGATGTTGTATTATGAGTTTTATCTGGTTCTGCTGATATTATTATAGAATCAAATTTTTGTTTTTTAATTTTTGTTTCTGGAACTTCAGAAGTTAGTTTTCTCTTTACTAAATTTTTAGTTTTTTTCTTTTGTGTTTTCTTAACTTGTTTTTTCTTTTTTTTATCATTTGGCTTATTATGGATCTTTAGGTGACGTAGTAATGTATCTTGCCTTTTAATATTATATATAAATATTAATATCAATATTAAAAATATTTTATTGAATATTAAAAAAACTTTTAAAAAAATTTTTTTTTAAAATGGAATTTTTAATTAACATAGAAGTGCATTTAAATCAATAAAATTAATTATTAATAAATAATTGGAATAAAAAAAAAAAGAATTTTGAAATTTAAAATTTTTTAAATTAAATAATTGATATATTATTATTTTCAATAAGCAACAATAATTGAAATGTATATTTTTTTTTAAATTTTACTTAAAAATGTAAATTTTTATTACTAAAACTTTTTATATCACTAAAAATAAAAGAAATATAAAATACCTTGAAAAGCAACGACCACATCCTTCAACTTCGCATTTGAATGGTCGTTCCCCAGTATGTGCTATAAAATATATATATATATAAAATGAATAATTAACATTTGAAATCCTCTTCAATATGATTTTTAAAATTTCGTATAACTGAAAATTTACTCAAGATGTGACGATTTAAATGTTCCATTCTTCTAAAAGACCTCAAGCAGGTCATACATTTAAAAGGTTTTGAAACATATTGCGTTTTCGAAGATTCATTTTGTTGAAACATTAAAGATGGAAATGCTGGTAAAACCGGAATTGAAGACATCTTTTTCAATAACTCATTAATTAATGATTATAAATATATAATTATATGTGGAATTATTATCCTTTTTTATTTATTATTTTATAAAGTATATAACATATAACGTTATATTAATCTTGTTCAAGATATTATTGAAATATTTATTTTTTGGAATATTTAATAAATTAAAAAAAATAACTGAATTAATAATTATAAAATAGTTATATATTAAATTCAATTATTTAATGATTTAACATTTTTAAATGAAAAAAAAAAAAAAAAAGAAAAAGAAAAGGCTTTTGTTATTCTATTAATATATATGTTTTTTTTTTTTATTATGTACTGTTGAAAAAATTGGATAAAATATAATTGATATTTATGTTTTGTGATAAAAGGTAATTGTTGATTTATATTTTACAGAATATTAATAAATGATACTTATTTAATTATATCTTTTATATAAATATAATTTATACTACTTTTTATTGATAACATTATTATAAAAGTTAAAATTGATGTATGTTTACATGTTTACATAAACATTGTAATTTTATTGAAATAGCTTTTTTTAAAAAAAAAAAATTACATAATTTATTATTATTGTTTTTTTTTTTTTCAATTAAATGTTAATAATTTTTTTGATTTAATTTTATATATAGTATTTATGCTTTTTATTAATTTATATATTTAATTTATTAATAAAAATTTTTGATAGATAAAAGTTGTTAATAATTTCCTTTTAAACAATATTAAATAATAGAAAAGCAACACTTATCTATTTTACTAAAATACAAAAGTGAATAGTTGATTTTATATTTTATATAATATTCATTCCGACTTTATAAAAAAAAAAAAAAGTAGTTTTTTTGTATAAAAGAAATATTCTTCTTATTTATAAAAAATAAAAAAGGTAATTATTAATTTATTATAATATGAATAATAATATATGATGTAATATGTTGATTTATATATATCCATAAAAATATAAAACATTTATATTTTACCAACTTTAAAAAAATACTCCCTTATAATATATAATATATGTAGTATTTTAACATCATGGAATAACTCTTACTTTTTTTTTATATATTTATTTTAACAAAACTATGTAAATCTATAATATAATATAAATAATTATAGTTTTATTGAAAGTATGGTATTTTTAAATATTTAAAAAGTATAAACTATTGAAAATATATTGAATGGAATGATTATTCAATAATTATAAATTTCATTCCATTTTTAATATATTTCTAATAAAACATAAAATTTTTTTAAACCAATAAATAATTAATAGATAATATAAATAAATTGTTATTAAATATAAATGATATATTTAAATAAATTTAGGAAATAGTATATAAAAAATATTCATTTTCTTTGTAGAATAAAAAAAATGATTTTTTAATTATATATAAATAAAGTGTTCTTTTTTATTAATTTTACTTTTTATTTTTTTTTTTAAATTTTTAATTTTTAAAAATCTACAAAATTTTATTGGCTAGTTTTTACGAACAGATTAAAATTTATAATTTATAATAAATTCAATTATTAATAAAGTTTATTTGTTTTTTATTCATTATAATTTCTATATTTAGGATTAAAAAATGATAAAAGTATGCTGATAATATATTAAAAATTTAATTTAAATTGAATGATAAATTAAAATATCAAAAATATTAATGAATATACAAATAAATTTTAATAAATATAAATGAATACTTTTAATAAATATTTATAAATTTAAAATTACAATATCATGGAAGCAGTATAATATTTCATTGAAACAAAACAATTAATATTCAATAATTTTTATCTAATGATAAATTTTATAACTATTATTGTATAAAATTTTTTAACATTATTATTTTACCACTTTTATTTATATTATAATATTTATAATATAATAATTATATCATTTTTACTTTAAAGTTTATAAAATTTTTTTTGATTTGAATGTAATAGAACATAACTAAGATTAGTATTAAAATCAAATACATGAATTAACTGATCCGTTTTTTAAAAATGATTGGTTGTTATTCCTAAATTCACTTGTAAAATGATATAAAATGAAATTTTATTGCATTAAAAAAATTGTATAATTAAATAATTCATTAGAATAAAAATTATATATTTAATATAACAGAGAAGAAAAAATGTAAATTTTTATTTAATACTAAATCTTTAAATTTTGCCTTGTTGGTAATTCATATGTTTACTAATATTTCATCTATTTGTAATTTAGAAGAAAAATTAGGAGCCAAACTTTTTTGGTAAAAAAAAAAAGCATTTGTAATTATACTTTATTTTAATAATGAGTTTCATATAATATAATAAAATTTAAATATTCAACTCTCTATAATACAAAATCCTATATGTATATATATATAGGATAATGATTATACATGTTGTTAATTTTATTTAATAATGATTTTATAAATATTATTAAAGTACTATAGTTCTTGAAAAGAATCTTGGAGAAGTAATAAATTAATAATATACAATATACTAAATAAATTATTATTTCTTTTCTTATAATTCCCAAAAAAAGTATAAATTAAGCTAAAATATTTTCAATATATCTATTAGTCTTTGATGTTTTTCATTCCATTCTCAAAAATATTAATGATAAATATTTAAAAGTATAAAATGTTTATTTTTTTTTTAATATTTATTTTTCTTTAATTTTTCCTTTTACTTAACAAAAAAAATTATATTGTGTAACAAAACAATAAAAATGAATGATACTTTAACTATTTTAATCATATTTAAAATTTATATATATATTGGTTATAAATTAATTATCGATATTTTAAAAAGTAATAACTAATCTTAATATTTATAATTTATTTTTTGTTGATTATTATTGGATAATTGAAATTTCATTTTTAAAAATAAAAAGTTAACAAATAAAATTAAAGATACATTATTGATACATTAATAGTATATTACCGCAATATATTAGATTATACTTAATAAAATGTGACATAACCAAACAAAGTCATTTCAAAAAAAATTTTAAACTATTGATAATATATATTAAACCACATAATTAAACAATACAATATTTATATTAATTTAATATATAATAATATATAATTAATTTTATTTAATGAATAATAATATTATATATATTACATAAATAAAACAAAAAAAATAATATTTCCCAACAAAAAGTAAAAATGGATTGGGATTATTAAAAGGATATGTAGTATTAATTTTTTGTGTAGTTTTTGACATTGACTTTATACAAAGGTTTTAAAATTTAAAAAACCTTATCTTCTATCTGCAGTTGATTTAATTTACTAGCATTTATTATAATATACTACATTATATAATATTGTTTTAAAATTAAATATTTTTAAACTTTATTCAATAATAGGATGTTAAATACAAATAAAGAATAAACTATAATATATACAATATATGTTATTTTGCTTTTTTTAATATAAAACAAAAAAAAATTTATATGAAAAGTAATTTATCCATATGGTAATAAATTAAACTAAATAACTCAATATTAATATAATTTAATAAATTCATTATCAATAAAGTTTAACTCTAACAACAAATAATATTTTAGCAATTAAATTATATTGATTAAAGTTTTTATCTCAATCCAAAAAGTTAAATGGTGAAATACAATTATTTATAATAAATAAACTTTCTATATATAAAACAAGCAGCAACACAGCAAAAAAAATCAGCTTGAATAATAGTCAAATAAGACAAACGTGAGTTGAAAAAAATAAAAAATGAAAATATATTATTAAAGGAAAATTAATAAAATACTATTTATACTTTCCTTAGTTATCCTTAAAATAATGATGACAAATTAATTTGAATAATATATATTATAATATTTAAATTTTATTATAATTATTATGAATTAATATATATTTAGTATGCTACAAGATGATTTTTTAACAACTATTGATTACACTTAAAAGACAAACCTTTTTATATGTACTATGCGCGTAGATATTTTTATTTAAAAAAGTACAAAAAAAAGGCTTATTAATTTATTAATATCTTTAATTTTATTGATATTTGATTTATATTAAAAATTAAAAAATTTTAATTAATAATATTTCTTTTCGAATTAATATATTACATTTATTATTATAATATTATAATATATATTATTAAATTTTTTTCTTTTTTCCATATACCTAAAGAATTTTTTTTTATTATTATTTTTTTTTTCTTTTTGTTTTTAAGTAACTATAAAGATTTGAAATCTAGTCTATCTATTTTATTTAACTTATATAAAAGATATTTATGTTTTATATATACATTTATTAAAATTGATTGATATAAATTATAGTTACTTAATAATAAAAAAAATAAAAATTAAAAAAATAATTAAATATTTTTTTTAAAAAAAAGTGAAAAAAAGAACTAGAATTATTTAATTAATTTAAAATTAAGAAACATTAATAAAATGGATAAAATTATATAAAATCAAATATAAATATTATAATAAAGAAACAAGGAAAAAAATATTTTAATGATAATTATTATCAAAAAATTATTATGTAATAAAAAAAAAAAAATCAATTTAAAAAAGAAAATTAAAATATATAAATTAAAAGAATAAAAATAAAAATAAAATAAAACAAATTAATAAAGGAAAAGAAAAAGAAAAAAATAAAATAATAATTAAACAAAATAAAATAAATATCAAATAAATTGTTTTATAATTGAAAGGTGTCAGTAAGAGTTCAATTTATTAATAAAAGGATTTTTTTTACTACAATATCAATATAAAATTAATTTATAATTTATAGAATTAAATGTACAAAATTAAACGTACAAAAGATATTCAAACAACAAATACTTTGAATAAATAAACACACATTGAATAAAGATTATTATTATTATTATTTATTTCAATATTTCATTTATTTATTAAATTAAGAATTGAATTTATAGAAATTATTTTATATATAGTATTCAAATTATAAACAATTTCTACTATTAAATTTTTTATAATAATCTCATAAATATTATTATTAAAACAACCTAGGTTTGTTAAAATTATAAAATTTCGATTTTATCTTTAATAGTATTAAAATTTATTTATAATACTTAATAAATATATATAGAAAGAGAACCTTCATTTTAAATAGAAAGGTAAAAGAAATATCAATATAAATATTGAAATAATGAATTTTTATGTATTTTTGATTATATATTATAATTTTATAAAATATTTATTAAATCAAAAAATATTATATATATAGATTAAAAAATAAAATATAATGCAAAATTCATATTATAATAATTCTTCCTATTCACAAATTCCAACAGAAGAATCTCTAATAATTCCAGAATGTATTAATTGGAATATAAACTCTGTAGGCAATATGTCTACAAATTATAGAGAAAGATTAATGACAGAAAATACAGATAATAATACTTCTGTTGATGATTCTAATGTCCCAAGACTTCAAATTTATACTCAAAAAATTCGTCAAAAGACATTAAAACGTAAAATATAAAATAAAATATAATAAAATATAAAATCTTTAATTATTAGAACTTTATAAATAATACAATATAATTAATAATATTTATATATAATTATAATTAATTATTATATACAGTTGATATAAATAATATAAATACTAATTATGATTCAGATGATTCAGACGTTGATTCTGCAGTAGTGAACGTTCCAAAAACAATAAAGATTATGGATATTTTATATAATACAAATTTTTCATCACAGCTACGCTCGGAACAAAATATATCAACAATTAGTCATTATTTAAAGAACATAATTAATAAAACTGATGGAAGAAGAAAAAGCGAAGTTTATTCAATAAAGAAAATAGTAAATGTATTAAATTGGATAATGCAAGATTGGCAAATTGAAAGTATTGCTAAGGTTATTGTAAGTATAACAGCAAACTGGACACTTGATGAATCGAAAAAAGGTAATTTATATATAAAATGAAGCATATCAATTTAACAAACATTTGTTAAATAAAATTGAAAGATTACTATTAACTATGTATATTTAAACCAAATATAAATATAATTATAAAGATAATCTAGTAAAATACTAACTTTCTAATTTTTTATTTATGTAATATATTAATTATGCATTAAATTGTTATATGTTAAAATATATATAACATTATAAAATAAAAAAGGTGATTCAAGACTTGCTCGTTTAATTAGAAAAATTACAGATGAATGGGATCCACAATATATTGCACATCTTGTTTCAATTTTATTTTCAACACATCCTCTATGTAAAGAGGATACTGAATCATATAAAGAATACAAAGAAGTATTTTTAAAGGTATTATCAAAAAGATGGAAATTTTGTCGTTTATCACAGTTTTTTATTTGTCTTGGAAATAAAGGAGCTATTAATCATAAATTAAAAATGCATTTATTACAACGTGCTGCAAAGTTTGAAGATACTAAAAAAAAAATGAATTTTAACTTTAACAATATTCAAAAACAAAGACCACAATATATTATATCATCACCACAAATTCCAATTCAAACACAAATTCAGTTTCAACAATCAATCCCATCCCAAATTCAATCCTATTATCAAACCCAACCTCAAACTCAAACACAAATTCACTCCCAAATACCATATCAATTAGGACAAGTCCAATCTATAGATAATAATGTGAAGCAATCAAATCAAAGTCAAACCCAAGATCAGATTCAAAATGGTCAAAGTCCACAAGTTTATCAAACAGTGATGATTTTGTCGCCACAAGCTACGATAGTAAGAAATCAGGGAAGCCCAAATTCAACACCAGGTCAAAGTCCACATACCACATTTTTTCAAATACAAGATTTTCAAAGACCTTTTTTTAGTCAATCACCGTTAAACGATAATGCATCAATGGCATCTTCTTCAAATTCATCAATATCTGTTTCACCATCTTCTATACCAATAATTACTTCACCAATCTCAACAAATATGCCAATGGCTACGATTCGTTCAATGAATCAAGCAATGGCAACTATGAATACTCAGCAAGTATCAATGATAATGACGCCTTCCAATAATCCTACTATAATAAATTCAGAAGACAAAAGAACGAGTCAAGATACTCCTAACACTATAAATTCGCCACCAATGGTTGTTTCTAATATCATTACTATGCCATTTTCCCCACAAACAATAACTAATGAAACAGTAGTACATTTATCCCAAGGAACACCTGTTATTCAATCTTTAAATCAACAAGGATCATCTATACATTCATCAAATACAATTTCAATTTCATCACCTAAAATAGACAATTCTATTCTTTTTTCTCCATCTACCTCATCAACAACTAGTCATAAAAATAGTTCTGATATTTCATCACCCTCTTCAAGTCATTCTAAATTAAAAGGTAAGGAAGAGGAAAATTCAATGTATTCGACCTCATCTTCAACTTCTTACTCCTCAGTTATTGATCAACCAAAAAAACAAAGTTTATTATTTATGACACATTCATCAGTTTTCCCTAATACAACATCTTCACCCAATTTCCAAGAACAATTACATACTTCATCTTCCCCTCATATAAATGTTTCAGAACCTATACCATTAACTATAAATGTAAAAAACATTGAACAGAAAATTGAAGATCTTACTCTTAAAGTGGAAAAAAATAATATTTTGAAAAGCAAAGAAGAAAGTAGTTCTACCTCTCTATCTCTTAACGAAAAATCTTCTCCTTCTATATTAATAAATAAAATTTCCACAATAAAAGATACTAATGAAACTTTTAATGACAAAATTATTTTTGATGATAGTAATGATACAATGGCCTCTCCAAAACTTTTTTCAATTAATAAGAAAATTGAGCAACAAGAAACTTCTTCCTCATTAAATTCCAAAAAAAATATAATTAAAGCAACTTTAAAAAATCAACCATCTGATGAAATCCAAAAAGAAGAGGCGGACACTTTAAATATGGTATCATTAACAGAATTAAAAAACAGCAAAATAAAAAATGATCATCCTTATTATGAAGAAATATTTAATTTGGATGATTTTAATA
The DNA here is from genome assembly GCA_002104945.1 of Piromyces finnis. Taxonomy (NCBI): domain Eukaryota; kingdom Fungi; phylum Neocallimastigomycota; class Neocallimastigomycetes; order Neocallimastigales; family Neocallimastigaceae; genus Piromyces; species Piromyces finnis. The sequence continues at coordinate 419,723 of MCFH01000031.1, forward strand.
ATGAAGAAAAAAAAGCTATTCTTGATATAATAGATAGTAGTGAAGAGGATTTAGATGAAATTCAAATGAAAAAAGATGAGGAAATAAGAAATTTTATACAAGAAAACAAAAAAGAGTTTACCAGTCTTTCAACCACTCCCAAAACTCCACCTCCATCTTTATCTTCATCACCATTTTTTCAAAAATAAATAATACAATTCATTAATAAAAAAATATTTAAAATATTCAAAATTAATACAGAATAAAAAGAACATAAAATATTTATACATATTTAAATTAAGGAAAGTGTAAATAGGAAAAAAATTAGAATTGTATAATTAAATATATTACAAGAAAATACTTTTCTAGTTTATGTTTTGAAATAATGAATAATAACAATGAGAGGATGATAATATTTCGATAATAATAATAATAATAATAACAATAATAATACTCCATAAAAAGCATTCTTTTATATATGTCTATAGTATTAAGCATATAATTAAAGTAAATGTTTTTAAAAACAAAAATTAAAAAACATTTAATGATATATAACAAAAAAAGAAATGATATTAGAAGTGAAAAGAGTAACAAGATATATTGTTTTTTATTCTCTTCTTATTATTATTTTATTTTTATATATATATATCATATTAATATTATAAGTATATATATACTTATCTTGACATTTAAGAAAAATTAAAAAAAAATTAAAAAAAAAAAAATTATACAACTTTTTAGTTAGATAAAAAATTAAGTTTTTTTTTTAAAAAAAAAAAATAGTTAATTAATATTATAGAGGATAAAAAAAAATTCATAAATATATAATATTTTGAAAATATTTAATATTTTCATATTTTTTTTTTTTATCAACTGTTTTTCTTTTTTAAAAAAATAATAATAATAAACTTAATCATAGTATTTAGCAACTGTGTTGTTATATATAAAAAGATTTATTAAACATACAAATATAAAAATAAAAAAGTATTATTATTCATTGAAAATCTTTTATAATATTTATAGTATAATTAATAAAATTGTAATTTTATCATATTTTCAAAAAAAAAAAAAATCTATTTTATTTCTTTAATAAAATTAAAATAGAAAAAAAAAAAAAAAATAACTAATAAATAAATATAAAATAACATAATATTATAACGATAAATGTAGTTTGGTGATATATTGATAAAAAAAATTAATTTTATTATTTTTAAATAATTTTATAGATATTACTGTCTATTTTAATCTTTTACCTAAATTTACACTTTTTGAATTATAAAATAAATATAAATAGATGTCTTTTTTTCATATATTTATTAATAATAATTATTTTAATAAAAAGAACCTGACTAAGGTGGGATTCGAACCCACGCCACATGTGTGACCAGGGCCTAAACCTGACGCGTTAACCTCTCCGCCACTTAGCCACTTGAATTTGTATGGTACGATCGATTCAGAAAAATACAAGAACATAGGAATTCCACCATGTAACCCTTCAATTTTTGAATATTAATTCTAATTTAAATAATTTTAGGTTTAATAAAATTTTTAAAAAATAAATAGTGGATTTTACTTATTTGTTTTTATAAGATATTTAAATAGTAAATTGTGATTCTTTTATAATAAAGAAACTAATAAAAGATAAAATAGTAATAATAAATAAAAGTTATTTCTATTGTTGTGTTATTTTATTATAATATAATATTTGTTAATTAGTTCTAGTTGTATTGACCCATTTAAAAGTATAAATCAAATAAATAGATTATACCATGCTCTATACAAGATGCATAGAAAAATATAATATTTTAAATATTTCATGAATAATATCTAATCCTTTTAAAATTTGTATAACAACTACTATTAATGTTAGTAATAATTAAACTATATTAGTATAAATTATTATTACGCAAATGTTACACAAGAAAGGAAAAAATATAAAAATAGTGATCAAGAACAAGACATTGAGAGGAAAAGAGAACTTTTCAATTATAAATAATATTTGATATTTTAGTTTTAAGTATTAACTTTATTTTATTTTTATTTCATTTTATTAGTTTTAATTGGGTTAGTTTTAGGTTAATACTATAAATATTTTAGTATTGATTAGTATAAATATTAATTCTAAAAAAAAAGGGTATCTATCGTTTATTTTTTTTATTATTTTAAAAGATATATTTTATTATTAATAACCATTTTATCAATATATTTTTATATTTACATTCTATATTTCATTATATAATATTTATTTTAATTCTCAATTCTATTAGTATTGACTGTTATTAATCTTTTAATTATAATAATAATTAAAGAAACTTTAAACCAAAGTCTATTTAATTACATTGTTATAAATTTATTATTTTTATTATTTTATTTTTTTTATTATAAAATAGAAATTAATACAATATTATATATTCAACCATCTTTCTTTATTGCTAACGTTCACAATTATATTTTATTTATGGTATTTTTGAGATATATTGCATCAATTTTGATAAATAATAATTATAAATATATTACAAACTTGATATAAAATTAAATCATTTTATTTAATTCATTATAAAAATATAATTGACATAAAAATCAATTATTTTATAAATTTGTATATTTGATTGGGTTAAATTATAAAAATATAAAGAATAATGATAATTTCTAAAGACTTAGATTATTAAGAAATAAGTTAATTTTAAGTTGTAACTTATCAAAAAGATTAAATAAATATAAAATAATATATAAATAATATAACATTTAAATATATTATTATTTTTTAATTTTATTTATTTATCGATTATCTCTTATTAATATTTAATATTGAATATTAACTATTAATTTATATAAATAATAACTTTTGGAAAACGGAAAAAATAAAAAAAAAAAAAAAAAAAAGAAAAAAATCTAATAAACTAAAAATAATAAAAACCTATTTATTAAAATTTTGGATATATATTTTTAAAAGTATTTATGAAAAAGTTAAATAAAAAAAAAAAAGGAGATAGTGATTTTTTTAATAAAAAACACCTCGTTTATATAATCTGGTATCTTGTTTTTTTGGATTTGTAGATTTAACAGCCTCGGTTAATTGTTGCATTTCTTTTAACATATCCATTGTATCATCATCTATAAGCATTTGATTATCATTCAATGATGGTTCAAAAGCAGCCATAAAATCTTCTTCTATTATATTGTTCTTTGCCATTGTATTATTTTCACTATTAAATGTATTCTCATTGGTTTTCTTGGTAATAGTATTATTTTCATTATTTCTATCATCATTATTATTTTCATTATTAATATTACCGACATTATTATTTTTAACATTAATATTATCAATATTGATATTATTATTGCTGTTATTATTATTTTTATCACTATTATCATTATCATTATTATTAATATTATTAATGTTATTGTTATTATCACTATTATCTTTATCATTATTATCTTTATCATTATTATTATTATTGTTATTGTTATTGTTGTTGTTGTTGTTATTATCACTATTATCACTATTAGTATTAATAATATCATCATGAGAAGATGTATGATCAACTTCCATGTCTATTGCTAATATTTCATTATTATTTTGAACGATTTTTTCTTTTTCAGTGTAGTCGGTATTAAGAGTAGTAGTATTTAAATTTTTTGTTGAATTGTCGTTATTTTCTTTATTATTATCACCATTTTTATTCTTTTTAGTAAATCTTCTTCTTTTCTTTTGTCTATTATAATTACGATCATTCATGATAAAATTCCTTTTTCCTGAAACAAATTTTATATCATGTTGTGGAAAGGTGTTTTCTTTAAAAGATGAATGAAAGAGGTCACTTTGAAGTCTAGATTCTCTAAACTTTGGATGACCATTGGCATATCCTTCAATTTCATCACTACTAATCAACCATTTAGACTTTATTCTTATTTTTGTAGATTCTTTTAACTTGTCAAATTTCTCTTGTATTGAAAGAGTCTCATCTGATTCTATAGTCTTATCGTATGTAATCTTAGAGAATGGATGTTTTCTAATATATTCTTGTACATTATCTGGATTTTTGAAATATAACTTCTTTAAATATTTAATAAGTGAAAGAAGAACTGTCTCGCTTTTATTATCATCATTAGTAATTTCAAATGTTGGTATATGAATAGCATTGTAAGGATATTTTTTGGCTTTGTGTGGAGAATCATCAATAATAATTGTATTTTTCTAAATTGATAATTATTCAATAATTATATAAATTTATAATTATTAATAAAAGTTGACATTAAAATTAAAAATTAAAAAATAATAATAATAGTTAATATAATAAATAATAAATAATAAATAATAATAATAATATTATTATTATTACTTTAACAAACAAAAAAAAAAGTATTTACCTCATTCCAATGACCAAATTTATTTACTGCTGGATATAAGGATCCTTTCAAATAAGTATCACTTTTATTATTCCATAAATTTTCCATATTTTTTTCGGTTTCATGTATGGTTCCTGGTATTGGAGTACAGAAATCTCTTGCCCATTTGAAAAAGATACGATGGAAATAGTCCTCGAAAATTAATTGATTATTCTTTTTTCTTTTGTCTACCTTTAAAATCTGACTTAACATTAACTCAGAATTTTTTAATATAGCGGATGTCCATGCACCCACTGCAAATCCACTTTCCAATTTATCTTTATGTTCACCATCAATATTAAATAAGGTATCAATAAAGGCATCAATATAAGGTCTTAAATATACAAATCTTCCATTGATAGAGAAATCTGCAATTCTGGTGGTAGGTCCTGCAATGAAATTATTTTTTAAGCGATGAAGTAATGTACCATTTAAATCAAAGATAATTAAATATTTATTTTTTGGCTCTGTTGCAATGGATTTATAAATAACATTTGTTTTTTTTCTACCATTTCCAAACTTTATATTCATTTCCTCGATATTAGATTGAGTAACATAAAGTTCTGTTTGTCTTATTCTATTTGGATAGTCACCATTTTCCCAATTATCTAAATCATTTACCTTTAATGATTTCCTAATACCAAAATCACCCTTTTTCTGTACACAGAATGGATTACTATTAAGATAATTAATAACATTTGTAGGTTGAACATTTAAAAGTGTTTTTAAATATTGAATTAGAGATAACAATGATGTATCATTTTTAGCTTCCATTTGTAAATTAGCTACATCATAAGGTGGCACACATAAAAAGTTACTTTTTGGTGGTAAAACATTTGGTCTTAAAGAAGTAATTAAAATAACATTTTCCTATATATGTCAAATAATTGAAGAATTTATATAGTTAATATTTCATCTAAAAATTTTATTTAATTATAAATGATTTCATAAATTATATTAATATGCATAAACATACTTTTTGCCAATGGTCATATTGATTAACAGGTGGATAAATGGTATCAAATTTTTCTAAAGACTCTTTACTGTTGATAATAGTATCGATATTTCTTACATATCTTGGTTGTTCCTCGTCATTATTTTCATTTAATTCACAGTGATCAATAGTCCAAATAAAATGAAGTTTTTTTAAATAATCAATTCTTTCACTGTCGGTGCGATCAATCGGAACATCTTTAAAAATTAAATTTGCAACATCCATAGTAATAAATGGTTTTGTTGTATTCCAAACAGCGACTTCAAACCCAATTTCTTCATCATAATTTGACTTCATACTAAAAAGTTCTTTTAAAAATGAATCAATAAATGGTCTTAAATAAATATATGCATTCTTAAGTTTATAACTAGGATTAATCTTTATAAGTGTTGATACAGAATCAATTGATACTCGTTGATACAATAAATTATATATATCTAATACAATTAAATATTTTTTAGTTGGCTCTTTCTCAATTTTTGGATAAAATTCTATTTTTGGGAGGTTTGGAGATTTTAGGATTGATTTTGGTTTTTTTTTATAAATTGAAATGTCTGGTTTACTTTCTTTTTCTTCTTTACTGATTTCTTCTATATTTTTTTCCTTTTCTTCTACATTTTCAACTTTTTCTACTGATTTCTTATTATTTTCAATCACTTTTTTTTTATTAGGTTCTTCAACCTTTTTATTATTTTCTTTACTCTCCTTTTTATCAGCAAAATCATCTATTTCAATAATTTCTTTATTTTTATTAAATCTTACTTTTTCTCTTAAAGCATTATGAATATTACTATTAATATTATTTTTGAGAATATTTTTATTTTCAAAATCATTTTGTAAATGATCGCTTTTAAACAATGTATTGTTTTGATTTTCTTTTTTATGATGACTAAATCTTCTATGTGTCATAAATTCTTCTTCGTTATCTACATCATACATTCTTTGGTCATTTCTACTGCATCTTTTATAGTTTTTTCTAAATCTATCTTGAAAATTATAATTATAATGATGATGTCTATAGTCACTATGATATTCACCATCCTTATAGTGATTCAATTTTCTCTTTTTAAAAGAATGATGTCTTGAAGAACCAATTGAAAAATTGGTAAGAATATCATTAATTTCATCTATTTTTCTATTAAGTTCATTATATTTATTATGAAAAGAATAAAACATTTGTGATAGTTGATCTCCATAATATGGTACACTAGAAGGATAAGAAAAATTTGTACCAAAACTATACATTGAATTTGTTATATTATTTCTTCTCAAATAATTTACAAAATCTATAAAATCTTCATGATAACTCATTTTGTCTAATAATATATATATATTTTTTATTTTATTTAATTTATAAAATTTAAATAAATATTTTCATTAAAGTTTTTTTTTTTTTTTAATTGTAATTAATGTTGAATTATCATAAAATATATAATAAGTAAAATAAAAGAAAAATTAAAAAAAATAAAGTGATACACTTTTTCTTTATTAAATAATATTAATTAAAATCAATTGATAAGGAATAATTTATATAATTTATATAATACTTTTTTAGAATTAAGTAATTAATAAAAAAGTTGTGCAACAATATATTTATTAATTCTATGGTGGATTCACATAAATATTAATTTATTTTTTAATTAATTTTATTTTAAAAAAATAAACGAAAAAAAAACGTTTATTTATAAGCATAATATGCATAATATCAAAATATTATTAATTATAAAAATAAAACTACCCATTTAAATAATTATTACAATCAAAAATTTCATCACAACTATTATTTACTATTCATAATACTAAAATAAAAAGTTTCTTTTTTAATATTATTTATATATTATATTGGTAAACCTAACAAAAAATATTTTAAGCCAAATTATTATAAAAGGTAATAATAAAAAGAATAATAACAAGTCTGGTAAGGAAACTTTTTTGTCTGGTTAAAAAATTGTTTGGAAATACAATAATAATAATAATAAAAATAAAATGACTCAAGAATTATTCGAAGAAACACCATTAAACAATAATATATGTGTTATTGATGATAAATATATATCTGAAAAAAAAAAAATTACTTTTCATTATAAATCAAAAAGAAAAATCTTTGCAAATTTTCAAAATGAAAATGCAAATAAAAAAGTATTATATAAGCATAAAATAAGTAGTTTTACAAGAAAAAGTACTCTATATGATCCAATAACTAAAAAAGTATTATAAGTGAATAACATTTAACTACTAAACCAAACGAAATAATTATTACTTCTATGAAAGATGATAAAGAAATACAAACAATAACATGTAATTCTAATGTCAAATTTTCATTTAAATGTTATAAATGTGAAATTGAATTTTTCAATATGGCAACAGAAAAAAAAATAATTAAAATGAGATGTTCAACATCATTTAAAGATTATTCTATTTATTATGGAAGAAAAAAAGAAAATGGTGTCTTAATATGTCAATTTTCTTCTTCAAAATCCTGTTTTAGTTACGATTTTAAAATAGATATTGTACCAGGTGTTGATATCCTTTTTATACTTTTCATTATATTGAAACTCTTAAATGTATTAAAGAAGAAAAAGATGTTATCATTACTACTTCTTAAAAATAAATACATTTAATAAAAATAATAAAAAATGTTTATTAAATATAATTACATAAGTTGTATTTATTTATAATTGATAATAAATAAATTTAAAGTATTAACGACAACAAAGAAAAAGAAAAAAGAAAAAAAGAAACTTTTTCATTGAATGATTGTTGGATTAAAGCTATATGCTATATATTATAAATTAAAAATAAAAAATAAAAAAAAAAAGGTCTGCCTATATAGTTTTATGCAGTATCATTAAAACTTTCTTTTTTTTTTTTAATAGTTACAATGATATTTAAAAATTTTTTTTTTTTTTTTTTTAAATATCAATAATTAAATAACTATTAAAAAAATAACTATTAATTTACCAATATTTAAATTTAGTATATTATTCTTTATTTAAACTATTTCTTTACTTTGTTGTTTGAATTATATTTAATATTTAAATATATTGTTACTTTAATTATATACAATTAATACAAAATCTATGAATATAAAAAATAATTAAAAAACGAGAAATAAATTAATTTGTAAGATTTTCATTAAAAAAAAAATAAAAAATTATTGGTTATCGATATTTTAATAGTATTTCTTTTAATAAAAAAAAGTTAATTTCAATATACAGGCAATAATATAACAAAATGATAATTTTGAATGAGGAAGGGTATGTTATTTAAAAAAAATTTGGATATTAGTTTAAATTAATATAACTAGACTATATATTATTTATCTTTATCTTTATGTTTATTTTTTTCTTTTGTCTTGTTTTCTTTCTCTTTTAAATTAATTTCTTTTACTTTAACTTCTTTTTTTATTTCTTTCTCCTTCTCCTTTTCTTTTTCCTTCTCTTTTTCCTTTTCCTTTTTAAGTTTCATTTCTTCCATACAATCTGGACAATACCACACACCTTTTGGTGGTTCATTTAAACCAACACATTCATAATGAAACCATTCATTTTTACAATTCTATTTTTAATTTATATAAATAAATATTTATATTATACAAATTGATAAATAGGAAATAGCATTATTATAATCACTTTTTTTTTTCCATCTTTATTATTAGTAATAGTAGTAATTAATAATAAACATTTTATTACCTCTCCATCTTAAATTTTAGATTTTTATTTATGATTATACCATATTAATATATATAGATTGATAAATTGATAGATAGATGTTTTATAAAATTAAAAAAAAAAATATTTATATGATTATATCATAAACTAAATATAATATTTACCACAAGCAATCATTTCACCATACGATACTTGTTGACAAAAACAATACAGTTGTTCATCATTTTCGTGATTTGTTACAGCTCCAACATTTATGTTGTTAATATTATTACTATTATTTATAGCATTATTATTAATATTTGTACCTGGTGTATTTCTTTTTTTTTTTTTTTAATTTGAAATGAAAATTTTATAAAATAAGTCATATTAAATTTTTATAAAAATGTGTTTCCTATATATAATTTTATAAAATACAATAATTTAAATAATTACTTTCTAGAAAGCGTTTTATTTCTTTTTATAGTTCTTGAATTTGGTGCAGCTTTTCTCTCTATATTATTAAATTATTAGAATGATATAAAAATATAATTACTATATGTTATATTAATAAAATTATAATAAATTATTTTAATTAGATATACTTTTAATTAGTGGCGAATTTAAGACTTGTTGTTGCTGTTGTTGCTGCTGCTGTTGTTGTTCCACTAGTAAAAAAAAAAAAAAAAAAAAAAAAAAAAAAAAACATTTACATAATCATTTATTTAATTTTTGAATATTTATTATAAATTATTTAGATTTAATTAAAAGTACCTTTTTGTACTGACTCTTTTTTCTTTTGGTCTGTCTTTGTAATTTTTGATAAGTCATTTTCTAACCTTTTAATATGTAAATCAATCTTTTAAAAATTTTTTTTTTTTTTTTTTGTTATTTTAATATAAAAAAAAGTGTTAAAATTTATTTAAAATATTTTTTACCACATCTTTTAATCGCTCTGCTAAAAAAATTTTATCATCGGCGATGGATTTGGCTTTATTGAAAGATTCCTGAACTTTTTCATTTGCTTTTTTTTCCATTTCTGTCATACCTTTAATACGTTTCTTAATTTTATATATTTTTTTATGTGCATTTTCATCTTGATTTAATTGTTTTTTAACATCTAAAATATTTAAATAATTATTTATAATAATAATAAATAAATAATAAAATTTTATAAATAATATATTATTAGAAATGTTAAATTGCTACAAAAATCTTGAAGATATATATATTTAGTATATAATATTATATAATAGCATAATAAATAATTACCAATTAACTCTATGTCTTTTTCCTTAATTTCTGTTAATTTTTGCTGTAATTCCGAAGGCAAATTATCTATACCTATTCATAATTCACATTCCAATAATATATTTTAGAAATTGTAAATTTTATATCATTAATTCAATTTATCATTATTGAATTGTTAATTTATTTGAATATATGTATGGTTTACACTATTTTTATTAATGAACATACTTGCTAAATAATCTTCCAAATAAGTAGTTAATTCTTGCATTATTTAAAATAATTCAAAATTCAAAACTTTAAATAGTATATAAAAAATCCTTTTATCTTTTATACTTGATATTATTTTTGTTATTATTATTATTTATTCAATTTACTTTTTTTTTTTTTTAATTATTGAACAAAAAAAAAAAAAAGAAATGAATGTAAACTATATATAATCAGTGAGAAGTAGCTAATGGTGTAAAATGTGAATAAATTGCAATATTATATTCTTTGAAAAGTCGACAATAAAATATTTATTTGTTTATTTTCAGTAATTTGTTCCCTTATTATAAACAAATTAGTATATATATATATTATTAAAAGAAGAAATGAATAAAAATATTTTATATAAAAAAAAATTTAATCAATTAGTATAATTATTCATTGCTATATATAAAATTAAAATTCAAAAATATATAATAGATATAAATAATAATGATAATAATAATAGTAGTAGTAATAATAATAATAATTATTATAATAATAATAACCGTATTAATAACAATTCAATTAAATAAAAAAAATAATCAAATAAAAAAACATTTATTTATTATTTATATAGTACATTATTTTCATATTTTTATGAATTTTTCTATATAATTAAAAGAGAAAGAAAAGACAATATACAAAACACTATGAAAAATAATAAACTGCTTTAAATACCTAAAAAAAAAAAGAATAAGTTCAATAGTAATAATTTTTTTACAATTAAATCATAATTCATAAAGTGAAATAAAACTTTTGAAACTATTTTGTTTTGATAATTAACTAATTTGACATTTTGGACAAATTATAATTTCAAATAAAATTTTGATAATTCGTTTTTATTAAATTTTGAATAAAGAAAAAGTATCTTTATAAACAGATAAAAAGAATATTACTGTTATAGCTCTCTTTTTTAAAAGATTTATAAATTATTTTTTGAAGAAGGAAGCAATGAATTAATAAAAGATTTTTTAATTTAATTAATTGTATATTAAATTTTTAATTATACTTAATATATATAATTTTAATTTTTATTAAATTTTTTTAATTATAATTTTTTTAATAAAAAAAAAAAAATGAAGAAATATAAATTTATGAAAATATAAATAATATGATATATATATATATGAATTATATATGAATTGAATAATTGAATCAAATAATAAAAATAATAATTTTTTATACATACAAAAATTCTAATTGTTTTTTCTTTAGAATCTAAATAGATATAATACTATATCATACAATTACAATTGAAATGTAATTGGATTTTTTAATTCAACTACAAAATATTTTGATATATTTAGCAATTCATATATATATTGAGCTTATATTATCCTCTATAGTTTATTTAGTAATAATAAAAATAGAAAAGAAATATATTTTTATTGCTTTTCTTTGTAATGTAAACTATATAAAATTATTAGAATTGGAATAAAAAAGGTATAAATTTTAATAATTTGAAAATGTACAATCTTTACATAGTTTTTGGTTGAATAGAGAAACGTTAACATTGGTTATTAAATAAATGCTATATTATTAAAAAAAAAAAAAAATTAAAATTTATAAAAATTGAAATTTTAAAATAGATCTTTTTTTTTTTTTTTAGATTTTATTTATTATTACGTTTTTATTATTATAACATTACATTAATAATATTAATGTATATATATATGATATCTATAATAAATAATAAAATTTAGATTAATGAATTTATTATATACAAATTATTTAAAATAGTTGTTATTTGTTAGTACTAACATTATTAATAGTACAATATGAGTGATAATAATAAGATATATAATAAGGTATAATAAATAATGAGATACATAAATATTTTATGTTAGGATAAAATAAATAATTTTATGAAAAGTAAACTATATCTATATGTTTAAATAATAACTTTATTATTCTTTTAAATATTTTAAAAAAAATGGTTTAAAAGATTAATAAATAATGAATAAAATAAATTAAAAAATTTTCCTTTAATTTTTTTTTTATAGTCTTTGATTCTCTTGTATTTTAATTTGTTTTTCGTTTGATTTTGGTTTTTAAATTTTGTTATTATTTTTTCTTTTTCTTTTTTTTTTTTTTTATTTCTTTCAAAAATTTTTATATATGATAATATAAATAATAATTATTATTTATAACTCTACTTTTAAGTTTTTTTTTTTTTTTTTTTTTTTTTTTGGTATAATTTCAAAGTTAATAAATATGTATTATTTCTATTCGAAGTACTGGATTTACAATAATTTAACATTTAAATATTTTTTGATTTTCAATGTATGATAAATTGAAATATACAATAAAACGAATGATTTTGTCATATTTTTTTATATTGATATTTTGTTGGTTATTCTATGATTTTTCTATTGATAAACTACAATTATTTTAACTATAGATTGTATTTTAATACTCTATTATTTAACTGATAATATTTACAATAAATATTAATCGATTTTTTCCACCTAGATGTATTTTTTAAATAATTATATATATATACTTATACATATATTGTATATATATATATTTCTTTTACTTAAAATTATGTTGATAAATATTATTGATAACTTTTCTTTTTAGATCTGAAGACTGTAATGGCTTTTATTTGGTAAATCCTTAAGAATTTGTTGGCATTCCAAAGAAGATTCAGAAGGTTTTCCATAAAGACCATTATCTATTACTTGAGAAATAAAATCAGAAATTGTAGAATCTTCAAAATTATATTCAACTTGTTTTTCTTTTACTTTTTCAATAGCTTCATTAATACCAAGTTTGGCTGAAATGCCAAACCAATATAAAGCTTCATTCTCATCTGGACATTGTACATTTTCAATACCAGTTTCATAATAAGTACCTAAAATGAATTGCATACAACCTTGATTACGTCTTTCATCATCTGTTTGCAAATTTTTTGGAAGAGATGCTTGTTTTAACCAGTAAAAGCCAGTCGCTTTATCTTGGCTGACAACATCTGATTGATCACTAAGATACCAATTAGCTAATTTAATTTGAGCTTCTAAACAATCCATTTCAGCTGCTTTCTTGGTCCAATATAATAATTTTTCTGGATTATTTCTTTCTATATTAGAAATTTCAAGCATTGCTTCAGTAGATCCATATTCAGCAGACATTTTTAAATAAATGATAGCCTCTTCAAAATCTTGAGGAATTGATTCATCATCACTACCAATAGCATAAATCTTATAAAGCTCATAGCAAGCCTTAGCAATCAAGACTTTATCAACATTTTCTGAAAGAGAAGCTGTTGCTTTTTCTAACCAATGAACTGCTTCCTTAATACTTTTACGACCAAGGGTTCCAAAAAGATAAGACATACCTAAATGAAGCATAGCTGGTTGACAATATCCAACCATAGCAGCTTTACGATACAAGGTTTCAGCCAATTGGAAATTTTTAGTTTTACCATATCCAAATTGATAGCATTGAGCTAATTCGAATGTACCTAATGCATTTTTATTTTGATAAGCAAGTTCAAAATATTTTGCTGCTTTTTTATAATCACATTTTTCTTGATATATTCTTCCTAAATAAAGATAAGCATCAGAATAATTTTGCTTTGCTAAATCCTATATAATATGTAAATAGATACGTATATTATATATAATATAATAATTTAATATACGCTTTATGAAAAAAAAGTTTAATTTTTCTCATAAACTTTTATATATATATAATATATAGCATTCATTAATTCTAAAACTATTACTAATTTTTTTTTTCTTAATTATTAACCTTTAATATTCTGATGGCTTGTCTCTTATATGCTTTTTTCATTAATGGTGAAAAAGTTATATCCTTCGATTCATTATACATACTTTGAGCAATTTCAAATAACTTGTCAAAATTATGAGCTGACTGATATTTTGTAATTGCTTTTACTAAATGTACTAATTTTCCTTCTGGGGTAATATTACCTTTTGTTATTTTATTGCTAATCATTTTGTATTTAATTTTTTATACTTTACAAATTAATATTAAAAATTTATTATAGTTTTATTAAGTTAAAAAAAGATAATTTGTACTTAAATTATAGAGATATAAAAAAAAAAAAAAAAAGAATTTACTTATTTAATAAATTAATAATAAATTAAAATAATTTACAGAAAAAAAATATTCTTTTTTTTTTTTATTCTATTCTTAAATATTAATTAGAGTCATAAAAACATGTTCATTATAATAATAATTATAACAAAAAAAATTATTTTACATATAACAAAAAAAGAAATTTTAGTAGTAAGAAGAAAGATAAATTACTCTATTTATATTTTTTAAAAGAAGAAAAAAAAGATTTCAATTTAAATTTATATATATATTATAATATATATTGATATATTATAAAATAAAATGGGAAATTTTATAAAATTAAATTGATGAACTTTTTTTATTATAAACTTTAATATTTATAATTTGGTGATATAATTAATATTTATATTTATTAATATATCATAGTTTATGTTGTACTACCTTACACATATTAAAGAATATAATTCATAATTAAATTATCTTCCATAATTGATGTTTTTTTTTTTTAAGGATTTATTTGTTTATTTTAACATGTTATTTTTCCATTTAATATAATATATGGAAATTAACATATGCATATATTTAATATATCAATTAATATTGGTGAGTTGTACAAGTAATAAATGAATTTCAAAATTGTTTTTTTTTTTAATATAAAAAAGTTTTATAATAAATAAACTTTGAATATATTGATATATAATGTATTATATAGTATCAATTGAATAATATATAAAAATAATAATTAAAAATAAAAGTTATTAAAAAAAAAAGGCTTTACTCTATCGTCTTCCATGGCACATAAAAAGAATAATTAAATAAAATAAATAAAATATAATATAATACTTAAAGTCATAATTAGTAATGAAAAAAAGACAATAATCAGTAATAGATAGATAGATAGATAGATGAATAGAATTTAATAAAAGTAAATATAGCAACATAATAAAATAGAAATTGAGAAACAAAAGTAAAGAAGTATAGAAATAGAATAAAACTAAGCATATAAAGTATATATAGAAACAAAAAAAGAAAATTAAGATAGCAAAGTATATAATAAAGAAAGTATAATATAATACAGAAATGTAAAATGATTTTATACATTGTATAATAATAATACATTAAATGTCAATGCTTATTATACTATATAATATTAACTTTTTTCGTTTTTACTTTTAGAAATATGAATGATTTATAGACAATAATAATAAAGAGATGAATAATAATCACTGTAAAATGATAAAAAGTCTCATTATAATGTTATAATAATGATGGATGTTTTTTGTTGCTATAATTTAATTAGGTTTTTTTTTTAACATAAACCATTTCATATCCCATCATGAATTATATATCCTTTAATAAAAATAATAAGTTTAGCATTCATTACAATATTATGCAATTTGTTTTTTTAAAAAAAAGCTACTCTTTTAAATTAAGAAAAATAATAGTAAAAAAGTTGAGAATAAAAAAAAAAAACCAATAAAAAACGTTGAAATATTTTTTTTTTTTTGAAAATTATTATATGTCTCCCTTTCAATAAATGTTAATACTAAACTTTAACCAATAATATTTAATTTTAAGAATGACAACTTTAAAATATATTAAATTACAATAGGAAATGGAATAAAAACTTTAATATTATTATTAGTTGAATATAGCTATAAAAATTAATTAATCATAAATAAATGTATTGTTATAATAGATTTATACTTTTTATTACTATATTTATGTGTGTATCATGTGATTAATTCCAAATAAAAAATTCACGTTATTCCAAGTGTAAAACAATAAAATTTATACCATAAAATTATAAAAGATATTTTGTAATGTTAAAGCACATATTAAAAGTAAAAAATATTTTGAATGATTTTATAGAATCATTAAAAAGATGATTAAAAGATGTATTATTTTTACAGTTAGAAAAAATAAAGACAATATATTACAATATATTGTAACATTGTATTATATTTGATATTCCTAAATTTAACTGGCTATTGAATATTTAGTTAAAATATACTATAATATGATAATAATAAAAAAGCTTTTTTTTTTTTCTTTCATTAAAATAGTTGACTTTAACCTCAATATTTCAAAATTTTATTTTACTAAACAATTTTTCATAAAGATTTTAAGCAGTATTACTCTTGACACATTTTTTAGGTCTTTTTATTAATGATAAATATTAAATTACCATTAAAAAAAATATTAATGAAAAATTAGATTTTTTTTCTTTTTTTAGAAATTTTTCATTTATTCTAATATGGTGTGTAACATTAAAAAGTAAAGATTAAATTATTTATTTTTAGAAATTTGATGTAACTTTGAATAAATTAAAAATAGAAAGAAATTAATAATAGACAGAAATAGGAATCATAGAAATTAATTTTTAGAACCAAATTTATTGGCATATTAATACTGTCAAAATAAAATAAAAAAAAAAAAAACTAAATATTTTTTTATATAATAGTATAATAATAATAAGGTTATTTATTATTTTATTATTTGTAATAAATGACTTTTTTTATTGTAAATATAATAAAATAAATAAAACAATATTAATCATATTTATCTATTTATTTTATCATGGTTTTATTAAAAGAAAAAACTTTATAAATTACACTACAAATTAAAATGAAAAAGCCATTCTAAATCATTAATAGTTTTATTGTTTTATTATTTTTACTTTTCAATAAAAGAAATTTTATAATGAAATTCACCATAAATAGTATTACTCATCAAGGTCAACTTAAAAATTACAGGTGGATACTAGAAAAAAAAACTGTATTAGTTATTATTATTACTGATGATTATAATAATTAGGATAGAAATATATTAAATTCTAGAGATTATAATTATTATTAAAATATTATATATAGAAAATAAATAAACATAAAAAAAATAAAATTATTTTTGCTTATAAACCATAGGATAAAAATGGAGAGGTGAATATCATCAATTTAGAAAAAAAAAAAATACCAAAAATATTGATAAATACTAAAATAGGAGAAAATTAACTAATATATTGTATAATAATTAAAATAAATAATAATCATAATAACAAGAAAAATAAAATAATCATAATGGCAAGGAAAGAAAATATATATATATAACATTCAACAAGAGAAAAAGTATAATATATTTTTTATTGTTTTATAATATTTACTATTTTAATAAGAAAAAGTCATTTGAAATATATAATTATATAATTCTCAACAGAATAAATATATATTTTATTTTTGGTAAGCTCTTTTTTTCTTTTCTACATTTTAAAATGACAGAAAAAAGATTTTTTTCCTTAATTATTAATTTTGTCCATTTATAATATAATTTTTTTCTTCTTGGTGAAACATAACCAAAAAAAGTATAAGAAAATTTTTTTTGTCCTACCATTAATTACTTTTATCATAATTACAATAATACTAAAAAAAAAAAAAAAAAAGACTACTATAATTGAATTTTTTACATTGTTAATCTTTTATTCATACTCTATTATAAATAAATATTATCTACATTATATAACATATTAATATAAAAATAACATTTATTTACGAAATTTTTTATCTAAATCTTGTAATATGTCCCAAAAAAGAAAAAACATTTATAAACTCTACAGTTTTACATGTGCGTTAGTAGGCGTGTATATAAAATAAATAGATAAATAGATTATATTATATTTATAATTAAAAAAGGGGGGAAATAAAGTTATAAATACTAATTATGTAAAATAGAAATAATGAATACAATGTAATAAGAATGATAATAGGTACAATAATCAGTAGAATTAAAAAAAAAAAAAAAGGCACAATGGGATAAATAGTAACCAGAATATTAAAGATGATTTATATACATAATAAATGAGTATTAAAATATTAATAATATCATATAAATTCAAGATAGTAACAAAAATAATAATATATATAATATTATGTATTAGGTAATTTTATAGGTAAAAATATAAGGGTAATATAATTCTTTTTTTTTTATTTATTTTTATTGTTTGTTTTATTTTTATTTTATATATATATATATATATTTATTTTTTTTGTTTCACTTAAATTCATTTGGTATATATTTCCTTTTTTCTGTTAAATAGTGTTATAAATTGGTTTTTTTTTTTTTTTTTTTTTTTTCATTTTTTCTTTTGTTTTAGAAAAAAAAAAGAAAAGAAAAAAAAAAAAAAGGAATATTTAATAATTTGTAAAAAAAAAAAAAAAAATAATAATAATAATAAAATACTAAAATCATTATATAGTATTATTTTTTTTTTTTTTCTTATATTATCATTAAAAAAAATATTTAATAAATTACCATTAAATAAATTATTACACTACTTTATAAATTATATATATATCTTTTTCGAAACATTTAATAAATAGTTTTGTTTATAAAAAAAAATATTAATATTATTAAAAAAAATCATACTCTTTTTTTTTTAAAAAAAAAAAAAAAAAGAAAAAAAGAAATATAATCATGATAATAATATAATACTTTTTTGTTTTTTTGTTTGTTTTGTTTACTAATAATAAATGAAAGGGTTGTTATATAGAATTTTGCATATAAAAAAAAAAAAAAAAATCTTATGTATTTTGGGAAAAAAAATTGCAAATTTCGTTGTAAAAAGATAAAAATTAAAAATAGTAATAGTAAAATTTGGGTTTTTGTTTTACTTAGATTTGTTTTTTTTTTTTTTTTTTTTTTTTTGATTTTTTGGTTTTAATAATCTTTCTACTTGTTTTTTTTTTTTTTTTTTTTTTTAATCTATTTATTAAAAACAGCTATTCTTTTTTTTTTTTTTTTTTTTTTTTCCTATTATTAATTATTAATTATTCCAAAAACTTTTTTTTTCTTTTCCTCAAATTACTCCATATTTCTATTCCACTTTCCACATCCTTCATATTATCCTCTTCATTTTTTTTTTTTTTTTTTTTTTTTTTTTGCTTTTACTTTTTTTAATAATTCTTTTTTTTTTTTTCTTTAAATATTAGTTATAAAAAAAAAATAAAGTTTATATTAATACGAATTATATATTGGAATAATAAAAAAAATTAAAAGATTTTTTTTTTATTATCATTATTATATTTATAATTGAAAGATTGAAAAGGTGATTATATAATCAATATATAATTAAAGGATGATAATTCCATTAATAATTGTTATATATTTTAAGAATTTGATTTAAATATGTATATAATATTATATTTTATTGGTTTGTTTTTATTTTTTTTTAAAAAAAAAAATAATAAAAAGAAAAGAAAATAAAAAAAAGAATAATTACTTATTACTAATGAAAAAAAAAAAATATTGTAAAACGTAAAAAAGTGGAAATGAAAATAAAAAATAATACAGTGTAAATAAAAAAAAAAAAAAAAGGATAAAAATATATATATTTAAGAAAAATTAAAATAAAAAAAAATATATATATATTATACTATTGAAAATATTTATAAATAATAGCTTTATCAAATTCTTAATGATATAGAATGTTATAGGAAGGATTTACTTTTATTTTAAAATATTCAATTGATGATATAAACTTTAAAATAAAAATAAATAATATTTATATATATATATATAAAAGAATAAAATAGATGACTTTTTTTTATTTTGCTTTACCTTGATATATCTTAATTTTTTAATGCTACGTTGTGTGTGTTTGGAGAATGAACCGAAAAAAAAAATAAAATTTGTTATGTAAAAAGATTTATTCCTTTTTTTTATTCCACGATGATATTTTGAAAAAAAAAAAAAAAAAAAAAACTACTAGAATAAAAACTCCATTATTATGTGTTGATAATAATTTGATTTATTGAATATTTGATGTTTTCATTCATTTTCATTTTTATGTGTAAAAAGAAAAAAGTGGATTGACTTTAAGGTTGATTGCATTTTGAATATTTTTTT
Source organism: Piromyces finnis (assembly GCA_002104945.1). Taxonomy (NCBI): domain Eukaryota; kingdom Fungi; phylum Neocallimastigomycota; class Neocallimastigomycetes; order Neocallimastigales; family Neocallimastigaceae; genus Piromyces; species Piromyces finnis. The sequence goes on from MCFH01000031.1 coordinate 440,174, forward strand.
GCTTTTTTTTTTTTTTAATGTTTTATTGTTGTTTTTCTTTTTCCTTTCAAAAAAAGGGGGGTTAGTGAGTTGTTGTTGTTGTTTTTTACAATGAATTTTAACAATGAACACCGTCAATTAACGCCATGTAATTGAAAGACATGGTCTATCTACTTCTAATTGAGTAATTCTTTCTTCCCATTCTTCATAGGCTTCATCATCGTATAATGAAACATTTCCGGTTAAACTTAATTCTTCAAGTTTTGGTGAAAGTCCTGAATGAAGCATATTGCATATTAATTTTAAATCAATCACGCCCATATTATTATCAGAAAGGTAAAGTTCTTGAAGTTTACTTAAACCAAACTTTTTAATGACCGTTGAAAAATCATCCTTTTCAGTAAGTCGTATTTGATTTTTATGAAGGTCAAGTTGCTTAAGAGAAGGACAGCTTTGAATTAATTCAATAAATCCTTTCATAGTAATATTATTAGCACTAAGGTATAAGGAAGAAAGATGGGTATTCTTGCATTGATTACTACTATTGAAATTCATATAACTACTTTCCATGTAGCTTCCAGTATAATCTGGTACGGATAAATTATGACCACCACTACTATTACGTTTATTCCATTCGGCGTCTTTTCCATCAGAAATGTTCATAGCATTGACATTAAATACACTCCAACCATTACTATTTGAACTAGCACTTGTTGGACTCTTGCCCCAACCATTAGTACTATTGTAACTAGAAAAACTACTAATATTACTACCTCTACTACAATGTTGAACATTACTGTTGATAGGAATACTCATGGATTCGGTAAAAGAAGGAGAGGCATGATGGCTATTGGCATTAGATGAATTTGGTTGAGGTACGGAAGAAGAAGAGGAGGAGGATTTTGAAATCTTAAGGTATTGAACTAAATTTTTTACACCTTCATCACCAATGTAGTTACCCTTTAGGGAAATAGAGCAAATACGTGGATTCTTTTCTAACAATAGACCTAAAGCTTCACAACCCTTTGAACCAATATGATTTTTGTTAGCAGAAAGTTTAAGAAGACGACTAGAATGTTGTACACGAGTACAACGTGATGGTAATTCAGAAGTGTCTTCATTTTGAGCTATTGGTGGAAGAGTGCTTCCAATATTATTACAAATACTTATAATTGTGTCATCACCAATATCCGTGTTGTCGAGATTAAGCTCACGAAGACTAGTATTGTATTTTAATGCTTCCCCAATCAATACACCACCTTCATCTCCAATTGGATTACAAGAGAGATCTAATTCACGAATATCACTATGAGTACAAGTGGAAGCATAAATAGAGCAGGTAGAAGAATTGGAAATAGTAGATGAATAGGATGTAGAGTAAATAGCATTATTGTTAACTTGGCTTGTACCTGGGGACATGGAATCATCTGATAAGAATGGAACAGGGATATCGATATCAACAGTATCACTAATTGTAACACTTTTAGCCTTCTTTGGTAATGGTGTCATGGTTAAGAACTTTGGATGAGCGTTAAGTGAATTATTTGGAGTGGCAGTATTAAGGTCAAAGCCGGTAGAAGAGGTATCGTTATCATCATAGTCATCATCAGGGAAACATGCTTTTAAAAGACCAGCAATACCTTGTGAACCCATACCTTCAGAACCAATATCATTATCTTTTAAATTCAAATATTTTAATGTGTTGTTTTTAGCTTTAATTAAAGCTTGACATATAGCAATACAACCCTTATCTCCTAAATGATTTCTAGCTAAAGAAAGTTTAACCAAAGTATGATTGTATTGAAGAACACGATCTGCTAACATTTCTGATGCTCTAATACCAATAGATTTATAATCCAAGTTCCAATGTTGAATACTTTGATTAACAGCAATACCATCACATATAGCCTTAAAAGATTCTAAATTGTCAGGTTCATTAACATCCTTTTCGCCAGATTCAGTAGATGGTAATATTGGATTTTGATTAGTGCTATAGAGATGATTCTTTGTAATATTTTTTTTATGTTGATTAAAAATACCTCTGCTACTACTAAGATAATTTTGAGTTTGAGTGTAGGATTTAAGGTTACGAGAAAGGGCAGAAGAAACTTGATGTATGAAGCTTGGAGTAGAAGTAGAATATTGTTTATAATTGCTTGTATCATTAGCAAAGGAAGGAGATGGAGGAGATGGAGGTACAAGGGTCATATCAGAATTATTATGACTTAAGTAAGCTGTTGGAGTAGATGTTGTATTTGAATTAAAGCTAGAATTAACATTTGTGGTGATACTTGAAGTAGATGGAGTTGGTGTTGAATTACCACTAAATAATGCAGTAAGAGTAGATTCTTTCTTTAGAGTGGTAGTAGTACCTGTTTTTCCTCCTTCTGTATCACTATAATTTAAAATAGAATTTGAAGCATTCAAGGTTTCAATTTCTTCTATACTTAAACCTAAAACATTGCTACCAATATCAAGAGTAATAATTGAAGCATTTGAAGCAAGAGCATTTGTAATAGCTTTATGACATTCCGATCCAAAGTCATGACCTGATATTGTTAATATATTTAAAGAGGTACAGTTTGCAATAGCATTGAAAAGTTTTATAAAATCATCTGAATTTAAATCTCTAAAAGGTAATATATAAAGTGAAGATAATGCATTTGCAGATAATTTATCAACCCAAGCCGTTAAAAATTCTGAAGATGAATGGGGAACTTGAATACGCTTTGGCTTTTCAGGTTTTGTAATTTCTGTTTTTTCATTATTATCTTTTATTTTTAGGAGGTTTGATAATGGATCCGATAGTGATATATTTTCGGTTGCTATCATTTTCTAAAACTAAACTCACAAAAATTTATATATTTATAAAGCCTTTTTATATATAATATCAAATTTTTATTACTTTTTACTCTTTTATTTTTAAAATATCGAAATAAATTAAAACGTTTCGTATTTTATATATATTACAATATATTTACCTTAAAAAACTAAGATTTACTACTATTTTATAATAAGTATGTTTTTAATAATATTTATTTTCTTTAAATACTATACAAATTAATAAAAAATATATTTTATATATATAATTATTAATAATTTTTTGTGTTATTATTTTTCATGATTTTAAATAAAACTATAAACTTTATTATATATCTACTTCTATCACACTATTTTAATGATATTATATAAATAAGTTTAATATTTATATTAATTATTAATTACCTTTTAATTTTAATATTTTGCATACTTTTCAGTAATTGAACTCTTCTTATTTTATTGATATTGCTTTACGTTAGTTAATATAATGAATGAAAAAAAAAAAAAGTTTATTAACAATATTAAAATTATTGATTCGTCTCTAGTGAGAAATTGCTTTAACGTCTGTAAATAACGAGTTTATATTTATATAAAATATTAATTTTTGTTGAAAATAACGACGATATTTTTTTTTTTTTTTGAAGTATTTTGACTATTATTATCTTTTATTTGTTTGTTTTTATTTATATTTTATGAAATTAAATATGTATACTAAAAGGAAATATATATTTTTTTAGTAAACTTTGTTATATATTCTTATTACATTTAACATTTAATTTTTATTTAATATGATAAATGCCAAGTATATATAATCTTTATTTTTAATTATTATTTTAATATATTAATGGTATTATATGGTGAAAATTGTTTTTTTTTTTTTTTTTTGCTTGTTTTGAAAGTATTGTTTGAGTAAAAAGAAGGTGAAATATATTAAAATAATAATATTATATTCTTCAAAACTACAATTAAATGTTAGTTTCTCTTTTTTTTTTTTTTTAAATATTTCTTTAAAAAAAAAAAAAAAAAGAAAGGATTTTTTTAAACTTGATAATTTTTTAAAAAAAATTTTTTTTTGGCTATAGTTATCACCTAATAAATATTAATATTACTAATATTTAAATATTAAGGATTTACAATTATAAATCTAAATTATTATATAAAAATGAAATATTAAAAAATTTATTACTAAATAAAACATAAAAAAAATTCATAAGATAATTAATAAAAATTTTTATTATTAAATAGTAATTTCATACTAAAAAAAAAAGTATGTTTATTTTATTTATTTATTTATATATATATATATAGAATTAAACCAGAACTTCACATCACTTTATGAATTTTATAGTTTTATAATGATAAGATAGAAATGCATGAAAGAAATAACATCAATAAAAAAAGGTATGAAATACTTCAATAGAAACAAAAAAGAGCATTAATGAATTGATTATGAAGAGATTCAAATACCAAAATAAAACACAATACTTTAATGATGTTATGCATATCAAATAAGTCTTTTATAATTTACTACTGCTATTATCACTATACTAATTAATGCTATTTAGAAAAGAAAAAAAAAAAAAGGTTTTATTCTCTACATACCCTCCCCATATCTTATTAAAAAAATAAAATCAGGATGAAGTCGTCCTACGAAAAACAAATAATGGAACTTTTCCCTAAAAATTTCAAATGTCTGCGTTGCTTTTTATTAGCCAAGATAAAATGATTTCATAGCCAAAAGTCTTCTTAAGTTATCGTTTCAAGTATTCTTTCCGTAATATTCCTTAATTCCTATTGCGGTGGTGTGGTGATGATGGTTGGTTGTTGTACACTTTTAAAAAACTATTATATTAATATAAATTTGAATATATTAAATAATATTAAATAGAATTTATTTTAATATATATGATAATATAAAATAGAAATTATTACGCTATACAAATTAATTTATATTAATTTATTTAAATAATAATATATTATTAATATATGAATATGGTATTGTATGTTTTATTTAATATATATTATTTAAAAGTTTTTTATATATTACAATATAGTTTATGTGATATATTTTAAATATATTATTTATTTAATTTTATTTAAATATATTAATTTGTTTTGAAATGAAAAATATAGTTTTTTGGTGAAACTATATTTTATGAGAGTCAAATATATAGAATGGAAAGTATTGGAAATAATATAATATATGATTATAAATACATTTTAATATATATCGTCTATCTTCCAATAATTTATGTATTATAAAGTTTACTAATGTATAAAATTATTTTAGGTAGTATAGAGTCAAAATTTTTCTCATTTTATTTATAGTGTTATCATTAATTAATTAATCAATTAATGCATAAAAAAAGGTATACAAATTTTACATTTTTTCATCCGTTTTTTTTTTTTTAGGGAAAAAGCACCCACACATACACAAAACCATACAAACTATTTTATTTTTTGGAATAAAAATTTCAAACTAACTTTTTAATTATTTTTTTTACTTTATATGGAAATAAATTATTTTTATTAACTTTAAATTGAGTCACAAAATAATATATAGTAACATTTATTATAATATAAATATATATATTGAAATATATTTAATTACAATATATTAATACATGAAAGTATTGACTATAACTTCATTCCTAAAAGTTTAAAATTAATTTAAAATAATAAAAAATATATTAATATATTATAAATATTATTGAGTATATATAAATAATATATTAATATAAATTAATTAAGTACATGAAATTAAATTAAAATCATTCTCTTTTTAATAAAAAAGTTTAAAGAAAAAAACTGATAAATGATAAACAAAAAACTAACTTTTCTTGATAATAATTTTGAATGGACAAATAAGGTTTAAGCAACAAGAATAATAAAATAAGTGAATGAATAAATATAAAAATAGATAAATATTTGATAAAATGAATGAATGAATATTTTTTTACAATATTTCATAAGGATAAAATTTTATAATTTTTATTTATTTATTTATTTATTTATTTATTTATTTATTTATTTATTTATTTATTTATTTATTTATTTATTTATTTATTTATTTATTTATTTATTATATAGTTGAAGTTAAACAATTATATATATATATAACATTTATGGTTATTTATCAACATAAAAAAAGAAAGTATTAAAAAAGAATTAATGATTAATAAAAGTTTATTTTGTATAGAAAGTTGATTATTAGTTAACTTGTGCAATTAATGGTGATTTATTTGTATTTTTTTATAATACTATAAAAAGAAAGATACTTCATAGTTGCATTAGATTGCATAAATTCATATATAGTAATATTAAAAATACAATATAAAAAAACCCTAGCAATAAGGATTAACATAAATATAAATTTGATAAAATATTATTAAAAGGTAAATAATTATTATTTACCTTATGGATTAAGCATATTATCATTATCATTATGTATAATATTTTTTTATAAACTTTACTAGACAATGAATATATAATAAAAAATTTTGAATTGTCTTTTTTTTTGTCATAACATCATTAATAGTAATCAAACTTTGAGTTTAAAAATAATGAAATGATACTTTTTTAAATTTTGTTATTTAGTATTTAATGTACTTTTAATCCAAAATATTTTAAAAAAAAAAAAAAGTTTTTAAAATTATATATGTTAATGATTTTTAATTAAAATTTTAATTAAAACTTTAATCATTCAATTTTAATACGATTAACTACACAATTTTTAAACAATTTAAATTTTAATGAATAATACATCATGTTATTAATAATTATAGTATAGTGTTTTTATTAGTATTAGCATTTGTATTGTCATAATCATTATTATTACACTTTATTTCGGAATGTGTAATATTGATGATATGTTACAATGAAAAGTATAATAAAAATGAATAGGTAGAGCAATTAAAATTTCGACCTACCAAGGAAGAAGTAAAATTTTTTGTAATTAAAAAAATTGTATTATTAAAAAAATATTAAAAATGTTGGTGTGTGTTATATTTAATATACCACAAAGTAATAAGTTTGTTTTTTTTTTTAATCAAAAATAATAATAATAATACTAATAATAATAAAGGACAGATAAATACATATTTGTAATTCTTCTTTAATGATACTTAAAATTATATTAATTTACTATGAAAAGCAATTAAAAATGCAAAAATACAAACTTAAATACATATCATATTTATAATATTAAAATAAATAGAATATGAATTTATCGAGGCTTTAGAACTTTGTTTTTCTTCTTTTAAAAAAAAATAATAATTAAATAATGAATTAAAAAAAAAACTTTGTTCATTAATAAGTAGTAAATTAAAAACTTTGATTTTATTAATTATTAAAGAGATAATACACCTTTTTTGTTTTCATTATTAAATTATAAATTAAAACTTTGATTTTATACTTTTTTTATTAATAATAATTATATAAAAAGAGTTGTACTGTTTTATTTTCATATATTAATTCTATTTTCTTTCTTTTGATAATTTTATACTTTTTTATATATAAACACAACTAAATAAAAATTGACAATTTTTATTTTGCATAGATTTTTTTTTTTAATAAGGGATGCTCAATTGTATTAATATAAGCATAAAATAATATAAAAGATTAAAATAAAAATATAAAAATGATCATCTATTCAATAATTCCTATACTACAGTTTTTATTTTTATGATATATAACAAAAAGTTCATTATATATTTAATAAAATACTTTATTATTTTAGGTAGGATAGGATGTTTTGATTTATTAATTTTATCCAATCAAAAGGGTAAATAGTTTAAAAAATGTAATATACCAATATTATTTTTTAAAAAAATAATATTAATATTCTAAAACAATTATATTAAGTTATAAAATGTTAATTATTGGTTTAACAGGTAAATAGACAGAATATAATATAGAAGCATATATATATTCATATTATGTAGTAATTTAAAATGTTATTAACAAAATGTTATAATAAAAAAAAATACTAAATGAAAACATAAAAATAATAAATTAAAATTTTTAAAAAAAAAAATTAAATTTCACATTTTACATTTCTATTTGATTAATTTATTAATTTTAATTTAATATTAAAACAATTTATTGGTATTTCATATAAAAGGTGGTATTGCTACTGGAAAAAGTAGTGTTTCAAGTTACATTAAGGAAAAAAAAATTCCAATTGTCGATGCTGATAAAATTGCTCATGATGTTTTAAAAAATAAAAATGTTATAAAAAGAATTATTAAGGAATTTGGAGAACAAGTCATTGACAATACTACAGGGGAAGTTATTAGATCGAAATTAGGTAAGTATTACGTAAAAACAAATAAAATTTCATAAAATGTGGTTATATTATAATACTAGTCCAGTATTAATTAAAATTTTAAAATTTATAAAATTAATGTGAATAGGTGAAATTGTTTTCAGTAATGACCAAAAAAGAAAAGCTCTTAATGGCATTACCCATCCAAAAATTAAAATGGAGATGTTTACTCAAGTTTTATATAATTTCTTAATTGGTCAAAGAATTGTAATTATGGACGTTCCATTACTTTTCGAATCAGGTACTTATCATTTTGTTAATAAAACCGTCGTAGTTTCCTGGTAAGTTTTTTCTTTGATTAATTGTCTGTTTATTTCATAAAATGCAATGTTATGTTAAAAATGCAGATAAAATATAACTCAACTACTGTTTATCAAAAATTAATATTAATATTATATATATATAATTATTAATAATATATAATAATATATAGCTCAAAAGAAAATCAATTAACTCGTTTAATGAAACGTAATAACTTTAATGAAGAAGAAGCTAAAGCTAGAATTAACTCTCAAATGAGTTTAGAAGAAAAAATAAAGAAAGCTAATATAGTTATTGATAATAATGAAACACTTGCTGAAACCGAAAAGCAAGTAGATGATATGCTTGAAAAATATACACCTTCTAAATTTAAAAATGCAGCTTTATATACATTACTTATCATACCAGCTGCAACAGCTTATGGAGTTTTAAAAGGAATTTCATTCTTTTATTAGATTTTTTAAACAAAAAATAATAATAATAAAACTATTATTATTTTTTACATATAGAAGAAGTGGAAAAAAATAAAAAAAAAAAATAAAATAAAATAAAAAGTTAGTTTTGTAATTATAATATGGATATCGTTCATTTTTGGTAAAATATAAAATTTAAGAAAATAATAAAGAAAAAAAAACATTTATTAGTTAGATACATCAAACTAATAATAACAATAATAATCATATATGTAAATAATAAATATCAATATGAATTAATGAATAAAAATAATATTATTTGATTTCACAAAGATTAATATTAACACTTAAATAAAAATTGTTCAAAGGTTCAATGGTTTATACATATATAAATATCTGACTATATTTAAAATAAATTGCCTTGTTGATATTATACAATTATTATATCAATTATATTCATGTGTATAAATAAATCTCTTCAATTATAAAATGAATTTGATTGGATAGTTTTTAATTAACATATTTATAAAAGTTTTATTTAAAATTTTATTTTTTATGTTCTCTTTACACAAAAAAAAAAAAAAAAAGAAAAATATTAAGTATTCGGTTTATGTTAATATAAATAAATAATTTTTATAAAAAGAATATTTAATATAAGATTATAATAATAATTAAAATAATAATAATAATAATAACCCACTTTTAAGTCAGTACATTAATTTAAAATTGAATCATAATTTTTGTGTGTTACAAAAGTGGAAAATTAAATTTTATTTCTAACTGAATGTATTTGTTTTAAGTACATTCGATAAGAAATAAGCTGTTTTTTTCAATTATATGAAAGGATATATTTTCTATCTAATAGAAAATTCTTTATACAAGATTGTATTCTTTTGGTTATTGAAAAAAATGAACATTTTAAAATTATAAAAATGATTTATAGATCATGATTATATACTGTATAATTTTATTAAAGAATATAAATGTTTTTTCATCTGATTTCATAATATATAATTTATTATATGATTATCGGTTGTTGAATAATGATTAATTTGTATTGTTTATACTAAATTTTATAATTTATAAAACATTGGATAAGTCTTTATTAAATAAATAATTAAATTTATAAGCAATTTAGAAAGTCCTTATTTGTAATTTTCTATTTTAAAAGTAAATGTTGATCAATTCATTTGAAATGTGTTTCAAAAATATTAACACTTTTTTTTTCATTTTTTTTTTAAAATAATATTAGTTTCTTTTTTAAAATCTGCATAAAAAATATATATATATTGTATTTAATTATTAGTTAATTGGTACCTATACAAATGTTCAATTGATGAAATTAAAAGAAAAAACTATTATTTATTAAGTTGTTTATTATTTATTTACTTATTTTTATACACTATATAATATAATAAAAATATGTTTAGATAGAAGTAAAAATAGTAAATAGATCATACAACATTATCATTTAATTAAATAATGTAACAAAAAATTGTAAAGAAAGAACTATATTTTATTTCTCACATTCACTGTCTTATAGAATTATTTACAGTGTTTCTTTGAGCAGATTGACTTTTGGGTTTTATATCCATCTTTTCATTCAAACTTTTTCTTTTCTGGGCAGAAGAGGATGTCATTTTTTTAGTATAAGGTGAAAAATCTTCTTGATGACTAGAAGCTTTGTAAAATGATGAAACTACATTTTCTTGATGTCTAGAAGATGACGATGTACGACGAGTTTCCATTCTATTGGCTTCTCTATGACCTTTTCTTTCTTCATTCCTTGATGTCATAGATTGAAGAGGATATTGTTTTTCCTTTGTCTTAATTTCATTTCTATGTTTGTCAACTTTAACTTCTTCATATTCAATTTCATTACCATTTTCATCAACCTCAACTTCCTGTTCTTCATACTCTATAATATTACCATCTTGATCAATTTCACGTTTAATAATTCTTCCAGAGCCATTCACAGCATTATTTTTTTCTGATGGTAGTATGATTTCATTACCATCTTCATCTACTTCAACTTCTTGTTCTTCATACTCAATAATATTACCATCTTGATCAATTTCACGTTTAATAATTCTTCCAGAGCCATTCACAGCATTATTTTTTTCTGATGGTGGTATGATTTCATTGCCATCTTCATCTACTTCCACTTCAATTTCTTCATATTCTATTTCATTACCATCCTCATCTACTTCAATTTCTTCTTCAACCTCAATTTCTTCTTCTTCTTCTTCTTCTTCTTCTTCTAAATGATCATGAATACTATTATTTGATTTCACTACTTCTTTTGTAGTACTATTATTAATATTACCTTCATTCATTATTTGACTTCCTTGCATTATTGAATTTTCATATTCAAAAAGATCAGTTTCACTTTCTTCATTAATCTCACTGGTTGAACTTAATTCACTAATTAAAGCTAATTCACTGACATCATCACCACTAATATTAAATTCATTTTTACTATAGAGTGAAGAGGACTCATCATTGGTCATTTTCGTTGATTTTCCATTATTTGAAAAAAATGATTGTATTTCACTTTGATTTTGATATTGTTGTTGTTGATGCGTGAAATTTTCTTCGGGTGCTTTGTCAGATTCAATTAGAGAGACACTAGAAATACTTTCACTTAAATCACTACTTGCTCTTTGAATGCTTTGATCTTCCTTAACTCCCTTCACCGATTGTTCATGTAAGGATACATCGGAAATACTTTCATCAATACTACCATTTGCTCTCTGTATATCTTGTTCTTCTTCCTCTTCCTCTTCCTCTTCTTCTTCTTCTTTTATCTCAAATGAATCATCATTATCGTCCTTTTCAATATCAACATTAATATCACTTTCTTCTTCTTTCATATCGTCGTCTTCATGACTTAAATTATTTTGACTCATGGATTGAGAAATATCATCATTTTCTATGAAATCATCTTGAATTTCTTTAATTTTATGATCATCACTTTCAATAGATGATTCTATTTGACTATCATTTTTTAATATGCTACCAACAACAGCATTATATTCATCTTTTACTTCTTCATTTAAATTTTCGGTAAAATCAAGAACTCCTCTTTCAAATTCATTACTCTCATATAATCCGCCGTTATCTTCTTCCATAAAATTATTAATCGATAAATTTTGTTCATTAACTTCTTCTTCATCAACATGATTATCTATTTCTTTAAGAATTTCATTATTTTCAATTATTTTTTCTTCTATTTTTTCTTTTTCTTCTTCTTCTTTTTCTTCATTATTATTATTGTTATTATCAGATTTACTACCGATAAAAGTTGATTTCACACTATTAATAATCAATTTCAAGCTACTACTTGACTTTACCATTGAATTTTTATCATCTTCATTTTTTGTATCAAGATCGGTTACTTTATCATTTTCAACATGAACGACTTCCCAATCGCTTTCACTATCATAATCACTATCATCAAGAGCTTGATCTTCATTATCAACAATATCCTCAAGTATTTTTTTTTTATGTTCAAATTCTTCTTCGGTGAGATCATCAATAAATTCAATATATTCGGGATACATTTTTCCTGCTTTACTTTTTGCTACGTCAAATGTCATTAAATTATCTTCCGTTAAAACTACAATCATTCGAATAATAGATTCTATCTTTGTATTCTCTTCAATCATTTTCATGTTATGAAGAATACCTTTAGTACTTAATAATCCATTGGTTATACTATGATTATTACTTATATCAATTAAATAGTCAGCTAATTCTTTAACAACATTGCTTTGGAAAGAATCTACATTAATCGGTGTCTAAATAAATTTTATTTTTAGAAAAAATGAAGAATAAGGAGAAAAATATATAATAATAATAATAATAATAATAATAATAATAATAATAAAAAGTAAATAAAAAGTAAATAAAAAAAATGGGAAATAATATATATATGTGAGTGTGTGTGATGTATAAAAGTTAGTAAATATTTAATATGTAATAGAAAATATGTTTTATTCTATATATATGATTTATGTTGAATTAATTAAATTCTAATAATATAATTATTGTACCTTTTCTGTGATTAATAAACTCTTTCTATAGCCAATACTTATAAAATTAAGCCAATCTTTTAAACATTGATCATTAATATTAGAATGAGTATCATTAATTTTTGATAATTGAATAACAGTTGTTAAATCCTTAATTGTTGAAGATTCATAAAATTGAATAGAAGATTTTTTAGTATTGAAAGATCCATTTTCTAAAGAATGATCAAAAATAACCGGATTAACATGATAAAGGCATGGAAAAGAATTCACTTCTTCATTTTTCAAGAAATAAAGAGAACGAATATTTGGAATTTTTTTAAAGCAAGAAAATTTAGATGAAGATGGTGAAGTAGGACTTTGTGGTGACATTAAATCAAGCATATTTTGTTGAAAATATAAAATTTGTTGATATTTTACTTGATTATTAATATAATTTATTATGTCTAAATAATTATATTCAGTGGGATGATCTCTCATTTCTAAATGAAGAAGAAATGATTGACCTGTTGATACAGTTACCAATGATGGAATGTCAGTATCGGAAGTGGAAACATAACAAATACAATCTAAAACGAAGGTTTTATTTTCATTTAATTTTGGATCGGTAAAACGATTAAAAATATTATTCGTTTTATAATGTTTAGCACCACCACTATACTTATTAGGAAAAGTTGGTGATGTTGCTGAAAACTGATTCTCCCCACTATTAGATAATGAGTAAGACGGAAATCCTTGATCCATCTTTTTAATAAATTCAATAGAACGAATTCTAGGGGTTTTTTTACCTTCTTTATCATAATTATAAATTGTATTTAATAAATCTATTAAATATTTTTCTCGTTTATCCTTTCCATTTTCAATAAATAATTTTTTAAAAATTAAATCAAATTTTGGTGAAAAAACTTTTTGATTCTTGGATGACTTTCTTTTCATTGAATTCATCTTTTCTATCATTATTATTATTCTTTTTTTTTTTTTTAATAATAATTAATAAATTAATAATATTGTATATTTTACAAGGAAAAAAAAAAAAAAAAAGAAAGAATAAATTTGTATATTAACAGAAATGAAGTTGTTATAAATTTTCTTTTTTTTTTTTTTTTTTTTTTTTTAATCTTTTAAATACATATATACATAAATGTCTTATTTCTTTTAATGATGTTTCAGATACATTAAATTTGCATAGGTTGTGATGAATTTTTTAACTTTTTATAAATAACCTTCGAAATAGGTTTCTTTTTTTTTTTTTAATTAAAAAATGATTTTATTGAAAAACTTAATAAAATAATAATATAATTTCTTATTAATAATATTTATTACACTTTGAATAAAAATAGTAAAACTTAATTTTAATTTCCAAATTAAAATAAAAAAAAATACATTATTCTATTTAAAAATATATTTATTTTTTTTTTTTGGATAATTCATTTTTATTTTATTAATTACTTTGATTTATGATGAATACGATAAATAAGTAAAAAAAGATGCATATAAAATAAAAGAAAAAATAAATTTATTACTGTTATTTTGCTATTTGTAAATAAATGTTATAATGCAAATGCAAATTGTTGTTATTTTATTTCAACTTTGTTATAGTTTTTAGTAATATTTAAGCATTTTATTTGAAGTCTCATTATATTCATTATATGAGATATGCATATGTAAATAGTATGTACTAGTTTATCAAAGAAAACTTATATTACATTAAAATTTGTAAAATTTAATTAAGATTTTATTAATTGATAGACTTTCGGTATATAATTTAATTGAATAAGAAAAAGTTTCTATGGTTAAAAAATTTAAAAATTGTTTATAATAAAATTAATAAAATTATATATTTTTTCATCATATATAAAAAAAAAAAAAAAAAAAAAAAAAGCTATTCTTTTGAAAAATAATTAACATTAACAAAAAAAAAAGAAAAGAAAAAGAAAAAGAAATAAGTAGCGAAATACTTAAATAAAAACTAAACTTAAAATATTGATTGAAAAAATTTTACATAAAAAAGTCTTATCAAGTTAAAAAAAAAAAAAAAAAAAAAAAAAAATGAATGAACAAAGGAAAGACCTTTTAAAAATATTATTAATTATTTTCCTGGTAATGAAAAATAAAATAGAGAATAATCTAATACAAATAATTTTATATTTTTTAATAAATACAGCATTTACATATTTAATAGATTTTATTATTAATTTTTTTTAACTTTTTTTTTTTTTTTTTTTGGAATATTAGGTTACCTCGGTAATTAGTGGTAATTTATTAGGTGCATGTATCAGTGGAATTGGACTCTATGGAGTACAGAATGTAATTTTTTTTAAACTCTTCCTTTCTCTATTTTTATTTTTTAACTTGATATATAATAATTTATATGAATTGATTTTCTTAGTTATAATGATATATTAAAATGTATCTTTTTTAAAATATATATAAATATATATATTATAATTTATAAAGAATAATATGGATATGATAAAAATGATATTAATTCCATTTATTATAGAAATTGTATTACTATTATTCATTATCTTTGGATTGTTTATGGGAATAGTATCAGTCTCAGCTGTATCAAATGATGAAGATGAGACAAGAATTATTTTAAGTATTCTTATTTCATTTACTGTTATGATTCTTATATTTACTATTTTCCAGGTATAGTAGATATATTTTTTATACTAGCTAGTTATTATAAATTGAATAGATCAAAATAATAATAATAATAATTTTAATAAATTAATTAATTATTATCAAAAATTTTCATTTTTATCTTAGATTTTCATTGTTTACTTTATAAATAAATTCATTAATGAAATTTATTATAATAATAATAATAACAACGACAACAACATTAATAATAACAATAATAATAATAATGTAAATAATGATTTTAATAACAATAATTATAATAATAAACTCAATGCAATGAATAATGAAAACCAAACAATTCAAAATACAAATATTTATAATGTTGAACCATCGACTGTATCAACTCCACCACCACTACCACCTCACCCACAACAACAACCAATGAGCCCAGAACAACAATACGGTCAATATAACCAATATGGTCAATATGGTCAATATGGTCAAATGCCGGCATATCCAATGTATCCTTCAATAAATGAAACATATCCACCACCAGGTGAAGTTCCACCACCATATGTTAACAATCCTAATATTAAAGTTAGCGATGAAAAACAATAAACTTTTTAAAAAATATAAAAGATAGAATATATAAGTTTTTCTAATTAATATCTATCTCAAAATTATAAATATAGTTTCATTATTATCCCAACTATTATTACAATTTTCTTATAGTTATTGAAGTTTTTATAATATATACTTATACTTTTAAATAATAATATAATAGTAATTATAAGGAGAAAACTATAGTATTAAGTATTTAAAATGTCATTTTAAATGCTTATATCATTTATTTAATAAAAATAAAATAACTTTGTAATTAAAATGTTTATAAAATAACATACTTTATTCATATTTTTACTTATATTTATAATATGAAATTTTAAATAAAATAATAGTTTAAAAAATAAATATTAGCACACTGTATCCAAAAAAAAGAGAAAAAAAGATGCAAACCAATATCAATATAAATAATAATGAATAATAATATAGAAATAGATAGATGAATTTAAAAGATATTTATAATTAGAATTCAAATATATAAGTAATAAATATTAAATATTAAATATGTATATGTATATACTTTTATTTTTTATCTAATAAAAAAATTAAACTATATCAAATATTTATAGTTAAAAAAAAAAAAAAAAAAAAAAAGGCATTCATAATATTTTCAAATTTTACTCTATTAATAGATTGTAATTATATAAAGGTATAAGTATCATGTTATCCCACATCTTTCATTTTTACATGTGCTTATTGCAATTTTAATTTAAAAAAATTTCTTTGGTATTGTTACACAAAACTTGTTATATTCACCTTTTAAAAATTAATTAAAAATGAAAAGTTTTAGATATTATAAAAATAGAAAATAAAAGATTTATTTATAATGTTTGTAAAATAGCTTATTATTATAAATTAGTGTGATGTTTTCATTAATTTATTATTGTTGTTATTATAAAGTAAAATAATGTTATTTTATTTATATTCATTATTAATTAATCCTTTTTTTTTTTTTTTAATGATATTAAAATAAATTAGTAATTCAACCATCAAAATTAAATTAATTTTTAATAACAATAAATAAAGAATATTCATTTTATAATAATATTAAAATAAATAATATATAAATTAAAGTTAAATATTTTTATCAAATTTCACTTTAAAAAATGAAAATTTTGTTTATATTATAAAGTATCAATTATATAATAATAATAATAGTAGTAGTAATAATCAATCCTTTCTTGTTTGTTTTTTCAATCTTTTACTATTAAATATAATAAAATATAATAAAATAAAATAAAATATTATATATTTTAATGCATTTAGTTTGTTTTTTTTTCTAAAATATTCATTTATAAAATTTCTGGTTCTTTCTTTTTATTAAATATATTTATATTAATAATTAATAAATTAAAAAGTATGCTATTGGTTTATTTTAATTGAGTTATATTTTTTTTACTATTATCAAAAAATAAAGTTTTCAATGATTAATAATTATATATAAAAGGTATCTTTTTCTTTCTATATTTTAAATTTTAAAAAAAAAAAAAAATACGTACAAATACAGCAAACAAACAAAAATTGAAATTAAGAAAGAAATAAACGGAAACGAAAGAATTTATTATTGGGATTATTGATATTATTATTATATTTCTTATTTAAATTTATTAATAATTCAATAATATAATAAGTTAATATTATATATAAATACAAATTAAAAAATAAAAGCATTTAAAAAATTATTAGAAAAAAACAAGAGTTTAAAAAAAAAGTCAAATCTTAAAAGTATAAAGTAAAAAATGGAAATTACACAAAAAATAAAATTAATAAGAGTGGTGATAGTAATAACAATGGTAATGAAATATAAAAATGTTATAAATATTAAAAAGTAATATAAAAAATTATTAATAAGAAATTATTATTACTATTTTATTATCTTTAGTTTCTATCCTATCCATACCTTTCTTTTTATGGAATAATATTATCAGCAATAATATTATACGGACTTAATAAAGTAAATTTAATATATAATATTATAAAACATTATAGAAATGGAATTATAATTATTAATAAAATTGAATTTTTTTTTTTTTTTTTTTTTTTTAAAAAAAAATAGGGAAGTGTTTTTTTATTTAAATTTGCTTATATTGTATACATCATTCAAACTATAGTACAGATATCTGTTTTCATTAAACTTATTGCTGTACTATTCGATTCAGAAAATACACAATATGCCGATATGTTAAAATTAAATAAATATAATAAACCAAAGTTAATTGCATCTGCTGTATATTCCGGATTGTATATTTTGTTAATGGTAATTATATATGAATAAATATAATAATATATATAATGAATTAATTAAATGATAATAATGATACTAATTTTTTTTTAATATGTTTTCATTATATAGCTATTCCTTATAATTAATTTTTATATATTAGCAAATAAATCAACTGGTAATAACCTAATTTTCTAATAATATTTTTTTCAAATAAATGAGAAAAAAAAAAAAACAATTTCTCAATTTTATTTATATTAAAATTTTACAAGTCATTAAATTATCTAAAATTCTATTTTATTAAACATTTATATATATATATTTATATGTTTTTAAAAATTTAATAAAAAAAATGTCTATACAGAATACATTGCTGACTCTAATATTACAAATGAATATATAAATCAAAATGTTCAATCAGATGATTTGCCAGCTTATACACCAGAAGCTAATATTTTACCACCATATTCACCACCATTATCAACCTCAAATTTAAATAACAATAATAGTAATAACAATAGTAATAATCTTCAAATGATAAATAACACTATGAATAATAGTTCAATTTTACCATATCCACCCACAAATGATGAAGTAAATACAAATACAAATCCATTTATTTCATATCCACCACCCCCATCACCACCAAGTCAAACTATCCCTGTACCTATGCCAATTGTTTCATATCCACCATCATCCCAACCAAATCAAGCTATGAATATACCTATATCTATGCCAATGAATAATACTTCATTGCCGTACCCTTCTTATGGTACTGTACCTATAAATAGAAATATTGTATTATCAGCAAATGATAATAGTACCCTATCATCAAATAATCCATTTATTATTGAATGCCCCCCTCAAAGAAATTCTCTTGAAGATTTAAATGGAAATAGTACAACGGTTAATAATATTAATAATACTAGCAATGATATTTCACCATATCCACAAAATGATGATGATGCCTCTATTATTATTATGCCAATTAAAGAAGTGCCATACTTACCAGAACAGTTAACTACACCAGTCAATATAAATGCTACTGAAAATGAATCAAATGTGCAACTTAATACAAATACTAGAATACATAACTCTCACTCAAATATATCCACAAATGATGATTTTACATCTGTGGATATAACTACCGTACTTCCTAGTGAAGTTTTGCATAATAACAATGCAAATGCACAACATAATAATCAATTAGCATCACCACCACCATATTCACATTATTAAAATATATATTTATATATTGACCTATTAATATTATTGTTACAGCATTCATTATACATAACTAGTAATAATATCATCCTTATAACATTCACATAGATAAACTTTATTAATATTATTATTATAACATTCACATTAGATAAATTTATGAATAATATTTTATTATAGCATTTATTATTATATATCTTATATATCTTATATTTTATTACATTATATTACTATCATTAGCAATAAAATTAATATAGTTTTTATTCTATCAAAACATGCAAAATATGTTGTAAATAAAATTTTATATCACAACGTAATTTTTTATATTGCTTTAAAAATTGATAATATGTTCTTTTCTAGAAATTTAACATTTATCCATTATTAGTTGGCATAATAATAATAGATAAATATACATAATTATCTATTATGAAGATAAATATATAATTATAAAATAATTGTATATTTATCCTCTTTTATTTCCCGTTATTAAAAAAAAGAACATTTTAGACATTTAAAAAAAATCTTGATATTCTATAGTATATTATATATTATATATTATACTAAATAAAAAACTTAAGAAATAATATATGGATTATATATATAATTCATATATTATTTCTTAAGTTTTTTATTTAAATGCCCTAATAAATAAGATTAATTTATTATAAATAAAATTTATTGGCTCTCTATTATTTATTTATTTATTTATTTATTTATTTATTTAAATTTATTTATTTATTTATTTATTTATTTATTTATTCATTCATTTATTTATTTATTTATTTATTTATTTATTTAAATTTATTTATTTATTTATTTTGCAATTAAGATACTTTTTTTTTTTGTAACTTTTCAACCATATATTATATTAGAATTTTTTTTCAAGTCTATAATATAATAGAGCATATAAAAAAAAAGTAAAAATAATTTAATTTTTATTAGTATTTTATTAGTGTTTATATACAATTATTATATGAAGAAATTAAATAAAATATATATATAATGGAAAAAAAAAAGTTAATACTTTATTATAACGGAAGTGGATTATGATTATTATAGTTTTTTAAATATTATATATGTAATATATAATAAATATATTTACTTTTCAATTAATATAGAATAATGTTTTAAAGTTTTTATATTATTATTACTAAATAAAATAATATTGTTATTCATTGTGGTGGTTGTGATAATTGTAATATTAAATATAATTATTAAATAGTACTTTTTTATTATTCAATTATTCAATTTTATTCTTAATTATTTTTACTAAACTTTTATTATTATCTATTTATTATTTTACCAAGAACTTTGATCAAATGTCACTCGTATTTATAAATAGAATTATAATTGCATATAAAAAAGCTTAACATTAATTAAATATTTTTCTATCTGAATTTCATTAATTAAACACATAAATTTCTTGGAATTTAATATTAGCTTTATTAAAAATTTATCCAAAAAATTAATTAAATTTTTAACATAAAACTTAGCATTATAAAAATCGTAAAAAAAACTATATTTTTTTTATTTATTTCCTTCTTCTTTTTTTAATTAACTTCATTTTTTTATAGAATTTCATAATAGTATTTAATGCCCTTTTATAGACAACACTATAATAAAATAATATAAATAAAATATATATACAGCTTATAGCATAATAATTATGTATGAATAAAAAAAAACTTCTATAAAAAAAAAGAAATTTAAATTAAAAAAAAAAAATAAAATAAAGCATTTTGAAATATTGAAGAAATATTAAAAACGTCTTTTAATTCACTATAACAGCCATTAATACATCCAGTTCAAAAAATATCTTAATTTGAAATAAAAAATAAATTTCCGAAATATATATATGTTTATAAAAATAAATAAAATGTTAAATATGAAAATGTTTAATATATGTGAAGATAAATTAAAAAAACTTTTAATTATTATGCTGGTATGAAAAAAAAAATAAAAGAAAAAATAAAAGAAAAATAAAAGAAAAAATAAAAGAAAAATAAAAGAAAAAAAATAACCAAATAAATAATATTAAGAATGAAATCATTATTATTTTTATTAGTATATAAAAAAAAGAAAGTCTATATAGTAATATGTTTTTAATATATTCATAATAAATAGGTATCATCAATACCGTGTTTAAATGCTCTTGGTATTATAGTATCAAGCTTTATTCTCTATAGTATAAATAAGGTAATAATAATGATAATGATAATATATATTTTATATTATACTAATTTCTTTTCATTTTTCTTCCCTTATTTTTATATATAATGTTTTATACATTTTTATAATAGAAAGACACAAAATTATTAAAATTGATGATTATACCCTTTATATTTAATATTCTATTAGTTTTGGGAATATTTATTATATGTATAATTGTAGATGTAATAACATTAAAATCATATATGGATTATAATGAAATTACTATATTATTAAAAAATTATACTCTATTTATTCCAATAACAATTGTGGTTTTTATTGTATTATTATTTCAGGTATATATAATTTTATAAAATGAAAATCATACGCGAAAATAATTTATAGTAGTACTCTTTAATTATTAATAAAATATCATTAATTTTTTTTTTATGAATATAGATTTATATTGGTTTAGTTTTTCCAAATTATATTAAAAATACATTTAATGATAAAAAAAATAGTTATACTATTATTGATGAAATAGCTCAATGTATAAATACAACAGAATCAATATCATCATCACCTTCTACTGAAACAGAAGCAACTACAGAAATATTCATTGGAAATTGATATAGCACTATCATACTCTGAAAACTCATTATTAATTAATAATAATTCCATAGTATCAAATATGTTATATAACTTCTATATGGCATAATAGTATAATACACTATTCATTATTCCACTTTTTTTTTTTTACTATACAACAAGGGAGAAAAAATAATATATATTTGATTATAAATAACACCATTCTATCTGTCTTTTAAAATCTATGCAAAAATAATTTATAGACTAATATTTTTTTTAAAAAAATTTATATACCAAAAATACACTTGATTATAAAATAATTTATCTAAAAATAAAGTTTTGTAATATAATTAATAAATATTTGTATAATGAATATATACAAGTAATAATATTAATAAACTGTAATTCATACAATATATTGAAATAATTTATTAAAAAACTTTTTTTTTTACTTTTTCATTCTATGTTTTTCTAAGAACGGATAAGTAATACAATGAATAAAAAGTTGATTTTTATTATTATTATTATTATTATTATTATTATTATTATTATTATTATTATTATTATTATTATTATTATTATTATTATTATTATTATTATTATTATTATTATTATTATTATTATTATTATTATTATTATTATTATTATTATTATTATTGCTAGTTGATATACATTTTCAAAATATTAATAATTAAAAATTATAATAAATTAAAAATTATGTTTATAATTAATAATTTTTAAAAATTGTAATTATTAATGTAAAAGGTTAAAGTTATTTATATAATCTAACCTAAATAATAAAAATCACTATTTAAAATGATTTAAAATAAAAAATTTATTTTTATATAATAAAATGTTTTTACGATGATGATGATGATGATTTTTATATTTTATAAACATTATACTTTCGATGAATTAAATAAATACCATTAAAAAAGTTCAAATAATATAAAATTATATAAAACTAAAAAAAGAACAATTACAACGAAAATAATAATAATAATTGTTATACCAATAACAGAAATAATAAACAATATATTAAATATAATTTATAAATTAATAAAAATAATGTTATGTTGATAAAAAAAAATAGATGCATATTTGGTAAAATAAAATTATATAATAAGAGTAATAATAAGTATTTTTCTAATAAAATACAAACAAGAATTTTAATCATTATTCAATCAAAACGATAAATACTATCAAAAAATTAAAAAAAAAAAAAAGAAACATTTTATATAGTTAGTGATAATATTTATAAAATAAATATAATAAAATATTTTAATTTATACACTATTCCTTTGATTATTATTTTATTTTATACTTTATTATTTTTCAAATTTAAATACATTTTAAAGTTTTATTTTTATTTTTTTATTTTATTTTTCTGTTTCTCAAATTTAAGCTACATTTTAAAAGTTTAGTATTATATGAAGTCAATAGATATAAATAGGTTCAACATTATTTAAAATTTATATATATATTTTTTACCATTAAAAACTATTATGATACTAATTTTATTTTAAAAATATTTTATTTGATAGATGAGAAATAATTAATTAATTAATTAAAAAAAAAAAAGATATATGAAATGAATATTTTAATAATTTAACAATACAATGAAGCTCAAATATAAAAATTAAAAAAAAAAAAAAAAATAATCAAAAATACAAACATAATTTTATTGACAACACATATTTAGAATACTTATATAATTATAAAAGATGAAAAATAAAAATAGATATTTATTAATTGCATCTATTATACTGGAAATAGTAATTATTTTAATTCAGTATTATTATTAACACAATTTATGATGATACATTATTAAATGCTAATAAACCATATTAGGGATTATGCTTAAATTTTTTTGGTATTATTATTTATTTTACAGCTTTATGTGCAATTTATATGGTATATTATGAATTTATATCATTATTATAATAAACTTTTATATTACTTAACAAAGTTATGTATAATAAACAATAATAAATAAAAAAAAATTGTATAGATGGAAATAACTTTATTAAATGAAAGATATGAAAAATTATTTATATATGAATGTTTTAGATTAGTAGAAATGTTTATTTTATGTTATGTAGTTTTTTATGAAACTGGAGAATATGATACTGTTTTTAATACTTCCACTATTATTATATATTTTATAAACATTCCAGTAATGGAAAGCCAATTAAATAAATGTTATCAATAATATCTTCCCGAATGGTAATCATAAAAATTTTATAAAGTTAATACGTTTATTGATTGATAATTATTTTGCAATAGATTTATATAGCTTATACGGTAAAATAATTTATAAAGAATCTATATCCAAAAAATAATATACAAAATATGTATATCCAAAATAGTGCGTCATATAATATTGAAGAAATTCAAAATATGAATAATGATTATATTGGCAATAATAATAGCAACAACAACAACAACAACGACAACAATAGCGATAATAATATTAATTATAATCGTCAATTATATCATCAACCTACTCCAACATATCAACAAAATCTAAATATGTATCCTTATTACAGCATTAATACTTCTCAAATTGTACCAACTGCACCACCAATAAATTTACTTCCAGAATACTACATTTATAATAATATTGTTAATAATAATAATAATAATAATAATAATAATAATAATAATAATAATAATAATAATAATAATAATAATAATAATAATAATAATAATAATAATAATAATAATAATAATAATAATAATAATAATAATAATAATAATATAATTAAAAGTATCTGTACCTGTAAAATAAAATATCTCAATATTTATAATAAATGTAACCTTTATTAACCTAAATAAATTCAAAAATTCAATTTATTAAATAAATAAATAAATAAATAAATAAATAAATAAATAAATAAATAAATAAATAAATAAATAAATAAATAAATAAATAATAGTTAATTTTTAATTCAAAATAAAATGTAAAACAGTGGTGTAGTACATACCGTCGTCATCATTAAATAATTTACCGTAAAGAATTTTATTAAAAAAAGATTATATTATTATTAAAATATTTTATGCATATTTCGCTAAAAAAAAAAAAAGTCAAAAATTTTAATGTTTCCTTTTATATCAGTAGTAATGTTAAAACTTCTATTTTTGTATAATTAATTTTTATGGTAATATATTTAATTTCTTGTCACTGGTTTAGGCATCATAACCAATAATATTAAATTACATATATGGTAATAAAAAAATTTTTTAAAAAATGCTAAATTTATTCATAACGTTGTAGTAAAAATCTTGGTTATTGTAAAGGGTTAAATTTTTTAAAAAATATTGTTTATTATTAATTAATTTGTAATTATAAAATATTATCGATGTGCTAATGTGCCAGTGTATTTACATTATATGTCATGTAAGTTGAAGGCTAAAATTGAACAAATAATTATATATAGTTATCAAGTGTGATAGATTATTCAAATGTTATTCTTTTTATTTAAAAAGTAACACAATATATCATTTTTACAGTTATTATTATTTTTATTAAAAAAGTAACACTGTAGAACTGATTTATTGTTATATAATACTATTTGAGTGACTATTTTATATTAATATTTTTGCGCGGCATTATCGAAAACATATATTGATAAACACAAAATAAAGAATTACTGATACTTTTTATTATTTAAATATTTCCTATGTAAGTCTATGCATAGTTCATTAATAATTAAATATATATAACTTTATCTTTTCATTATTTATATAACTTTATTCATAATTATAAAATTTTCATCTTTTTTTATTCACCAATAAAATATAAAATAGGTTTATTATAAATATATTAAATAATATATCTAAATCATATAGTATAATAAATTTTATTTAATATTTAAGGGTGCAATTTCAAGGAATTTTTAATATTTTCTAATTACAAAAATAAATTAAATTTTGTTATATATAATATACATATATTATAATTAATTATATCAAATAAGTCAATTTAAATGTAAACGTGTGTAGAATATTTAAAAAGCTATTCTTTTAATATATTTAACATTTATCAAAATTTGAAACTTTAATCAATAATATTTTAATATATCAGAAAAAAACAAAACAAACATTGCTTAATAAAAAGCTTATTTAATATGAAAATGTTACTTTTCGAAAAATTTTGTAACTTATTTTAATATATATATTTATATTTTACCATTTATTATTGGTATTTCATTATTTATGTTTTAACACCAAATAATATATTATTCAATTCATTTTAAAAACAGACAAGAAGCATTAATCTTCTATTAGGTGAAGCAAGTATAAATATTTTATAGAATATAATAGATTAAAATTTATATAAAATTAATACTTTTATTATTCTAATTACTTTATTATTAAGATTGCTTTTTTTATGTTCATTTTTTCAAAAAAGAATATTCAATATAGAATTTTATGAGAATAAAAAATAATACAACTAATATATATCTTTTATTTAAATAAATTAAATAATATAACTGTGTAACCTTATTTGTATAAATAAATTAAATTTTTTATTTTATAATTTTTATTTTAATATTATAGAATTTGTGTAAAGTTACAAAAAATCAATATAAATTAATATATAAAATATATATAAATAAAGTGTATACAAATATAATATAAAATACAATATATATTACTTTATATTATAATATTAACTATCCTATTTTTTTAATGGTCTAAAATACTTTTTTAAAAAAGCTTATCATATATTATATGCCTTTTTTAGGTATCTTTTAATATAAAGTGTAAACAATATATTTATTATATTAATTTCATTATTTTTTGTTTTTTTTTTTGCTTATAATATATAATAGAATGTATTCTTAATATTATTGATTAATAGAAAAATTTTAATTAAAGCCATTATGTTGTATAATAATATCATATATTACTTTATATTCTAATAGATTTGTAATAAAATAGCTAAACATATATTGGATAAATACTATTTTATATTAAATAAAGTTTTGAAACTGATAAAATTTTTATATTAATATTATTAGCGTCATAAAATTTCATTAAATAAAGAATTAATTTTTTTTTAAAAAAATTGTATTTTATATTTATTTATTTATTTCTTTTTCTTTTTTTTTTTTTTTTTTAAATAAAGATATTTTTTTTATTAATATTTTAATTTAAATTGTTGTTATTTTTATTCTTACATTGTTGTTATATTTTATACATTAATACCAAAAATAGTGTTATATTATTAGAATATAACACTACTATAGTCCTAAATCCAACAAAAAGAATAAAGTAACAAATTAAAATATTTAAAAACATAATAAATATCAATAATCAAAAACAAAAAGAACAATAAATCGCAAATCAACAATATCAAAATAAATGATATAAATTTAGTTATAAAATTAATAAATCACATTCTCAAAAAGAAAAACAAAAATACTTTTAATTATTAAATATAATTCAAATCAAACTTTGAAAAATATTTAAAAATAATTATAGTATAAATTATTAATTATATAATTATATATATTAAATCAAAACAAATCAATTTTATTTATATTATAAAATAGATTTTAATAGAAATTATATAATATAAAAATTATATATTTAAATATAAAATTATTATAATGTATTTATAGTTTATTTTAAAATAAACAAATTAATTTAAGCTTAACAACAACAATCTTTAATAATTATTTCTTTTTAAATAAAAGCGTTATTAGTTATTTTTTTTGAACTTTTTAGTAAAAAAAAAAAGCGAAAAAACAAATAAACTTATTCAAAAGATAAAAAAAGTGTAATTAAAAAGAAAAATATTCAATATGTTAAATTCAATAAAGTTTTTAATTGCTATAATAGTGACTTTATTTTTAAACTTTTCATATGGTAATTATAATTTATTTTTTATTAATATAAAGTGTTTTTAATAATAATGATAATAATAAATAAATATTATATTCTGGTATAGGTTCTTTAAATATTAGTCCAAATTATGGAAAGTTTAAAGCAGGTAAATATTCACATTATAATTTTCATATTTATTTGAATGTATTATAAAAATATATTTTCATTTTATTTTATTAAAAAATAAAAACTACTTTATTCATTTCTTAATATATATTTTTTTGTTATATTAATAAAAGGTGATAAAATTACTTTAATTTTTAATTCCAACAGAAAAGTCAATAATGCAACCATATCGTATCATTCAATCCATTATTCATTGAATAAAGGAATTGATATTTTAAAGAATATTAATGAAGAAAAATTTGAATATGTATGGGAAATCCCAGAAGAAATCGTAAGTTTATGAAATAATATAAATATTTTTAATAAAGATAATTTTATTAATTATAAATTAATTAATAAAGAATAATGATATTGGTTATTTTGCTTTATGGGATAATGGAAGTATATTCATTGAGCGTAGTAATAATATTGCGATTATTAACAAAACTGTATTAAAAAATAAGCGCTATGATGATGAAAATAAAATAAATAATATTGATAAAACTTCAGTTGAATTAGAAAACAATGATGAAGAAAACAATGATGAAGAAAAAGAAAAGAAAAAAGATAAGAAAGAAAATGTTATTACTAATTTAGAACAAAATACCATAAATAAGGAACATTCTAATGAGTTTGTTGGTACAATTGCTAATTCAAATAAGGATACAGACATAAAGGATAGTAATAAAAGCGAAATCAAAAATACCAAAAGTGGTTTTAATAATTTATATATTATTATTGGAGCAGGTGTTATTGTAGTAATTATTTTTGCTTTTCTTTTTGTTAAATTGAATAGCAGTAAAAATGAAATTCCAACAGGTAAACGTTCAATGAAACGTTTTACCCTTCGTGAAGAAAATGTTCCACCAATAACCAAGTATAATGATACTTGGAAAAATACATTATCAAAAAATAAAAGTTTTAATACCTTACCTAATAATCTAAATAAAAATAAAAAATTATCAGATGAAGAGACAGAACAATTAATAAATGGTGATAATTTAATTTCCGATGCAGAAAAATTTGCTAGAAAACATGGTTTAACTGATACTGAATGGGTTGCTAGAAAGGATTATATACCATATAGAGAAGATGAATTAGAAATTTATCAAGGAAATAGAATTAAAGTATTCGAACTTTATGATGATTTATGGTGTTATGGTATGAATCTAGATCATTATGGTACACTTAGTAACGATAATGAAGGTATGTTCCCAAGTAGTATCTTACCATTAGAAGTTATTACACAATTATTGGTTGCTACAAAAGCAGAAAATAAGATTAATACAAATATTGAGCAAAAATCACAAACAAATACAAATGAAGTTACTATTGATTGTAGTGATGATGCAGTTAATAGTAATGAAAACCAAGAATCAAATAAAAATGTATCTAATCCAGTTGTTAATGGTAATTCTCAATTTACACTACCAAAACCATTAGCAGTTCCATTAATGCCTCCAAAACCACTTCCAAATATTCCAAACTTGAACCGTAATTCATCATTACGTTCATCTGTTCATCGTAAGAGAAACTCTAATATAATAGATCCAAGTAAAAGTCCATTAATTATGAACGCAAAGCGTATGTCACAGTTATCTAATATTTCTAATAATGGAAAGCGTGTATCTCAACTTTCAAATCTTTCAAATGAAATTAAAATAACTCAAGAAAAAACATCAAAACAAAAGAAAAGAACATCTCATCAAGGTAAAATTTTATTTATAAGTACTAACTCAAGTCAAAAAGAAAGAAAAAATGAGGATGTTAAACATTTATTAAGTTCTCCAGAATCTGATTTCCAAAATAGATCTACGGATGAATCCTTGTCTGCAATATCACCAATTAACAATTTGGATTTAAAACAAAAGCAACCTGTTGCCAAGCTTGTTTCACCAATTAAAGATGAAGCTGATACCTCAATTATAAGACAAAAGGATGAGCTTTACCAACAACAATTATTAATTCAAAAACAAAGAGAACAGTTACAGCAACAAAAATTAGAACAGCAGAAATTGCAAGAGCAATTAAAGCAACAACAATTACATCAACAATTGCAACAACAACAAATTCAAATGCAACTTAAACAATTACAACAATTACAGCAAGAAAAGGAACGCCAATTATTACAACAAAAACAACAAATTCAAAAACAAATTCAACAACAACAAATGGAACAAGAACAATTAAGAATTCAACGTGAACAGCAACAAATAATACAAAAATCAAAATTAAAAGAAATAGAATATGAAAGAGAACGTCTTTTACACCAATCTATGAATAAACAAGAGAATAGAGATTCTATTCTTCCATCTTACACAGAAGCAGTGAATAATAATCCATATAACTTTAGTTCCAGTTCTAGTTCTGAAAATATGGTTGAAGGATTCCCATTACCACCAAATATGTCTATACCATCTCCAAAAGCAATGTCACCTGTTTCTAGCAGCTCTGGAGATCAAGACCCAGAATTATATCCAAGAAATACATCGTATAAGCACCAGATACAAAAACGTGATTTACCACCTGAAGATTATCCACGTAATATCTCAAGAGCTTACGTCGATGAACATCCTTCCATTGGTAGAAAAATAAAGCAAACCAAAAATGAAGAACAAAGTTCAAATAATAAAGAAAAATCCGCTTTAAAACAAAAAGAAGCAATGAATTATCAATAACAAAATTTAGATAGATGTATTAAGTAAAATTAAGAATTAATAAAATAGAGGTTTTAATCTATTTTTCGTAATTTTTTTTTTTTTAAAAAAAATAAAAGATAGGATAAAATTTTATTATTATTGATTTAATTATTAGATAAATTAGTACAAAAAGTTTGAATTTTTTTTCATAATAATATTTCTCATTGCACATAAAAATGAAATAATAATAATAAAAAAAACAAAAAGCAAAAAATAAACAAATAAAAAAAAAAAGTAATAATAATAAAAAAAAAAAACAACTCATAAATATAAATAAATAATTAAATAATAATAAATTATATATGTATTTTAAATATTCATAAAAATCTTTTTTTTAAATGTTTATTTAATCAAATTGATTAAAGGTAGTAAAATAAGGTAAAAAATATTATAAATCAAATATAATAGTATATAAAAAATTTGTTAAAGGATACTGTTCATAAGTTTAACTTTTTTTTTTTTTTTTTCCTTTTTAAAAGAATTAATAATTTTTTATCTTTATTTAGTTTAATTAATTTAAATAAGCTTTTATATAAGAAAAATAAATATTTTAAAATTAACATTTTTGAAACATAATATGAAACAATAGTAGTATTATAGCAATATATATATATATATATTTTTTTTTTGGGTGAATTTTTAATAATTTAATTTTTAATAAATGAATTACTATTTTACAAAATTTAAACTTTAATTATAATAATAATAATAATTAATTAATTATTCATCTTTACTTTCTTTCATGAAGAAATGTATCATATTAGTATTATGAGTATTTTAATTCTTTATACATTTTTAATAAAAAAAGAACAAACAAACAAAAAAAATATATATATAAAGTATAAAATAAATATTCTCTTTATATAAAAATTTAAATAATATGTTATTCAAATGAAAATGATATGAGGTTTTAGAAAATAAATATATATGAATTATTATTATTATTATATGAAATTGTATTAGAAATTTATCTTTTTTTTTTTTTTTAAAAAAAAAGATTAGAGGAATATCAAAAGTTAAAAATTTTATTCTCCGCATAGGGGAATCGAACCCCTGCCGCCACGGTGAGAGCGTGGAATCCTAGCCACTGGACCAATGCGGATATTACATTATTCAAATTATGGGTACTTATATTTTTTTTTCATCCTGCTATTTCCAAAATTTTCAAAATAACCAAATTCATCATTTTATAAATTAAATAAATTGAATTAATTATCATCATTATCATTTAAATACACATCACTAATGAATAAGAAATTCTTTTGATAGTTTATCAATATGTATTTTTTTTATATAAAAGAAGGGTTAGAATAAATAAATAATTCTTCAATCCAAAAATAATTTAAATATTAAAATCAATTTAAAAATCAAAAAAAAAAAAAAATGAAATTTAATTTTTTTTTTTTTAATAAAATAAATTTACATTTATAAATATTTAAAATTAATATATAAATGATATAAAGATAATAATGATAATAATGTTAATGATAAAAAAAAAGAAAAAAGAAAATAGTATATATATATTTGTATTATTTAACATTTGTTATTTATTCATTATTAAATTATTTATTAAGTAAAAATTCTGAAATAAAATTATTATATTTAAAAGTTTTAATAAATTTCTTCATTAGAAATAGTTATCTATCTATATATTTTTTTAACATAACATTAATACCTATATAAGAATATATTGTACTAAAATAATTAAAATAAAAATATAATATAGAAATTATATTAAGAATAATAAAATGATAATAAGAAATAAAAAATAGTATTGAAATATTTTTTTTTTCAGACTAGGAAGAGAATACACTTCTTGTATTTATTTATTTAATTTGAATATTACATTATATTAGGTGATAATACATATTGATATAATAGATAATAAATAAAAATGATAAAAAATAATTATTTAAGTTACATAAAAGTTACATAAAAGTTCAATGAACTCTGTAATTTGTACTGTGTGGGATTGGTCCCTACCTAATAAATTAAATAAAATAAAAAAGAGAAGTAACATCTGGTAGGATAGTGTGGTGTCTACTAAACTCTCCCATGAGTTCATAATATTTTCATTCGAAGAAATGCTAATATTGAATCCTGTGTACGGAACACTGAGAATATTCCTTTGCCATATCGGTACGACGTCCGCGCTCTTGATTACGTTAGGTGTCTTACTAAACCTATTGAAAAGTAGCTTCATAGAGCTACTAATGATAGGGATTGTTTTAGTAAGAAAAGCCGCGAGACCCTCTACATATAGAACATGAGATCCTGATGAACTGTAAAGCTGTTCATTCAAATGTCTTTGATTCGCCTTATCGATTTGTAGCTCATTATAAGCTATAGTTCCACCAAGAAGGAATGTAAAAATATAGTTATAAATTGTTTTTCTTACTTCCATTTCAGGGAATAAGTAAGTGATGAATTGATTATTGTATTTATTTTGAAAAAGGGTAAAAAGATCGTCAAGAGAGTTAAGTGAAGAAGTT
The DNA here is from genome assembly GCA_002104945.1 of Piromyces finnis. Taxonomy (NCBI): domain Eukaryota; kingdom Fungi; phylum Neocallimastigomycota; class Neocallimastigomycetes; order Neocallimastigales; family Neocallimastigaceae; genus Piromyces; species Piromyces finnis. The sequence goes on from MCFH01000031.1 coordinate 473,580, forward strand.
CTGTATTCAGAGAATGCAGGACATTCTAAAATCCAATGATAAAAATATTGTTCATCATACCCGAAACATGGACAGACATGAGGGCAGTTAGATGTAACTCTATTACTGGCAATAGCAATTCTGGTAGTGTTTTCATAACCGTATCGAATACGTATAATCCAAGTAATTCCTAAATTTAAGTGAGGCTTGTTGAGACCGATATGCATTGGGCGATTTGAATTAAGGAATTTGTTGTTAGTGTATCTGAGGGCTTTACTTCCATTATTTAGGCTATTATTATTCCAATAATGTTTTCTAATATTTTTAATATTTATTTTCATAAGTTTCTTATATAGTGAACAAGATTCTTTGGCCCAAGAGTAATGAGACATGGGAGGAATAGATTGGACGAGATCTTTAATAATACAGTTTGATTTTCTCCATTTAACAAAGCATTTTACTTGTTGCGCAGCACAAATACAAATCCTTAAATCCCTTGTAAGAGCATACATGCTAATAAACGAATTTCATTCAAAAACAAAATTCTTGTTATTTAGACTTTTACTGTGAAAGCTATTGATACTCCATAAAACAGCAATATTGATAAGAGATTGGACTCTGCGAGTTTTATTTTTGTTAAAATCAAGTAATAGAGCATAATAAGAGACTTTACTTAAAATATAGGAATGAATGACTATACTTTTTGAACCAATAGGAATACAATTGTTGGTAAGAAAGTTCTTAATGGAGAATAAAGATTTTTGAACTTTTTTGTACATGTTAGATAGAATGGAAGTCAGAGAAAGATCTTCATCGAATTCTAAGTATAGTAAAAAACCTTTGGAATCGAGTACATACCAATGTAAAATGTTGGGTTTACATAACTAGGGGATCGGTTTAACATTTTTTTTTTTTTTAACGGCAACAAATATTTTTAAACTTTATTAGTAATTTAATTAAAATTATAATACATGTAATATAATAAATTAAAAAAAATAATAATAATAAAAAAAAAAATATGTTTAAATAAATACAAATGAATAAAAATTGGGTATACTGTATTCTAGTAATTTTAATTAAAGTAAAAAAGCCTCTATTATACTAAAGTACGATAATTGTATTTGGCTTCCGATGGGACACCGAGTCAAAGATCAAAATTTTGTCAAGGGTCAAAATTATGATCTCCATTGGTTGCGCTGGCCCTCCTGGCCTGTCTTACTGTTTCTTCAGCATTGACGTTCTTGGCTGTTGTTTCAAACCTTTTGAACATTGATCATTGCTGGCCAATAGCAAAAGGCATGATTTTGGTTTAACGACAATAGTTGCAAATTTATTTATTCTAAAAGACATTTCACTTAAATTGACCCAATCAAGAACTAGATTAAGCATCTCTTGAAGGTTCTTCTTGCTAGGAGTAATTTTACCAAAGTAAAAATTGTATATAATTTCAAATGGAACTTATTAGAAGTCAAAGGTAAAAATTATGAACTTTGTTGGTTGTGTTTGCCCTAACGACCTATTTTAAACCTTTTAATCAATTTTTTTTTTTTTTTTTTTTTTTTTTTAGACTAGGAAGAGAATACACATCTTTTATTCATTTATTTAATTTGTGATATTACATAATATTAGGTGATAATACATATTGATATAATAAATAATAAATAAAAATAATAAAATATATATAAATAAAAATATAAATATAAAATAATATAAAATAATTATTTAAGTTGCATAAAAGTTCAATGAACTCTGCAATTTGTACTGTGTGGGATTGGTCCCTACCTAATAAATTAAATGAAATAAAAAATGAAGTAAACTCTCCCATGAGCTCATAATGTTTTCATTCAAAAAAATGCTAATATTGAATCCTGTGTACGGAACACTGAGAATATTCCTTTGCCATATCGGTACGACGTCCGCGCTCTTGATTACGTTAGGTGTCTTACTAAACCTATTGAAAAGTAGCTTCATAGAGCTACTAATGATAGGGATTGTTTTAGTAAGAAAAGCCGCGAGACCCTCTACATATAGAACATGAGATCCTGATGAACTGTAAAGCTGTTCATTCAAATGTCTTTGTTCCGCCTTATCGATTTATAGCTCATTATAAGCTAAAGTTCCACCAAGAAGGAACGTAAAAATTTAGTTATAAATTGTTTTTCTTACTTCCATTTCAGAGAGTAAGTATGTGATGAATCTTTTAATCAAAATGGGTATTCTTATTTAATTTGATATTTACAATGTACTTTCATTTTCTTTATATTATCATTGTTAAGATTTTTTCTTACAAGAAGAAATTTAATAACTTTTTTGCATATACCAAAACAATTATACAATAATAGTAGAACTACCATAATTTAAAAATTTTTAATTTTCTCAAATTTATTACTTTTCCTATCATAAATAATAATATACAATTATAAATATTATATCACTAACCGAAAGACTTATTACCTACTAAATCATCACTAATAAACTCTTATTTATCAATTTATATTTTTTAATAATAACACCCTTAAAAAACACATTTTATTTAATAATTAAAATATTAATTTAACTTTCTTACTAAAACATTTTTTATCATTCCTCAAATACTACATATTTTCAGCACTTAACATTTTTCATATTATTGTGATAATGTTTCCAGATTTAACGATTATTATTAATACATAATTGTTTTAAATATCATTCAAATTTCAAATATTTTTGTTTTATCCTTTTCTTATACTTGTAACACTCAATTTGTTTTTGCGTAATAAATTATTCTATCCTTTTTTTTTTAATTTTTTTTTATTTTTTTTATTCATATAAAAAAAATATTGACTTCTAATTCCACGTCAGTATTTTTACATTTTAAATTGTTTAAACGAAACCGATCTATATTGAAATTTTTATAATAAATTTAAAATTAGATATTTCACTTTTAATAATAATTAAATATTTATCAATTATTTACCTTGCTGGCAACTTCTAAAGCATCAACATCAGCAGAAAGACGGATGAAAGCCTTCTTAGTACCATTTGGTCTGATTAAAGTGTTGATCTTTTCAGCATCAACTTGGTACATTCTCTTGATGGCATCCTTAATTTGCTTCTTGTTGGCCTTAACGTCGCAAATGAAGACAAGAGTGTTGTCATCTTCAATCTTCTTCATGGCAGATTCAGTCTTAAGTGGGAATCTGAGAATGCTGTATTGGTCGACAGAGCTAGTCTTTGGGACAGAAACTCTTGGGTACTTTGGCTTACGAGCAAGACGAAGAGTCTTTGGTCTTCTGAAAGAGGTAGAAGTGATCATCTTCTTGGTAGCCTTAGCATTAACTCCTTTAAGAGCAGCCTTCTTGGCGGCAGCAGCCTTGGAAGTGTCTAATAAGTTTTAATTAATAATTTACAATTAATTCATTCATCCATTAAAAACTTCATTAATTCATAATATCATTATTTTGTATTTATCAAAATAGATATCATCTCATTTTACATAAATTAATATTGGACATATATACAAAAACAATATCATTTTAAATCCACATTCCATTACATCATCTTAAATAATTAAACATTAAACATAAAAGATAATAAAAAAATTCATAACACATTTTATTCATTCATTAAAACATTCATTATATACCTTTAACCATGATGACGTGGTTCTCAATAAATATTTAAAATATTAAGAAATGAGAAAAGAGTGATTAAAATAATAGAATTAATCCTATTTTGTTATTTCATAATTAAAATTTCGAATAAATTCAACCAATAGTATTTAATATTTTCTAATTTAAGCCAATAAAAATTTATAAATTTGAGCCACTAAATTATATTTCTTATAATAAATATTACATTACATTATATTAATATATTAATTCATTTATGTATTAAAAGTATGTAGGTATATTCAAAAAAATGTTTATTTATAAATAATTACTACTGTAATTTTATTATTATAATTTTATATTTATTAAATTTATATAAATTTTAATAGTACATAAAATCCAAGATATAAAAAAAATAATACTATACTAATTATTGACAAATTAATTTATATGTATAATTATTATAACTATCCATATAAATATAAATTAAATATTTTGTGATTTTGAAAATTAGAGAATATTATATATTAACATTTTATAGTTTTTCCTTATTCCCAGGTAATTTTTTAATTCTTTATTTCAGATTTATTCTTCATCATCGTCAATATCATCTAAGCCTTCTAAATCTTCTTCTGCAAATAATTCTTCATTAACCTTAATTTCTTCCTCGACATTTGATATTGATTCTTTCATGTCACTAACATCAATTTCTTTACCCTTATCATTTGATTCCTTAGTATTTTCGGTATTATCTTCAGAATCTTCTCTAACATATTCGTCCATAGCATCATCATCATCATCATATGGATTAGCTAATTCTGGGTTAAAGTCGAATAATTCACGACCAGAGAATCCCATTCCACTCTTCATACCAGCCTTGTATTTTTGGTAAGCATCAGCTCTAGCCTTAGCCTTTTCTTGTTCTTCCTTTTCTTTTTGAAGTTTGCGTTCAGCCTTCCACTTATTAAATGATTCATATGTAATTGGTGTAAGATTTGAACCAAGTTTATGACGCTAAATAATATTATTATAATATTATAATATTAAACATAATTAACAAAAAATTATCCATTAAATTAAATTAATAATATTTGATATAATATTTTAAATTAATTTATTATTCTTAATTACTTCAGTTTCCAAAAATTCTTCAAGAGTAATTTCATTTTCTTTTGCAGCTTCACGAGCTCTTTTTTCTTCTTCAGTTTCCTTTTTCTTTAATACATAACCTGGTGGTAAACAATGTCTATATTTACATTTACTTCCACCATTTGGACATTCCCAGAACTTTTATATTTATTGTAATTTATATTAATATTTTCTATATTACTATTTAAATTACATTATTAAATATATTAAATACTTACGAAACCATATTTCTTTGTTTCGATAGCTTCTAAGAAATATTTACAGACAATTTCTGTTGGCTTTTGACTATTATCTTTACCAAATTTCTTATCAATAACAGATTCCAATTTGGATTGATCCCAATTTTCCATAGTTTCATCTGTTAAATTACATTTCATTTACAAAAAATTTAGATTGTATTCCAATAATTAATTATCATTCTTATTAATAAAATTACCATCTTTTCCTTTTTTATTCTTTCCGGAATTACCGCGATAATCAGTGTATAAATCAATCTTTTCAGTTTTACGTTCAATATTCAAATCGTGTGAAAATTTACAACGATTTCCTTTTTGGCATGTACCTGCTTTAAAGTAAGCACATAAAATAGTTTTTGGATCAACACCTTTTTTATTTTTATTTAAAAAATATATATATACATATTAATACAATATAGCAATGCAACTATTTATTTATAATATTTATTATAAAATTTACCAAATGGAACTTTTTGTTGTATTTGAACTGGTTTGAAAATTTCTTTTAATTCAGTTTTTCTTTTTGCTTCTTCTTTTTTCTTTTGTTCAAGTTTCTTCTTTCTTTCTTCTTCTTGTTTCTATGATATTTTATGTTTATACTTAATAATTATCCATCATCTTAATATCAATCATATAATTATTTGAAAATTTATTTTACCATAGCTTTTCTGTTACCAGCTTGATTAACTTGTTGTTGAACTTGTTGAACATACTTTAAATATGAAAAAAATAAAATATATATAGAAAAAAATCATTATTATTCATATTAATTTAAAATTATGCATAACAAATGATTTGTTTAAATTTAGTTGTCTTATTATATTAAAAACTATTTTTAGCTATATTCTAATTAAATTTATTTCCCATTCAACATAATCCTGTATTTTATCATTATCAATTTTATTTTATTTTAAATACATAAAATCTAATTTTATATTACATCGAAACATTAAAAAAAAAATAAAATTAAAATTCTGATTGATAATGATAATTATTAAGTTCTTTTTTAATTATTATTATTACTTAATTGTTAATTGATAACATTTTTCCTTTATTTTTGTTTATTATCCTATTGTTAACTTTTACTGATTTTAATTATTCAAGACATCAAGTAAATAAATAGTTTATATATATGCTATATTTAAATCATTTTAATATCATCTGAAATTACTTTAGCAACTTTACTGGACTTCTTCTTGTTCTTTAATCCAAAAGTCTTATCTTCAATAATCTTATTTTTGAGCTTTTGCTCAGTTTTAGAAGACATTTGTGGTTGCTTTTTCTTGGCCATTTTGTTTTATTAATATTTTATTAACAATTATAAACAGATTTTAAATAAAATATTATCAATACATAAATACATATTAAAAGAACAAAAAATAATGTAGGTAATATTAATTTATAGCCACTTATATGATTGGATAATATTATGTAAATTTTAAAATGTATAAAATTTATGTACTTCTTAATTAAAATTAATATTTTATTAATATTACAAATAATGAAAACATACAATTTCTTACTTTTTTATAAAATACAAAATACTATCATTGCACAAAACACAAAATATTAAGTTTTATTAATTTTGCTAATTTATAAGAATATTTTGTTCTTCTTATTATTTATTTAATTGTATTATTTATTTTTATTTTTTACTTATTATTTATAAAAATATAAATAAAATATAATATAATAAATATATATATTTTATTATATTGAAAATTTTACAGTTTCGTAAAATTTATTTGTTTTATTTATTGTTTAGTTTCAGCTTGCTTCTTCTATATAGCATATATATATATATTGAAATATAAAGTTAAGTACAATAAACTTTATTTAAATTAAAATTAAAATATTATTTAAATTATCTTTACCTTCTTGTTCTTCTTCTTGTTACTCTTTTTAACAGGTGTTTTTAATAAATTGTTAATTTCTTCATCTTTAATTTCATGGTCAGCCTTAACTAAAGAAGCATCATAGAAATCTTTAGTAATTCTGGTTGGACCAGATGGCATCATTAAAGCTGTAAACATATAATGAGCAACAAATTCATCTTCCTTGGTTTCTAACATTGGATAACCATTAACAAGACGATGAGCTTGGCACTCAGTAATACCTAATTTAGTTTTGTTGGAATCATCCATAGCTCTATATTTATAATTTGAAATTTTTAAAATTAGTTTCATATATTAAAGCTCATAATTTCTTACTAAATTTTAATCTAACTAACCTAAGAGAGAATCCCATGTTTCCAAATTTATTACAAATCTCAGTATAAACATTCTTAGAAGCCTTTAATTTTAATTGATAATTTGTTTCAACATTTTTCTTGTAAACGGTAGTTCTACCAGAATGTGGCTTTAACTTTCCATCACTTGTAGTAATTAAAACATCAATTACATATGCATCACCTTCTTCAAGAGTAACTTCTGGAACTTGACGACGTTGATCATATGTTGGATTTAACATAATAGTCTTTTCACCTTCCATATTGTCTTGATGAACAGCATGAGAAATCATACCTTCAATTGGAATACATTCATATTCTTCAGTTAATTTTTGAACAGTATCAGTAATTTCATAACTCTTCTTTCCATTTCTTAAAAGACGAAGAATGGCTTCACAAGATTGATGAGCAGCTTCAATAACATCACCTTCACGTCCAGAAGCTGGATTTTCCTTTATTTTATTTAGTAATATTAAAAACAATATTTTAAAAAAAATAAATATTAAGTACAATTCTAGTTATAATCATATTGTAAATTTGTAAATTACTTCTTTTTAAAAAAAAGTTTAATGGATATAATAATAATAAAAAATAAATAACACAATATTAAATATTCATGCATTACCTTAGTAGCACCAATTTTAAGAGTGTGGGCTGAATGAGCAATGTAACCATCAACGTGGGATGCTAATTCAATTCTAACAATATCACCAGTCTTTAAAGTAAGTTCACTATCTGGTTCACCATCAAGTGGAGAAACATGACAGATAATTCTATCTGGTGAAACACAAGTTGGGAAAGCAATACCTATTAATTATAATTATAATTATAATGTATTTGTTATTTATATTATTATTATTATTATTATTATTATTATTATTATTATTATTATTATTATTATTATTATTATTATTATTATTATTATTATTATTATTATTATTATTATTATTATTATTATTATTATTATTATTATTATTATTATTATTATTTGTTATCACTAATTATTTAGTTTCTTTTTTAAAAAAAAAAAAAAAAAACTAAATTAAATATTATAATGTTAATATTTTAAATCACTCTCTTATTTTATCGCCCTTAAATATTAACTAATAAATTATATATTATATTATTTATACCCTTCTTAATAGATTTCTTGTTACTGTAAACTTTTTTTGCTTCTTCTTCAATTGTTTTATCACCTAATTTACAAAGATCAATAACCTTAGCACCATCAATACAACCAGCAATAACAGCTTCCATTGCACCTATATATTTTTTTATTGATTTTATTTTACTAATTAATTTATAAATGCAACTAAAAACAAATGAAATTTATAATTTTTTTATTTACGATTGCAAATTTCAGCTGCAGTTTGATATTTTGTAAAAATAGATTGATTAGTGATAAAAGATTGGTCTTCAGTAGTAGCCATTTTTGCAATTATTACTGTTTAATTTTATTATTATTTATTTCTTGGTTTTATTTTTTGGTTTTATTTTTATTTTTATTTTTTGTGTTTTTTTAAAATTATATATAATGTTACAAATATTATATATAATTATTTGACTTTAAAAGAATATATATTTCCTATACATCACATAAATAAATTCAAAATTATAAATATTAAATTGATTGGATAATTTGATCAATATTATTTGGATGATTAATTTTTAAATAATTAACTTTATATTAATTTATAAAATATAATTAATTAACAAGTAAAATAATTACAATTTAACATTCATTTTCCAACTGAAAAATTATAAAATAAAGGTATTATTAACAATTGAGTATATATTATTTAATATTTTTAACTTTAAGTATTAATTATATAAAATTGTATTAAATAATTAAATACACAATTTGTTAATTAAAATAAAATTTATATAAAAACCATCCATTAAAAATTTTTATTAAATAAATTATTTATTTTATATTATTGATACGTATATTTAATATTAATAATATTAATAATGATGATAATAATGATAATAATAATAATGATAATGATAATGATAATGATAGAAAAATGCAAAAGTCACTAAAAAGAAAAAGAGACGATAATGATGAATTAAGACCCGGAGGACTCTACCTTGATACAGTAATTATAACTAACATTTATCCTCCTATCTATTTTAAATATGAATGCTAATTTTTACAATTTTCAAATTTATTTCTTATTTTTATATATATATATATATTCTTTGCAATATGATATGATAACCTGTTAATTGCATTATAAAAAATGGATTGCTATTTTTTTTTAATTTTTCAACAATTTATAATATTTTATAATTTAAAATTTATACTCATCTAAAAATTACGATAATCAAAAATAGATTAGAAGAACTTATTTAGATTTTGATTTTGAAAAGGTTTGCTCCATATCATTATCAAATTTAAATGTATATGCGTGCTTAGTTTGTGGGAAATATTATCAAGGTACTCTATTTTTATTATTATTGATATTATTGTTATTGTTATTTTAATAAATAACATATAAAAATGTTCAAGGTTTTATATTAATCAAAATGTAATTTAATAATAAAAAAGGAAGAGGCACAACATCGCATGCTTATATTCATAGTTTACATGAAGACCATCATGTATTTATAAATCTACATACTCTCAAAGTAAATTCAATGAAATAGTATAAATTAATAAATAACTTTAAACTTATTAAAAATGAAAAACTAATTTATCAATAATTTAAAAGGCTTATATTTTACCTGATGGATATGAAGTTAATGATTCTTCTTTAGATGATATCAAGGTTTTTATATTAAATTAAATTATATAAAATATAATAATATATCAATTTAGGATGTAAAAATAACACTAGATTTTTATATATTATTTAGTATGTTATTAAGCCAACTTTCACAAAAGAGCAAATTAAACTATTAGATAAAAATAATAATTATTGTTATGATCTCAATAATAAAAAATATCTTCCAGGTATAGTAATTAAATTTTTAAAAAGTATATAACATAATATGTTATTATCATTATAAATTTTAAATTATATTTATATGCATTATTTCTAAAGGATTTATTGGTCTCAACAATATTAAGAAGAATGATTATATAAATGTTATTATTCAAGCACTTATTCATATTACACCATTAAGAGACTTTTTCTTAAGAAATGACAAAGAATCTAAAAGTGAATTAGTTAATAGGTTTGGAATGTTAATTAGAAAAATGTGGAATTCAAGAGCATTTAAAGCACAAGTTAGTCCACACGAATTATTGCAAGTATGTTTATTTTTCTATAAGTAAAATCATTGATTGTATATATATATAAGATATAAATAATTAATTATATAAATACATAAAGGAAATTAGTAATGCTAGTAAAAAAAAATTTTTGTTAACAGAACAAAATGATCCAGTAGATTTTTTATATTGGTTTTTAAATACATTACATTTTGCATTAGGTGGAACAAGAAAAAAAAAGAGTAAATTAATTATAATATTAATAATATTTATTTAAATAAATTTTATACTTAATTAACAAAATCTAAAATAATTAAATTTGGAATTTTTAAAATTAAATAATTAAACAAACAAATTTATCAATATTAAATAATAAGGTATAATTCAAGAAACTTTCCAAGGAAAATTACAAATTGAATCACAAACTATATTAGCTGAACCAGAAGAAGGAAAGGAAAAATTTCAAAAAACTGATTTTGAAAGTGACAGGGGTAATATGAAATAATAATCATTAGTCATTATAATAAAAATATATATAGATTTCAATATTTAGTAACTATTAATAAATATAAAATAAAAATCAAATAGAAGTAACAAAAGTAGTATCGCCATTTATGGTATTAGTTCTTGATCTACCACCACCACCATTATTCCAAGATGAAATGGAACAAAATATCATTCCTCAAGTATGATATAAATAGCATATCGTTTTTATTATTTAAATAAAAATCTCTAATTTTCATAAATAACTATTAGGTATCATTATCATCTCTTCTTTGTAGATATGATGGTAAAACTATACAGGTAAGATTAGTATACATTTAAGAATTATTTAAATAATATTAAATATTAAATTTTATTAATAAAAATAAAACTAGGAAATAGGAAATACATTAAAAAGATATAAATTATTAAAACTACCGAACTACCTAATTTTCAATGCTAAAAGATTTAATAAAAACAATTGGTCACAAGAAAAAAATCCAACTATTATTAATTTCCCAATTAAAAATGTTGATATGAAAGAATGTAATTATGCGATTTATAAAATAATTTTTGATATAAAGTAAAATAGTAATAATAATTAATAAAATATAAAATTAGACTTAGATACTGATCCAAATGATAAAGAAGAATATAAATATGACCTAGTAGCTAATATATGCCATGAAGGAAAAGATAGTCCTAAGAATGGTTCATATAAAGTGCAAGTATACTGCAAAGGAAAAGATCAATGGTTCCAAATTCAAGATTTATTTGTTGAAGAAATTATGCCACAAATGATTTTCTTATCAGAAACTTATATTCAAGTAAGTAAAAATTAATATTGCTTTTCCTAATTCTAATAAATAATAAACGTGAAAGTACCATAATTAATATCGTATTATATTTTAACTAGATATGGGAACGTAAATTTAGTGAAGAAAGCAAGTAGTTTACTAAATTCTTAATATCAATATTATATATTATAATTGTCAATATATTTTGAAAAAAAAAAAAGAAAAGAAAAATAATATTTGGAAATAAAAATTATTGAATTAAAAAAAATTTATTAATTTATTAATAAATATTTAAATACTCATTCCATTCATCTATATGTCTTTTAAATGTAAACAAAAAAAGTTATATATAAAAAGATATTTTTAAATTTTATAATATTTAAAATTAATATTTTAATTGTTATTTAATAACACTTATGGATTATGATAAAAATAATATTTGTTGATTGATTTTTGTATAAATAGTAATTTATTTATGAATTATTAAATTAATAGCATTAAATTTTTATAACTCTATAAAATTATTTTTTAATATGAAAATGCTACTAAAGAAATTAAATACAGATTATAAATATAATGATTTTGCTTTGTTTCGTTTTTTTTTTAATTTGTTTGTTTTTTTACTACTATTTTTAAATTCCTTTATAGATATTGTTGATTTTTATATTAAATGTTTATTGTAAATTTCTAGATTAACTTAATTTCTCGGTTTGTTTTGACTTTTTTGTTACTGTTGATTATTGAATTTGTATGATTATATTATTTTTTTTTTTTCTTTTTGTTATTATATATAAAAAAAAAAATTATTCTTCATCTTCCTTTGGAACAACTCTTGAAAGTAACTATATTTATTATTTTTATTATTATTATTATTATTATTATTATTATTATTATTATTATTATTATTATTATTATTATTATTATTATATAAATAAAAATATATATAATAATAAATAAATTTAAAATTAGAATACTATTAATAAAAATATTATAGAAATTTATTAGTGTACCTGGTGTTGTCTATATTGTTGTTCTTGAGCTTTTTGATTTTCTTGATGTATAGCAGCTTGTTCTCTTTCAATTTCTAAAACTACTGGTAAAGCAAGTATACTAGCAGCAGTAACTAAAATCCAAGCACTATTACCAACAGCTTTTAATAAACCGAATGACTTTGAAAATAAGGAAGAAGCTGAATTTGAAATTCTAGCTCTAGTTTCTGGAGGAACAATATCTTTTAAAGCCATTACTCTTGACATAAAAGTTTCATCGTCATCAATTTCGGAATCTTCTTCATCAGAAGAAGTATATTCTTCTTCTTCTTCTTCTTCTGAAACTAAAACATTATTTTTATCTTCAATTTCTTCTAAGTAAGCCATTTCTTTAAATAATATATCAATTAAATAATTTATATTATATCAATTTATTTGAATTATATATTGGTAAAATGTTAATAAGATATGAAAATATTTAAATAAACCAGAATTCTTATTATCTATTTCATGATTATTTACCAAAAAAATTTTATTATATTCAAAGTGTATTTACAAAAAAAATTATAATTGTTTTTCATTAATTTGGATAAAATTCAAAATGTAAAAAAAAGAAACTAATAAGATGATTGGGTAGATTAATAATTAATTTCTTTTTTTTCTGTAATAGTAATAAAAATTTTAAACTTTTTCGTAATAATATATGTTAATAAATTTATGGATATTTTATATTTAATACATTTTTAAAAAAAGTTTAATATACTATTTCATATTGTATCAATAAATTTAATTAAATATAAAAGGTTTATTTGACATTTAAATAATTTATCCTTTATAAAATTTAAAACAATTAATTATCAATAGTAATAAATATTAAAGAGTACTATGTTGCAAGATACCTTACCCAATATTAATAAAAAAGATATAAATAATGTTAAAAGAATAATATTAAATAATTTAACTGGTAAATCCTATACCAATAAATTAATTGGTTTAGAAGAACAATACAAGTAAAACTTTTATTTCTTCCTTATTTCTATATATATATGAATATAATAATATTATTATTAATTATTAAAGAAAAAGTATAAGGCATTTATTTAATTATTTATTTTATCTTTATTTTTAATATATACTTATCAAATAAATGAATATTAATTAATTTTAAATTATATCAAATATAAATATAAAGTACTTTATATGATATATGTAAAAAAACTATAGAAACGGGTGAAAGTAATTCAACTTTATTAATCGGAAATCGTGGTTGTGGAAAAACAATGGTAATGACATACGTGCATAAAATGTATAATATTTAATCATTAAAGCCAATAAATTATAAATATATAAAATTTCAAATTTTTATTTTAATTTTTTAAAATATCTTAGATAGTGAATAAACTTTTAGATAATTTAGATAAAGAATATAATAAGGATAAGCAAACCTTCTTAACAGTTCGTTTAAATGGGTTAATTCAATCTGACGATCGTCTTGCATTAAAAGAAATGATATATCAATTATCCCAAGAAGAAGCAATGGAGAATTTAAATAGTGTAAGTAACTTATAAAATTTTTAAAATATAAATATTGAGGTTATAATTACTACTTGTTATACTGATATAGTTATTGCTATCATTATTAATATTATGTTAATTAATTAATTAATTAATTATTTATTTATTTATTTATTTACTTTTCTATTTATTTATCATATTATATATTATATATTATATATATGTATATGTATATGTATAAAGACTTCATTTTCAGAGGTATTGTCATATTTATTAAATGTACTATCAATTGGAACAAAAACTTCAAAACCTGTAATAATAGTACTTGATGAATTTGATTTATTCACTCAACATAATAAACAAACGTTATTATACAATTTATTTGATATTGCACAAAGTAATCAAAATCCTATAGTAGTTATTGGTTTAACTTGCCAACTTGTAAATAACACAAATTATATTTTTTTTTTTTTTTTAATTTTATAATAATAACTTTTATTGCTATTTTACGTAATATTTAAAGAACAAATACTTTGTAAAGCTATTAATTAAATTTTAATTTTCATTTATAAAAGAATGTTGTTGAATTACTAGAAAAAAGAGTCAAGTCAAGATATTCACATAGACAAGTATTATGCTTTCCACCTATAGAAATTGAAGATTTTGAAAAGATTATTATAAATTCATTGAAGATACCCGAAAATAACTCAAAAATTAACAAGGATTATATAAAAAAATTTAATACAGAAGTAGATGTAATTATCATTAATATACAGAAAATAAAAATAAAAAAAAAACGATTAAATAATATAATGATAACATATTATTATTAATTATATTTTACTATAGAAAATATTTTCTGATGAATCTATAAAAACAATAATAAATAGATTATTTGATATTACTAATAATTCAAGAAACTTTCTAAAAATATGTGTAAATATTTAATATATATATTATCATAAAATTAAATATATAATTATATGTAATAACAACAATAATAACAATAATCTAGATTGAACCAATATATAAACTTTCTGTAAATCAACCATATCCAAAAGTAAATGATTTTCTCGACGCTTATACAAGACAATATATTGATTCTAAAACTGAATTATTAAAGGGTTTGTTAATTTGTTTAATATAATTTCAATAATATTTATATATAGTTTATTAATCTGGAATATACATGATAAGATAAAATAAATGATTAATTATGCAATTCTATTAATATATTTAAAGGAACATCAATTCTTGAATTATGTTTAATTATTGCAATGAAGTGTTTACTAGAAAAACATATAGAAGTATTTAATTTTGAAATGATATATGATGAATATAAAAAATTTGTACAAAAAATTGAAGCTACTGGAAATGGTCGAGAAATTTTTTTCAAAAAGCAAGTTGCTATGAAAGCATTAGAGCATTTAATAGCAATTGAACTTGTATTACCAACAGAAGCATCTGGTAAATGTCCTAAGGAATATAGAATGATGAAAGTTCTTCTAGAACCAAATCAAATAACTCAAGCTGTATTAAAACATAATGAATGTCCTACATCAATAAAGCAATGGGGTACAAGATGGCTTTAAATTATTTAATTTATCTGAATTAAATTTACTCAATTTGTAATTATGAAATAAAAATGTATTATATTTTATATGTTTATAATTAAATTTGGTTATCGTTTTTATTTCTTTAAAAATAATAAATTTTAAAATATTTATATTACAAAAATGATATTTGTTATTTAAATGATATTGTTTCTTTTTCGTTCTTTTTTTTTTAATACTTCTCTTTATTTATTTCTTTTGGGTATTAATTGAATGATATGTATTTATTAATATAATTACGATAATTAAATAATTTTATTTTTAAATAAATCAATATTAATTTAAATGTTTCATTGCTTTGAAATGTTGAGAATTTTTAAATTCTGAATATAAAGTAAACATCACATGTAATGATTCAATAGTAGTCCTCGAGTTCATTTCACTTATTTCGTTTATTTTCTGATTTTCTGAACTTATTGGGATATCAAGAAGAATTAGTAATAAATGAATATAATCTATTAATGGTAAATCAAGATCTGCTGAAGGTAATTCAATCTATGAGTCAAAATAATAATAAATTCATTTTTTAAAATTTTATATTTGATAATTTTTTGGACGTATATAAAAAAAAAAAAAAAAGTAGAATATCTTTATTCTTACATTATTTAAACCTTCTTCTATTTCTGAAGGCCAAACTTGCATTAAATCCTATAGCATATTTTTAAATATATTATTATAAATTGAGCATTTGTTTAATAATTTATATATATATAATTACTTCAATATCTGGCATTCTTCTAGTATATATAACATTATTACGTGGTTTTGTCTCATGTAATTCATTAATATTAGATATCCATGTATCTATTAATGAAGGGTCTTCACTTATATCTTCTGAAGACAATGACCTTACTTTTAATTCTGAATTCGTTGAAGATTTTGTAATAGCTCGTAAACGAAGATCCAATACTATTTAAATGCAATGTTTAATATATATATATACATATATATTTATTAATAAAATTAAGAAATTGGTTCAAAAATATATTAATTTTATTATAATATTAACCGGAAGGATCTGATTGCTTCCCAGATGGTTCATCAACACATGTTAAACCTAGTGTATCCACCTCATTATCACAACGAGGAATCTGTTAAAAAAAATTTTATGATATCATCCAAATGAAATATTGTATATTAATTATTTTGATTACAATAAGCTAGAATAGTTTTTCATAATTTAACTTACTTTTATAAAAGCATCTATATCACCAACAGCTGGAATATAATCTGGTATAAATGGTTTTAATTCAGTATCTAATTTTATATCTAAAGGTTTATACTGATCTATGAACGAAAATAATTCTTTTATTTCATCATTAACATTTCCCATTAACTCATATTTTCTAACATATTATAATAATATGATAAATGATATTTAATATTTAATATTTTATTCTTTTGTTTTTGATATATAATTATGTATAAAATATTTATTTGTTTAATACTTTGTATAATCTTCATCATCTGGTGATAAATTATCAGTATCAAGATATTTACTCTTTGATTCGTATTCTCCAGAATATCCAATATCATTTGTACTTCTTAATGTCTTTTATTATTATTTTGTTTTAAGAAAAAATATACATAGAATGATATAATAATACATATTATTAATATTTTCTATTATTAATGTGCTATATGTATATATATATTTTTTAATAATTATATATTATATGTTATTTATCAAAAACATACAACATGAGCATCTTCATCATCTGAATGATCATATTCTTCTTCTGATTCTGAAATTGGATGAGTTGGTGGTGAATCCCCATGATAGTTACTCATTTTTGAACTTTCACCATCATCAGAAACTTCTAATTCTTCATCATAATAATTATTATCTACTCTTGTTGTGCTGAAATTTAGATTTTTTGTTTTACTCACCTAATTTAATTATTTATTATTAATATATATATTTGTTAAAAAAAAAAAAAACAAAATAAATATTATTTAATTATTACTTATATATATTCCTTAATACAATTATTTACTAATTCATTATATGATTCATCATTATCACTGGTTTCACTATCACTATCAAACATTTTATTAAAATATATTTTTTATACAAAAGTTACTGTGTTAATGAAATTTAATTATATTCAGTGGATATATTTCAAGTCACCTTAATTTAAATTTTTATTAAAAAAAATGTTTAAATTATAATTATTATGGTTATTGTTATTAAATATATTTATTCTATACTGTATATTAAAAATAAAAAATAATTAAACTTTTTTTTTTCATCTCTAATTCATCGTTATTATAAAAATTAAAATTATATTTTATACCTAATAATTTATTATATATTAAAATAATATAATAATAATAGTAATAAAAATAGTATGAAATTAATATCAATTAACGTCAATGAACATTTAACTGTTGTTCAATACATATTAAATTGATGTTATAAATATATAGTCATAAGTTCTTTATGATATTTTTCTATTATTATTTTATTGTTGAAATTTCTTTTATAACTCCGAATAAAATCTAAACAAATAATCAAAATTAATATAAAAAATGATATTTATTAATTTATTTTTTATTTTTGATGTTACACGTAATGATGAATCTAATCCTTTGAAGTTTAAAAGATATTAAACTTTAAAATTAATATTTTTTAAAAATTAATAATGAAATAAAGACAGTGCTGCTCACAACTTTTGTGATTCCAAAACTTTTTTTTCATTTTATGTTGCTTTTTATTTGTAAAAGTTAATATTTATATATAAATATATATACAAAGAAAAAGGGAAAGTGAAAAAGTAAGCAAATTTTCTAAATGAAAAATTTATAAATTAAAAATAAAAACAATATAAAAAATTTAAAATTTTAAAATTAAAAAAGGTTGGAAATATTAATATAGTAATTATAAAATATAAATTATAAAATATAGAGAATGCTAATACTTATTTTTTCATTTTTCTTTATTATGATTATTCAAACAGGAAATTAGATTTAGATAATAATATAATGAATTTGGATTTTAAACCAGAAGATTATTTAAATAGATCTATTAGTTTAGATTTGAGTAATGAACTAGAAAGTATTATTGAAAAGGCAAAAAGAGATAAAAATAATATTTTCAGCAGTTTAATAAATTATTCATTGGATTCTTCATCGGATTTAGTAAAGCAAAATACAAATTTTCATGATAATATTTTATTAAATATAGAAGATGATGAGGATAATAGTCTTATTAAAAGTATATATTCAAATATTTCTTTTAAAATTCCTGAAAATATATTTAATTCAAAAGAATACATAAACTTAAAAAATAATAATGAAGATAATGAAGATTTAAAGACATCAATGAATAATAATTTAAGAGATAAAAATCTTAAACATAATCATTTAGAGGAAGATTTTCAGTTTCAAATAGATAACTTAAAAAAATATATTTATAATAATAATAATAATATAAACTCTGAAGTTCCTAGTTTTAGATTAAATACATCTTTTAATTATTCTGAAATAAACAATGATTTCCAGAAATTAAAAGAAAGTCAAAATTTTAAAACAGAGATAATAAGTATGTTATAAATAATTTATTTATTTATTAAGATAATATAGTATTATTCATCTAATAATTACTCAATAAATATTGTTCATTAATATATAAAAAAGATAATGAAGACCTTATACCAAAATTATACAATGAAAGTGAGCATAATTTACCAAAAGTAATTATTTTATTATAAAATTATATATATATATTATTATATATTATTGTAAGTTATTAATAATTAATTATAATTATTTAAAAATTTTACTACTATCTTAATAGGGTATCTTTCAAACTGTATATTAATTAAGATATTATCATTATTTTTAATCCTTTTTTTAAAAAAAAAAAATAAAAAATAAATTTTTTATAATTAATCAGATAGTTTTAATAATGATGAATATAACAATAATTTAAGAAAAAGTTATATTTTTACACCACAAAGCTCTTATTTGTCTTATGAAGTTTTAAAAACATCAATCAATGATAATGGAATAACTAATAAAAAAAATGATGAAAAAAAAATAAATATAAATAAAAATAGTTTTATTACAGGAAAAAACGAAGACTCAAGTATCTACGAATATATAAATTATAAAGATGACATAAATGATGACAATAATGAAAATGAAATAAAAAATATAAAAGAAAAAAATTACGATAATTACAACGAAGATTCATCCATTCTTTGTGAATCAATAAGAAGTTCAAGTTCTAATAATACAAATAATACATTAACATTATACAATATTAACGAATATAAAAAGAAGAAAAATAATAAAAACTATAATAAAATTAAAAATAACGATATTGAATATATAAATAGAAAAGAAGGTTATGATATACAAAATAATAATAATAATTGTAATATAAAAAATATCACTAATATTATCAGTAGTAACGACAAATTTAATGAAGATATTAAAAAAGATATTATAAACAAAGATACGATAAATCCAAAAATAAGTATTGATTATTCAACAACTTTAAATAATACTCAAAACAATGAGAGTAAAATTAGTAAACAAAATGTTGGTATTAATAAAAATGACATTAAAAATAATAATGGAAACTATAATAATTTCATATATGAAAATCCTATATTCAAAAAAAATGATAATCATTTGGTAAAAAATTATAATAATCTCATTAGTGAACATAAAACTAATAATATCTTAAATTTAGAAAATTCTAATAGAAAAAGTTTGAATTTAGAAAATGAAAAATATATAAAAGAATTAAAAGAAACTGTACTCTTTTTATCTAATCAATTGAAAAATTTAAATGAAAAAACAAAACAAATGGAAGAAAAAATAAATGTATTCGAAAAAAATAATACAAAATTAGAGAATAAAGTAGAAATAGAAAATAAAAATAATATAATAAAATTTAATACAGATGTAGAAAACATAAAACAATATACAATTAACCTAATTAATTCATCAATAAAAAGTTTTGAATCTTCAATTATGGAAAAAATAAAAAATTATGTTAATGATATGTTTGATAATTTAGATTGTATATCTGATAATAAATTAAAGAAAATTTTAGTACAAGAGTTTGAAGAGTATGAAAATAAAATTACAAATAAAATATTAAATGAAATACAATTAAATAATGTGAATAGTTATAATTATAATAATGATAATTTTACTGAAAGTAAAATAAAAATTGAGAAACAAAATAATAATTCTATTAAAGATGAAAACATATTATTGAAACCCGAAAATTCTAACCCTAGAAAAGAAATAAATTTAAATGTTAAATCTAACCCTTTGATGATTAAAAATTCTTATAATATAAATGAAAATGAATGTAATTACGAATATGAATATACTGATATTAATATTAACAACAACAATGATGGCTGCAATAATAATAGTAATAGTACCAATGATAATAAATCCGTAAATAGTGCTAATATTTGTACTTATAACAATGATAATAAAATTCATAATGATATATATAGTAAAGATAGTATAAAATACAATAATATAATAAATGAGCAAACAACATTTGTAAAAACAACAAATAAAAATTTTGAAAATGAAACAAAAAATAATATACATGAAATAATAGTTAATAAAGAAGAATGTAGTCAATCAAATAAATCAGAATATAAATGGAAAAATGTACCACCATTAAAAGATTTTATTAATAAGAAAACTACGGGAACAGAATTTAAACCAACTTTTATTAAAAAAATGCATACTCAAAATATTACAAATAAAATTCCAAAAGAAAAAAAAGGCAATAGTTTAATTAAGGATAAAAATAATAGTTCTAAAATAAAGACAAAACAACTTACCAGTGCTGGTCATCATATAAATAATGAGAAAAAGGCAGTGATTAACGATAAAAAGCCAAAGAATGAAATTAAGAACCAAGAAATACAGAATGTTGTTGATATGAATAGTTTTATATCAATACCATTTATTGAAACTATTGAAGAAAGTGATTTTTATTTGCATCCAATTAAAGCAGAAAATTTAGAAAAGGATGAGAAAGATTTTAATTATGAAAGTACAAATACTAATATTTATAATAATAAAAAGGAAGATGTTATAACATATTCTTTAAAGGAGGAGGATGAAGAAATGAAAAATATTCAAAGTATGATAGAGAGTTTAAAGAAAAGAATATCACAAAGATCAAAAACTCTTGATCCATTAAAATATCAAGGTATATATATTATAATTTACTGTTATTATTTTTCTTATTTAATAATATTATAAATATTAAATATTTAAATATTATTATTATTATTGTTATTTTTAAGTGCGAAATTCAGTAAAAAAAGGTGCAATAAAGCCTAAAAAAAAGGTTAAACCAAAAGTTTCAACATTAAAATCCTTAAGATCACCTCCATCATATACGAAACCAACAGAAGCTTCCCGTTTAAAATCAAAAACAAGAATTTAATAATTTAATTATTTAATTATCGATAACAATACAATTTATATCTATCCCCTCCCTCTCTCTCTTTTTTTTTTTTTTTTTTTTTTTTAAAAAAACTCTACAATTTTATATATTATTTCTAAAATATTTTTTATGATATACCCAAACAAAAAGTACAATCTTTT
The DNA here is from genome assembly GCA_002104945.1 of Piromyces finnis. Classification (NCBI taxonomy): domain Eukaryota; kingdom Fungi; phylum Neocallimastigomycota; class Neocallimastigomycetes; order Neocallimastigales; family Neocallimastigaceae; genus Piromyces; species Piromyces finnis. Next base: position 495,975 of record MCFH01000031.1, read on the forward strand.
TATTAATAATACCAGATGACAAAAAAAACAAAACCATAAGCAAAAAATAAATAAAAATTTTTTTTCTATAATAAACTTTTTTTTATTTGTTAAGATTATTAGGAATTATTTTCTATTTACATAACATGTGCATTTAAACAAAACAAATTTTCATTACAAAGAAATTTAAATTTATTTTAATCAATATTTTTTTCTTATTTTGTTTTTATTGGTATATGTTTATATATATATAAAGTTTACAACTTAAGATAGAGCGAGTAATTAATTAATATAATATATATTATTAATATGTATATATATTATATATATTTAAAGTTTTTGGTATAATCTTAAAAAGTATCTCATGTTATTTAATTTGGTTGGATAATGAAGGGGTTGAATTTTTTCATTAGGTAATCTGTACCATACTGCATCATCTTTCAGTATAATATCAAAGCTTTTAATCATATCAATGAGTTGGAAAATCATAATTGTTTTTTTTCTATCTCCTTCACTATTATTTACATTTAAATTTGAGAAAGAACCAGCTGAATCCACTAATAAGAAGTAAGAGCCTTTTGGTAAATTTTTAACAAGTCTAGTAATTAATTGTACTGTTTCTTTTTTAGACATGGTAAAAAGTTCGTTCATAAGAAACATTGCTGTAACTAAAGTTGCTTTTGAAATATGTTCATCAACTGTCATTCCATCAACTTTATCATTTTTTAAAACATCAGCAACAGAGGTTGAATATTTAATTCGGTTATCTTTTATATTCCATTGTTCTTTCATTGTTTTAACTAAGCTATCTTGCACTTCATTATAATTTGCATAATCCTGACAATGGATTTCTAGACCTTGATTTTCATCGGTTGAAGAAGCAAGGTTTGCACAAGTTAAACCAACAACTTCACTACCAGCACCTGAACCCATACAATAAATATAACCATTTGGTGTAGCTAAGATATTAGAAAGTTCAGGATAGGAAGTGAAAAGTTCATTGTATGCTAATGCTCTTGAAGGAGCATAAGCCGTTGTGTATATTGGAAGATATTTTGGTTCACTAAAAATTGCATCATATTCTCTATTATAAAAATGGGTTTTAATTTGTTGTAATATAGTTTCAAAAGCATCATTGGAAATGTGTTCCATACAGGCATCCTTAATGATATTTAAAATTGCTTGGGAAACACATGTTTGCTTACCAAGGTGATAAATATGTTCAAGAAGATGTGGATTATCTTCTTTTTTTGGTTGTAATTGTAATTTTCTACTTTCCTTTTTTTGAATTCTGGAAGCTTTTTTCTTTAATTTAGTTTTCGAATTTCTATCACTCATTTTTTTTTTTTTATCCAAAATATAAATATATTATAAAAAATAAAATATTTAAAAATTTATTTAAAATTTAAACATTTTTTATTTAATTAATAAATGTGTAATAAAGATACAATTATAATTGTACGATAATGTATCATTAAATGTACATAATAGTATTTAAAAATAATCAAAAAGTTTGATTTTGTTTGATTGAATAAAAATAATTTTATAGAAAATTATTGGTTAAAAATTAATGTATTTCAAATAAAAAGAAAATTTTTTGGTCAAATTTTTTTTTTCAAGTAAAAACCAGAAAGATAAAAAAAAAAAGAAAAGAAAGAATAAGAAAATAATAATAATTTTAAAGTATAATTTTGAAAGTTTCATAATTATAGATGAGAAAAGATTATTATATATTTTAAAAAATATTGATTTATATAAAATAGATTTAAATGATGCTATTACCGATTAGTCTTTAAGACAAAGATAATGGTTCCAACATGCTCTTTACTGATAAATCTATATTATATAAGAAATATTTTTATTTATTTATTGATATTTTGAAATGCTTAATTTTTATGAAAGTTTGTTTTATATATACATAATTAAAATGAATGTTGTGATAATAGTTATAATTTTATTTAAATGAAAGTGTGTATACATGTGTTTAAAAATAATAATTTAAAGTGTTTTTTTCCCTTTCAATAAAGCTCATCATTTTATTTATTGCTAGTTTTAATATAATGCTTTATAGTGTTTTTTCCTACTAGTAGTAATGATATTTTTATTTTATTTTAATAAAATTATTTTACTTTGCAAAATAATAAAATATTTCATAAAATATTTTATGAATTGATTAATACTTCTTGTTTTTGTTTATTAAAAATTGTTTATTATAAAAAAATAAATATATTAAATGAGAAAAGTGAAGAAATTATTTAATACTATATTAAATAACGCTATTAACGCTATAATAATTAATTATTTTATAAATGTTAATGAAGAAAAGTTTTATAATTATAAGTAATATTTTTGCTATTATTTTGTAATTCAATGGTCCTTTCTTTTTTTAGATAGAGGCAATGAATCATCGTCTAATTTTCTTCCTGAAGATGAATATTCTAAGTCTAAATTAATTTTTTTTTTATTATTATCTTTATTTTCAACGATGAGTGTATTCAAATCATTTATACTTCTTTCTTCCTCTATTTCAAGATTATTATTATCGTTAGATAAACCTAAAAGTAGGTTATCAAACATAACATCCTTTTCGGGTTCTTTTTGAGCAATAAAAGTAATATGACCATTTCTATTTTCAAACTTTTTAATTTGGAAACCCATTTTTCTTAATAATTCCCAAATATCCTCATAATGAAGTCGTACTTTTTTATACCATCCTTGATATAATTTCCATTTTTGATGTTTATCAGGTGTTGGTCCGTATAAAGAAGACTGAGATTCTTCCTTTTGATTTGGATCAATTTTTTGTTTAATGTATAAGAGTTCGTGAACTTTGACATGTGTCTTTTCAAATTCCATATAGCAAGTAAAAATGGTATTATCATCATTCCTCATTGGAATGAATTTATTTAAGGTATTTTCTGCTTCAGAATCAGCAAGATTATTAAAAGTTAACACAATTGTACCGTTTGGTTGGAGTGCATTAGAAATTTTAATTAAGAGACGTTTTACTTCTTCCATATTTCCTAATTGTGTTAAAGTATCTCCCATACAAACAACCATTTCTACACCATTCTCTGGAGTACCTTCTGTAAATTTTAAAAGATCACCACAAATGGTATGTATTTTGTCTTGAACATTTCTTTCTTTAGCTCTTTCATCTAATATATTTAATAATTTTTGACAAAAATCAACAGCAATGACATTATAACCAAGAATTGCTAATGGAATTGTTTGTGCACCAGAGCCAGCTCCTAAATCTACTACTGTACCATTATTTCTTGGTTTATGTATATTGTTATTACGAAAGAATTTTAAAGTTTCTTCGAAATTTGTTTCAAAATCTCCTGTCATCCAATCATAATAATCTGCTAGATAATCATAGTGCGATTGAGTTTGTGCTGACATTTTATATGTATATACGTATTATTATTATTATATTTGAATTTTATAAATATTGAATTGACGTAAATCGATTTAAATATAGTTAAAAATGTAATATTTTTGATTGATAATTTTATAATGTTTTACAATCTTTATTTTTTTTTTTTTAAAAAAAGTTGATTTTAAATTGTAATTGTTATAATACAAAAAAAGAATGGGATATAAATAATATAAAATTATTGAGATTTCTATTAAAATTAAATACAATTAATAAATATATTTAATAGATACTAATTAAATAATATTTTATAAATCATTTATTTTTTCTTTATTTTTTTATTTTTTTTTCAATTAAACATAAATATAAAAAAAAAAATTTTTTTTTTAAATTTTCATTAGTTCATTCGAAATAAAAATTTTTATAATTTCTAAAATAAATTAAAAAAATTTTTTTTTTTTCGGAATCATTAAACATTTTTATTTTTCCATCTTTCAAAATACTTATGGAATATTATAAAGATAAATATAAAAAACAAAAACAAAAACAAATAAAAATAAATAAAAACTAAATTGTATTTTAAAAAGAAATTTCAAAAAAAAAAAGGTATAAATACCTGACTAGTTAAATAGCCAACTAAATAATAATATAAAATAAGCAACAAATAAAAAGCATACAAATTCTTCTAATAAGAATTACACAAGATTAAATAATAACAGTTAATGTAAGACAAATCGTTTTTTATTAAATTTATTAAATAATTAATTTATAAAGAAAATACATAAATATATAATTAACATAAATCACATGATCACTTAATTCGCTTCACTATTTTTTCAACCTTTTTTCTACCCAAAATTTGATTTATTATTTATATAGATAGAAAGAATACTTTTAAATAAATGCCCAAAGTTTAAATTGAGATAAAAGTATGAATTATCGTTTAAATAGTATTATATATGGATAAAGATAATAAAAAAATAATAATAAAAAAGAAAATATTTAAAATGTTTTTTTTTTTTTTTTTTTTTGATTACATAAAATCATCATCTGATGCATATATTTCATTATAATTTGTTTTCTTTCTTTCTCTTAAATTATGAGATCCTTTCTGAGATGTATTTCTTGGTTTTTGACTACCTGAAATAATTTCACTCTTGACATCCAATACTTGTTTAATTTCAAAGAACCAACTATATAATCCAGATAAATTATTAATATCATCTATTTTTTCAAGTTGATATTCTGAAAATTTAACAACCTCTTTTTTATCTTTTTTAACAATAAGTTTAATATCATTATTATTAAAAATAGCTAATTCGACACCTTTAAGTTTATTCTTTAAAATCTTGATATTATCATTTTTTTTATTTTCATGAATAATGGAATCTGAATGTTCGGTGTAGAGACTTTTTATTTTATTTGTGATATTGTGAAGGAATTTTGGATGATAGGATAAGGTATAATTCTTTTTATAGTTATCTAAATCGACTACTTTTTCCTTTTCTATATTTTCTTGTTCTTCTTCTTGATCACTTTTTAATTCAATTTCCATGGTATCATTATTGGCCATATCACTTAAGATAATGGTGATAGAAGGTAATCCAAAGGTACTTTCAAGATAAAATGAAATTTCATTAATTTTATTAAGGAACATTACTACATTTTTTCCATCGAGAATTGGAACTTCATTTTTTATAGCTACTTCTTTTCCTAGTTTATTACACCAAGATTTGAAGTTTTGAAGGGAGGTTTCAACATTAATATCAGTAGAAGAATTTTCTAATTTTGTTTGAGAATCAATTTTATAACCACGAGAAGAGAAGAAATCAATGATATTCGTGTGAAGTAATTCTTCATCATAATCATTAAGTTGTAAGGTACTAATTAACTTTTTTATCTCTCCAGTTGAAGATATCATTTCATAGGAATAATCATATAATATACTATCATCATCATAATAATAGATATTATAATAATTATCTTGATTTTCTTTTCTTTTAAAGTCTTCTATTACAATACCATAAATATTCTCATCATCTGTTGTTTCTTCTGTATTATCTATGATAGTAATGTTATATTTTAATCAAATAAATAAAATAAAATAAATAGAATTAATAAAACTATTTCCATTACAATTTTTTTTTTTTATATTTAAATTCATTTATTAGCGTTTGATATCATACTTAATGCTAATTTCCCTTTTTCATCCTTTGTTATAAAAGATAATAATGATTTTGGTTTTAATATCTTTATCTTTTCAGTATTCTTTTTTTGTTCATCTTTTTTTTTTTTTTTTTAATATTTTATTAATCATTGATATATGGAAATATTTAATTTTTAATAAAATGTAAAATTATATAATGGTGTAGAAAAAAAAAAATTGTTATTATTTCTGTTGATGTGAATACTACTATAAAATATTATTATTATTATATTAAAAAACAAACAAATAAACAAAAAAAAAAAAAAAAAAAACATACCTTCAGAATCTCCTTCATTTTCTGGTTTTTGAGAAGTGTATTTAATATCAATAACCCAGTAGTAACGATGATTACGGTCAATACCTAAAAATCGTTCATTACCTTTGAAAATCTTATTTTTAATATCTAATTTTTCTTTCTTTTTTGCTAATAGTAAATTATCTTTTTTCTTTAATGCCCTTTTTAATTTATCCAAAGTTGTCACTTTTTTATTATATTCAGAGTGTAATCCAGATAATGCTCGATGATCAATAACTAAATTACTATTTGCATGTCTTTGTAGTCTTGTTTTACTTTTTGATATTTCTTCTTTTTCTTTTTCTTTTTGTTTTTTAATTTCCTAGAGATATAGATATATACATATACATATATACGTATTTTAAATAATGTCATATTATAAAATAATTTTTATTACTATGAATCCAATTTTTTTTTTTTTTTTTTTTTTTTTTTTTTTTACACCCTGAATATATATGATTTTTTTTTAAAGAATACTTACCAATTCCAAGGTTTTAATTCGAATACCGACAATATTCACATCTCTATGCAAATTATTAATTTCGTCTTCCATATTTTTTCTTTCTGCAATATCAATACGACGTTGATTTCCCAATTGAACCATTTTATCTATCATGGCTTCAATTTTTTCACGATAGGAAAGTGTATCTGCAAGAATGGCAATGAGTTGATGAAGTGTTTTCACATGGGCTAAAGGAGATATACGGTAGAATTCATTAGATTTTATTTCAGCTAAATGATTTGGGAGGGGATAATTATACATAGTATTGCGTTTCAAACGATATTTTATACGTAAAGTTTCAGTAATCGTTGGAATAAGATAATATTGCCATGTTAATTCATTCAATGGTATAATTAAATTTGATGTTTCTTCTTTTCCTATTAAAAAGACTAAGATAGCAACATAAATGCTAGATAATAATTTAAATGAATTTTGGGTAGGGTAGACGATCGCTTGATAAAGCGTATTAAAGTTTATTTTTTGATCTAATTCCAAGATACAATCTCCAAACTTTTCCAAGAAATCTGTTATCGATAATAATTTTAGGATATCTGGTATAACTAGATTTGTATTTCTATCAAAAACCGAACAATGACTAAGTTTTGTAAACTCTGGAATAGGAAGAACTTTTTTAACTTTAGATGTGGAACTTTTCTTTCTTGGTTTAAAGGATCTAACTGAGGGTGTTAATACTTTTGAGAATCCATTTAATGAGGCTTGCTTATACGTAACTTTTTTATCATTTTCATTATCTTCCTGTGATTGTTCTGATTTTCTTCTAGTTCTTTTTCTTTCCGTTGTGTTGTCACTACTTTGTCTTTGTCTTTTTTTTGGTAATTTTTCATTTGAATTATTATTTTCATTTTCTTGTTCAATTTCCATATCTTCCGATGAATTTAATTCGATTTCATTTTCAACCTTTTTATTATTTAATTTTTTTGATTTTCTATCAAAAGTGAGATAAGAAGTTAACTTTCTATTATTAGAATTGTCACTTAATAACACAACAGTTTCTTTTGTGGGATCAATTTTTTTTTTAATATATTCTATTTTCGATGTATTTGTAATAGATGTGTTTTTGGTGATTTCTTTTGAAGGACGTTTTCTTAAACTTCTTCCATTAATAACAACCGAAGTTGAAGAAATATCTTTTTTTTCGTCGTTAATGTCTAATCCCAAATTATTTAATTCTCTTGAAAATTTTTTAGATCTTGTTGTACTATCTGATTTTTCATTTTCATCATCTGCTTCTTCACCATCATCTATTAATGATATTGATTCATCTATGATAGGTTTATGATTTAAAATGGAATCCTTTTCGTTGGTAGATGAAGTTGATGAATTTTTAGAATGTCCTCTTAAACTTCTTAATCTTGATTTAATTAAATTATCATTATCTAGTAATAATAAAATAATATGTTTATCAAAAAGTATAATTATTTTTCAATATTACTATTAATAACAATTATTTTTTTTTTTTTTATATATCTAATTTATCTTTCTCTTTTTTTTTTTTATTTTATTTTTTTCCATTATTTTATCTTATAATTAAATGAAGAATTATCTTATTCTATATTATAATTTATAATATATATATATACATATCAATATTAAATACCTTTTACTTCTTCTTCTTTTGACTCGATAACTATTGAATTATTTTCTGAAGAAATATTTTTCTTTTTCTTTTTATCTTTTTCAATTACCAAGATTTCAAAATTATTATTTATAGTATTTTTTTCTTTTTCATCTTTTGTCTTATCGATAATTTCAGCACTTTTTTCACTTTCTTGGTCGGTTGATTGACAAATTTCCTGATTAGTATTTTCACTATCTTGTTCTTCACTACCACTATTAATAGCAATTAGTTCAATAGTTTTTGTTTTTGTTATATTATTATTTTTATTTATCTTAATATTTTTTTTCTGGAAATAAGGACTCTTTACAATTTTTTTATCTTTTTTATCTTTTTTTGGAGTGGTTATATTAATTTCATTATCTTTATTATCATTATGGGTGGTTTTTAATATTACTGCTTTTTCATTTTCATTATTGGTTGTTTCTATTTTCTGTAATTTCTTTTCTTTTGAAGGTTCGGTTAAATCTATGAGTGAAGAATTGTCTGAATTTGATTCTGGAGAAGATATATCAACAATTTCTTCTTGTTTTTGAATTTTCTTTTTTTTACCCATTGGAGAAAACCATTGTTCAATAGAATGTTGACTTTTTTTATTATCAGTTTCCATATTGTTTCCCTTTTTTTTATTCTTTTCTTTTACTATTTTTTCTTTTTGTTCTGTTATTTTAATTGTATTTGAAATAACAGAATTATTATACTGGAATGGTAATTCTGAAATAGGAACTAATTCTTGTTCATTAATATCACTAGTTGTATTTGGGTTTACCATAAAATAATTAATATATAATATAATTACTATGTTATGAATGCCTTTAAAAAATTATTGATAAAGTTATTATTATTATTATTTTGCGTATTATGAATAATGTGTCAAAAAAAAAATATTTATTAATACTACTATAATGTTTAATAATTTAATACAGATAGTTTATTATTTTTTTTTCGGATTAAAAAAAAAATTACTACGCTTTACTATTCTATTAAAAATAAAAAAAAAAAAAACTTTTTAAATTTTCTATCTTTTATATTTTGTATAAGTAATGTATATATAATTATATAATATATAATATTAAAAAACGAACTACAAAGATTTTATTTTATTTTTTGTCAGTTTTGAAAAACATTAATTTAATAGAAATAAGTTTTTTTTTTTTTTTTTTTTTATTTTTTTTATTATTATTATATATTTTTTGATTTATGGACAATGATTTTTTTTTTTTTTAATAAATCTTTTATTTATTTTATATTATAATTAATTAAAAATATATATATATAAAATATATTAATTATATTTAATTAGATCAATATTTTTTTTAGAAAAATGTTAGGTTTTTATTATTTAAATAAGAATTATGTATATGTAATATTATTTATGAATTTAAAAAGTGAATGGAATATAATTAATACAATGCATTTTTAATAGAGATACTGCTATCAATTCATCATTTAGGTTTTGTTAAAAGAGAGAAAAAAAATTAAAATGCTTATAGAATAATATTTATAATTCTAGATATTATATATATTATATACACAAAAAGATATAAACTTTTTTTTTTTATTTTGAATGATTTAAATTTTTATTAAAAGTAGTAGAGTTAATATAAAATAATATATAGTTTATTAAAATAAATAAAATGTAGGATAGCTAAATAATATTCTATTAAAATATATATAAGGGTTTTAAATGAACTTTTTTTTTTTTTTGCTTTGTTTCCTTTTCTTTCTTTTCCTTTTCTTATTCTGTTTATCAATTATCAATAATAATATTATTATATTTGATTTCTTTTTCTTTCAGTTTTTATTATTATTATTATTATTATTTTTATAAATACTATAAAAAAATGGAAAGATGATAATTACTATTATCATTTTAGACCTTTTTTTTTTTTTTACTTGATAGCACTTTACAACAATAATAATAGTTGATAAAATTGTAATAAAACAAACAAAAACCAGAAAAAAAAAAAAATCAATCCATTAATAATAATAAAATTATTTTTTATATTTTATTTTTGATTCAGTTTCATGATGATTAAAAATGATAAAATAATGATCGAGATATCATTTTAAAAAAAAAAAGATTTAAATTAAAGAAATATACAGAAAGTAACATAATATATATATTTAAATTTTCTTTTCAACTAAATAAAAAGAAAGATAGTGTGAAATAAAAAGAATGAAAGAGCAATCATACTGTTTCATCTTTTTTATCTTTAATACTGGCTGTATCATCAGCTTCATTATTTAATGGATTCTGTAGTTCACATCTGAAACGTTCTGCAATCATTTTAGCTTCATTTCTACTAATAAGACCAGATTGGCTTGTCGTTGAATTGAAACTTTCTACCGATACATTTGGAATAAAATTTTCATTTGCATTTATTGATGGACCTAACATCACATAATCGATATTAACGGCTGAATATACACTATCTTCAGCGAATGCATCATCCATAAGAGTTGGTAACATTCTTGTTGTTGAGTTTTGTTTTAATGAATCAGCATTTGAGTTCTTATCTTTTCCTTTTAATTTTTTACTACAATATACTAGGAGACAACATGCCAATATTAGTAAAATTACACCTCCTATTATTATTGATATAATACCTGAAGTGCTAATGGAGTTACCATCATCACTAATTTCTTTATTTGATGATGTATCATTATCAGTATTAGTAGCATTATTATCTTTATTATTTCCAGTTTGTTCATTATTAACATTATTTGCTCCATTTGAATTAGCTATAGAGCTATTTTCTGTTTTGTTATTATTATCGGCACTGCTATCCTTATCCTTATCCTTATTATTACTGCTAGCATTTGAATTACTGTTTGCGTTATCATTATCTGTTTTTGAATCTGATCCATTGGTGCTACTAGCGTTATTAATTGTAGTTGACTCATTAGTTTCAGGCTTTTTTACAGGCATAGAATCATCTATTATTATATTTTATTATTTAATAATAAAATAAATAGTTTAATACATAAATATTATTTTATTTGATAGACTTTAAAACACTTTTAAGTAAATAGTTTAACACATAAATAATTATTTTATTTGATAGACTTTAAAACACTTTTTAATGAAATTATTATTTTCATAAATTAAATAAATTTAAAGTCCTTACCGAATATAACATAACTGGTTCCAAGGCCTTTTGGACCAGCTGGAGCCATCATACAGAAGTTACTAGTTAAATATTCAACTAAAAATACAAAAGTTTTTCCTTCAATATCAAAATCTACATCATTAATAGTAATACTATATTCTTCTTCTCCGTGATTTAATTTCCATGATCTAAGTACGTGTTGACTTTGCAATTCATGACAATCTGTTTTATCTGAATTATCACCATATAATAGTGAAATTTGTAATCCAGTTGGATTATCAGATTTATGCCAAGAAAGTGCTACTGGTTCTCCTGGTTTTATAACATTTGTTGATATACATAGTGATGTACCACAATTACCTTTATAAAGAAATTAAATATATATAAATAGATTGAATAAAAAGTTTAAATGATTATATTTAAAATATATTTAGTAAATAGTATATTATAGTTTTAATTACTTTCTGAGAATGCAACTTTTATAAGTACACTTAAAAAGAAGGCAATGAATGTTTTGAAGTATAACATTTTAAATTTTTCTGATATTTATGAAAATGATTTATTTTTGAGGTATTCTTAAATGATTTATTTTATTATATATTGAATTCTATTTCAAGAATAATAATAGGGATATAAAATAATGGTATAAATTGCTTATATATATATATTTTTTATTTCTATTGCTTAATGATTGATTATTATACAATTATTCTATTATGAAGTGATTTAATTATATATATTTATATTGATTTTATTTTTTCTCTCTGTTATTTGTTTATTATTGCAATTAAATTTATATTAATAGATATTTTAATAGTAGTAATAATAAAAAGATTAGTATTTAATATTATTATTAAAATTGATGAAATTTCATAATAGATAATAGCTTACATTATATAATCTATTAATATTTTTATTTCTTTTTTAAAAAACAATATCAACTATAATTTACTATATGTAACTTCTCAAGATAATATTAGAACATATTTTCCATTATACATACATTTAATTTAGCTTGCTTTAACTGGCAAATATTCTTTATATTTTAATTTTTTTTTTAAAATGATACTTTTTGTTATTAAAATTACATATATATTTTTTCTTTTTAATATTTTTTTTTTCTTTTCTTTTTCTTTTTCTTTGACGAAAAAAAGAATTATATAATGTTATTGCTGTTGAATTGTATATTATATTGTATATTACTAAAGTGTATTTTTTTTTTTTCAAATTCAAAATATGAAAAAAAAAAGGTATCAAAAATTTCTTTTATGAAAATGAAATGTTAAATTTATTGTTGTTGTTGTTGTATACTTTATTTTTTTTATTAGGTTTGATTAAAAAATTTATCTATTCAATAAAACTTTTATTGTTCGTTGATGACTTTCAATAGGAGTTGATTATATGAATGATAAAGTAATGAGTAATTATGTAATTTATTAAAAAATAATATTTTATTTAAAAATCATAGTATCAATTTTTTTTTTATGAAAATGACTTTTTTTGTTCCTTTTTTCTATTGCTTATTCTATTATAGTTTTAGGTAACAATTAAAAAGAAACAAAATTTTGTCTTTTATTTTTTCTTTCTTTCTTTCTTTCTTTCAATTTTATTTATTTTTTGTTTTTTTTTAATGGTTTTGTTTATGAATATCTTTTTTAATTTTTTAATAAAAAAAAGTAAAAAAGAGAAAAAATATTAAAGGCATAACAAAAAATATTTTAATATAAAAAAAAAAACATAACAAATAATATAATATATATTAGTTAATACTTTGTTATAATTAGCTTTATTTAATTTTTATATATATCTATTTATTAATAGATAAATTTTTTATATTTATTATATATATACTATTTAAATTTTTTTTTTTTTTTTACCTAATAATAAACTTTTTTATATAATGAAAATTTTCAATAGGTTGCCTATAGACTTAATATATAGAGTCAATTAAAAAAAATAAAATAACATAAATTAAATTGAATGGATTAATATATTAATAATTAAATAGAGATAAATGAATTATAATAAAATAGAATAAATAAATAATATATAACAGAATAAAAAAAACTGATTTTCATAATATTTATTATCATATAAAAAAATAAATTCAATAATAAATAATAAACAGTATTTTAATATAAATTATTATTTATTTAATAATTGATTTAAACACTTTTTTTTATTTAATTAATATAATTCATTAGACCTTCATTTATTATAAAACAAAAAATTAAAAAAAAAGGATGGAGTTAAAACAAATCTTCCCCCTTTAAAATATTAATAAAATAGAACTAAAAAATAATATCCATTATATATTACCTTATTCCTTTTTTTTTTTACTTCAAAGTATTTAATGGTAAGAAGGTGAAAGAACGTCCTTTTTTTTTTAAGTAATGAATTGGGATAAAGTATTAAAATTTTAATTCCATACCATTTAAATACATTGCATATACTACAATATAATTTTGTAATTATGTATTGTATTATACATTTATTTAAAGTATAAGGAGTAAAATTTTATTTGTTATTAAAACCAGAAAAAATTCTCAAAGTTTGATTTATAAATAAATAAATTATAATTTAAATTTATATATACCAGTAATATATATTAATATAATAACAGAGTACTTCATTTTATATACAAAAAAAACGTTTTTACAATAAATTAATTATCATTTTAAGTTGTATATCCTATATATTATTATATTAATTATTTGATACTTAAAATTATACAATAAATGTGATGTTTATTGCTATATAAAACTAATACAATTCAACATATATTAAATATATATTAGCAATAATTTAAATGACCATATTTAAATTATCAATTAAAGCCACAACAATTAGCATGCATAATTTCTAATATATTAATTAAATGTTTAGGTTATTATTTGGTTAATACATAAATGGAAAAAAATAAATTAAAAATTACATTACATTATTAAAGTATATCAGACTAACAAATAATGTAATGTAATTTATTATTTTTTAATGTAGAAAAAAAAAGTGTGGATTAAAAAGGTATTTTATCCTTAATACTCAGTTTTCATTCTTTTACTCCTTTTCAGTAATGGTAGAAGGATTATTTTGTGATACTATTTCACTGTTTATTCATATTAGATTTTATTTAGTGTGTTGATAAAATTATTAATAATTAATGTATTATTTTTATATTAATAATATACAAATTACTCATATTTATTTGATTATTTTGATAATGAATCATTCCTTATTTTAACTATTAAAAAAGTCAACTGTGATTAATAATAAAAATTTTTTTGAGTGATATTACTGCATAAACTATATAAACTTTTTTATTTATAATTCTCCATAATATATCTATTGCATTAATCTAATAATCATATAACTTTATAGTTCAATATAACCTTTATAAAAATTAATACAATATCCTCTTAAATTTATTAATTATCATATTTAATATATTAAGTCTGGTTTAGATGAATTATCATTTAAATAATATTGATTTTTAAAGTTAGTATTAATCCTTTTTTTTTTTTTTTTTATAAAAGTGTGAATAGTAATTACTTAATAAACTTTATAATGTTTTTTTTTTTAACTTTACTTGATATTATTTAATAAAGTTTTGTGTTCTATTCAATATTATTAAAATTGTTAATTTTTGATATAAGAATAGAATAATCCTTTTTTTTTTTTAATTTTTCAAATATCAGTATTTTTTGATTTTTATTTTTTTTTTTTTCAAAAAATACTTTTTATTTATATAAACTTAATCAAGTTTAGTGAGAATATATATACTATTTTATTATATATATATTATTTCTTGTTGTTTTAAAATAGTAATAGCAATAATAACAACAATGAAAGCAATATTGTGATTGTAATTATTATTTCTTTTGGTATTTTTTTTTTTGTTTAGTTTGATGCAGCAGCAGCTTTTCTTCCTTGTATATTTTGGTAAATTTGAATAATGATCATAAGTATAAAAAGAGAATCAACACCTGGTATAACATCTATTTTAAAGTTGGCTTTATAATAAAAGTTTTTTAAAGTAGAAAATTGACATATTAAAATACCATTTTCTTTTTTCTTTCCATAATAAATGCTACAATTTTTATAAAATGCTGAGCATTCAATTTCAAGTAATTCATTTTTTTCTGTGGCCATATTAAAAAATTCAATTTCATATTTAAATTCTTTTAATGAAAATTTGGAAGAAAAATTACATGTTATAGAATTTACTTCTTTATCATTTTTCATACGACTAATAATTAATTCATTTGGTTTGGTTAAATGTGTTTTAAATTTGCATTTGTATAATACATTATTAGTTTTTGGATCAAGATACTTAGCTTTTCCCTTTAATACATTATATTCATATTTATATAATGGCATATTGCTTACATCTTCAATAGTATGTTCTAATAAAAATTTTCCAGTTGCTTTATAATAATAAGTAGTTTTTTCTTCAGATACATAATCATTATCAATAACACATATATTGTTTGGTAATGAGGTTTCTTCGAAATCCTTTGTCATTTTTATTTTATTACTTTTTTTTTTTTAATACTTTTTTTAAAAATTTTATTATTCTTTCTTTTCTTTTTTTTAATTAAATTACACTATTTAAGTTATTCAAATAATCAAAAATAAAGTTTATAATTAATATATTAGAATGCTATTGAAAAAATTGAAAAATAATGAATAATAATAAATTAAATTTAATAGATATTTTTTAATAAAGCAATAAAGAATAATGACCTTTACTCATATTCATTTGATGGTGTTTGACGAAAAATAACTCATTATTTTAACTATTAAGAAAAAGTCAAAAACTAAAAAAAAAAAGTTTTAATGGTACGTCATAAAACTATATAGGCAGACCTTTTTTTTTATTTTTTATTTATAATTTTCATAATTCCAATATATATATAACATATAGCTTTAGTCCAACCATCATACAGTGCAAAAGCCTCTTTAATTTTTTTAATTTGATATAAATGATAATTATTGTTATTGCTATCGTAGGAAAAAATATTAATTTTCAAAAAGAATGAAAAATTAGTTTTAATAATTTAGGTGGGAGAAGGAAAAATGTTGAATTGAAAAATTAAATATTAAAAAATTATATACACTTTTTTTTTTTTTGTTGTAAATGTTACATTATACACAATTAATTTATTTATTATCAATTATAAATAATACAACTAAAGTAATTATATTTAATAAGCATTTTTTATTATTTTTATTAAATATATTTATTTTTAAAGAGTAGTAATGATAACATCTTTTTCTTCTTTAATACATTTAAGAATTTCAATTATAATTAAAAGTATAAAAAGGGTATCAACACCTGGTACAATAACTATTTTAAAATCATAACTAAAACAGGATTTTGAAGAAGAAAATTGACATATTAAGACACCATTTTCTTTTTTTCTTCCGTAATAAATAGAACAATCTTTAAATGATGTTGAACATCTTATTTCAATTAATTCTTTTTTTTCTGTTGCCATATTGAAAAATTCAATTTCATATTTATGACATTTAAATGAAAATTTGTCATTAAAATTACAAGTTATTGTTTGTATTTCTTTATCATCTTTCATAGAAGTAATAATTATTTCGTTTGGTTTAAGTAAATGTGTTTTACTCTTAAATTTAAATAATACTTTATTAGAATTTGGATCACATAGAGTACTTTTTCCTGTAAAACTGCTTGTTTTATGCTTATATAACATTTCGTTATTTGCATCTTCAATGTGAAAGTCTAAAAGAACTTTTCCTGTTGATTTATAATAATATGTAGTTTTTTCTTCAGATACATACTTATCATCAATTACACATATATTACTGTTTAATGGTGTTTCTTCTAAATCTTTTGGCATTTTATTTCTATTATTTTTTTTTTTAAAAAATAAAAAATTCTTTTTATTGTTTTCAATTTTATTAATATATTTTTTAGATAAATTTTACCAAATATATTTGAATTTAAGACATCAATTTATTACTAGAAGTCATTGGATAAAACTTTAACATTAAAAGATTAATAATTGTGGTGACATAAGCCTACAGGCCAAAAACACAGGCAACATTATGGAGGCCTCTGTTATTTGAGCAACATATAAATTATAAGCATCGTAAAATAATATGAACATAATGTACATTAAGAGGTGCATAAACAGACCACCATCATTTTCAAAGAATAACTATTCTAATAGATGGAAAAGAAATGTATTGGGCAGTTAAAAAAAATGAATAAAATTTTAAATATACTTTTTTTTATAGTATAAAAACTTTAAAAACTATTATAAAAATAAAATAGACAGATTACAAGATATAATTTTTTAATAGATTTATTATTTTATTATTACTGTTATTATTGTTATTGTTATTATCAGTAGTAGTATTATTATAATTATTATCTATATTATTATTATTTTTTATTTTTATTTATTTATTATTATTATTATTATTATTTTTTTATTTTTTATTTTATTATTATTATTATTATTATTATTATTATTATTATTATTATTATTATTATTATTATTTATTATTTATTTATTTATTATTATTATTATTTTTTTATTTTTTATTTTATTATTATTATTATTATTATTATTATTATTATTTATTATTTATTATTATTTATTTATTATTATTATTATTATTTTATTTTTTATTTTTTATTTTATTATTATTTATTATTTATTATTTATTTATTTATTATTATTATTATTTTTATTATTATTATTATTATTTTATTTATTTTAATTTAATTGCTTTTTTTTTTTTTTAAATTGATTAAAATTGATTATATTTTTTAAATTGATTAAAATTGATTATATATAAAAAAATTTTATAGTAATATATATTATTTTTACTGAATATAATATAAATATATATTTTTAGGAAGCTTGAATAATCATTAAAGTTTCAATAAATATCATAAGCATAAAAAGAGTATCAACACCTGGTGCAATATCTATTTTATAATCGCAATTTAAACAGGATTTTAAAGTATTAATTTGACATATTAAAACACCATTTTCTTTTTTTCTTCCATAATAAAAAGAACATTTACTGAATAATGTTGAACATCTCAATTCAATTAATTCCTTTTTTTCTGTTGCCATATTGAAAAATTCATATTCACAGTTATATCCTTTAAGTGAAGGTTTAAAAGAACAATTACATGTTATTGTTTGTATTTCTTTATCATCTTTCATAGAAGTAATAATTATTTCGTATGGTTTATTAGTTAAATGAATATCACTTTTAAATTTGAATAATACTTTTTTAGTTATTGGATCACATAGAGTACTTTTTCCTGTAAAATTACTTATTTTATGCTTATATAATACTTTTTTATTTGCATCTTCAATTTGAAAGTGTGCAAAGATTTTTCCTTTTGATTTATAATGAAAAGTATTTTTTTTTTCAGATATATATTTATCATTAATAACACATATATTATTATTTAATGGTGTTTCTTCGAATAATTCCTGAGTCATTTTATTTTTATTATTATTATTGTATTTCCAAACAATTTTTTAACCAGACAAAAAACCCTCTTTACCAGATTTATTATTATTCTTTTATTTTTTTTTTTAAAGATTTAAAAATATTTAACTATTACTTTTTATAATAATTTGACTTAAACTTTATATAAAAAAGAAATATTTATAATTTGTGTCACCCTATATTATTAATCTCCTAATTTTACCATGAAAATTTTATCCAATAACGTATCAAAAAATAGTTTAACATTAGGAAGAACCAAGTTAATGATGATTAAGTAAAGATGTGTAGGTTTTGGAAGGGGCAGGATTCCGCCCCCTAAGACCTACAAATCCTTACTAAATTGTACAATGAATGTAATATATGCAGTCCACTTAGCAATAGAATGCAGTCCTTGTTTCTTTAAAAATCATCCCTATTAGAATTATTTTAATAGAAAGGAGAAGTGACCTCGGCAGTTTATAAAAAATGAATAAAATTTCAAATACCTACCTATCTTTTTATAGTATATAATATAAGAATAAACCAAAATAAAATAAAAAAAATATTAAATAAACTAGATGGATAGATACAAAATATAATATTTTAATAGGCTTTTTATTATTATTTAGTTTTTATCGAATTTTTTTTTATTATTCTATTCATAAAATATAATATTTATATTAAATATATATTATATGTAAATATATATTTTAAGAAGTAACAACATTTCTTTCTTGCTTGAATATTTTTAAAAAATTTCAATAATAAGTAAAAGTATAAAAAGGGTATCAACGCCTGGTGCGATATCTATTTTGAAATCATAATTAAAAAGAGTTTTTGAAGAAGAAAATTGACCTATTAAAACACCATTTTCTTTTTTTCTTCCATAATAAATAGAACAATAATTGAATAATGGTGAACATTGTATTTCAATTAATTCTTTTTTCTCTGTTGCAATATTGAAAAACTCAATTTCACATATATAACATTTTAAAGAGGATTTGACATTAGAATTACATGTTATTGTTTGTATTTCTTTATCATCTTTCATAGAAGTAATAATTATCTCATTTGATTTAGTTAAATGGGTTTTACTTTTGAATTTAAATAATACTTTATTAGTTTTTGGATCACGTAAAGATCTTTCTCCTGTAAAACCACTTAATTTATACCATATTATATTCTTTTCATCTTCAACTTGAAAATGTATAAAAACTTTTCCTGTTGATTTATAATGAAAAGTAGTTTTTTCTTCAGATACATATTTATCATCAATAACACATATATTATTATTTAATGGTGGTTCCTCGAAACATTGAGTCATTTTATTTTTATTATTATTTTTATTATTATTATTATTATTATTATTATTATTATTATTTTATTATATTTTATTTTTATTTTATTATTATTATTATTTTATTATATTTTATTTTTATTTTATTATTATTATTATTATTTTATTATATTATATATATATATTTTTTTTTTCAAAGGCTTTAATAATTTTTGAAAATTCTTCCTTTTTATAGTAAATCAATTTTAGTAATATTCTTTTTTTGATAGATTTGCCAATTTGTAATTTTAATATATGAACCATTTGGTAAAACTTTAATTTTAAATTAAAAAAGATTAATAATATATGATGACATAAATCTATAGTTTAAAAACATAAGCAACGTTTCCTTTTTACATCAAGTATATCATTATGACGGCAGTTATTTTGTCAATAGGATTCGATGGGTCAAAGTTAGTGATATCACACAATAATACAAATGTAATATGCATGAATTAAGAAGCTTCCAGTTTCATAATCTAGTAATCACCATTTTTCAAGGAATCACTATTCTAATAGATGGAAAAGAAATGTATTGGGCAGTTAAAAAAAAAATGAATAAAATTTTAAATATATTTTTTTTATAGTATAAAAACTTTAAAAATCATTATAAAAATGAAATAGTCAGATACAAGGTATAATTTTTTAATAGATTTATTATTTTATTATTATTACTGTTATTATTTACTTTTTTAAATGCAATTATTTATGATGTTGTGGATAATTAAAAAGGATAGAATTTTTTCATTTTTATTTATTTATTTGTTTATTTATTATTATTTAGTTATATCAAAAACTTTATAGAAATATATTATTCTTATTGAATGTAATATGTATATATATTAAGAAGCAGCAGCAACTTTTCTTGCATGAACACTTCTAATGACTTGAATAATAATTAAAAGTATAAAAAGAGTATCAACACCTGGCATAATATCTATTTTAAAATCGGAACCAAAAAAGGATTTTGAAGAAAATTGACCTATTAAAATACCATTTTCTTTTTCTCTTCCATAATAAACAGTACAATCTTTATTAAATGATGGACACCTTACTTCAATTATTTCATTTTTTTTTGTTGCTTTATTGAAAAACTCAATTTCACATTTATATTTTATAAATAAAGGTTTGACTGTTTGAATACATGATATTTTTTCCATTTCTTTATCATCTTTCATAGAAGTAATAATTATTTCGTTTGGTTTAGTTATATGACTTATCACTTTGAATTTGAATAATTTTTTATCAGTTTTTGGATCATATAAAACACTATTTCCTGTAATACCATTGTATTTATGCTTGTATAACATTTTATTATTTTCATCTTCAACGCGAAAGTCAAATATAAAGTTTCCTGGCTTGTAGTGAAAAGTAGTTTTTTTTTCATATACATATTTATCATTAATAACACGTATATTGTTTGGTGATATTTTTTGAATCATTCTATTTTATTATTATTATTATTATTTATTTAGTTCCAATAGTTTTTTGTTTTTTTATTTTTTTTTTTTTCCGAACAACAAATTGTCCAAAGTTACTGTTTAAATAGTTTCCTTTTTTACTTGTTTCAAAAAAGATTTTTTTTTAATATAATTCATTACATTAAAAAAAAAGTATAAATAATATTCTTTTAACTTTTTAACTTTAATAAATGAATATGGTGAAAGTTTAATATGTTTTTTTTTTTTTAATGAAGAATATAATTAATTTTTTGAAATATTAAAATTATTATTATTATTTGAAATATTCAATTTATTATAATTCAATTTGTAATAATTCATCAATTTATAATAATTATAGTATATTCCTTAGTTGATAAAACTTTCAGATAAACATTAGAGGATTAATAATACATAGATCAAAAAAGCATCAATATTATTTCTTTCTTACATTAAATGGAACATTATGGTGACATCTGCTTATTAACATATTGAATAAAGTTATTAGTATTGTACAATAAAATATATAGGGCAGTTAAAAATAAAGTTTTTTTTTAATATATTACTATTACTATTATTATTATTATTATTATTATTATTATTATTATTATTATTATTATTATATTATTATTATTATTTTAAATATCAATTATTTCTTTGTAAATATATGTTTTTAAGAAGCAGCATAAATAGCAGCATTTCTTGCTTGATTACTTCTAAAGACTTGAATAATAATCAAAAGTATAAAAAGAGTATCAACACCCGGTATAATATCTATTTTAAAATCGAAACTAAAAAGGAATTTTGAAGAAGAAAATTTACATATTAAAATACCATTTTCTTTTTTTCTTCCATAATAAATAAAACATTCTTTATATAAAGGTACAGTTTTTACTTCAATTATTTCATTTTTTTCTGTTGCTTTATTAAAAAATTCAATTTCACATTTATTTTAAAAATGTGAGTTTAACCTTTTGAATACATGTTATTTTTTCTATTTCTTTATCATCTTTCATGGAAGTAATAACTATTTCGCTTGGTTTAGTTAAATGTCCTACACTTTTGAATTCAAATACTTTTTCATCAGTTTCTGGATCAAGTAAAGCACTATTTCCTGTAATACTATTATATTTATGCTTATATAATTCATTATTATTTGCATCTTCAACATGATAATCTGTCATAAAATTTCCTATTGGTCTATAATAAAAAGTAGTAGTTTCTTCAGATATATATTTATCATCAATAACACATATATTGTTTGGTAATGAGGTTTTTTCAAATAATTTTTGAGTCATTTTACTTTATTTTTTTTTTTAATTTCAAAAATTTAATAATTAGTTTTCCTACTTCTTTTTTACTTTTTTTTTTTTTTAACAATAATAAATCATGAGTTCAAAGTTGACGCTTAAATAGTTCCTTTGCTACTCATGGAATTCAGAAAGATAATTTTTATTTAATAAACTACAATGATTTTTAACATAATTCATTCCCTTAAAGTATAAATAATAGAATTTTTAATTTAATAGAATTAATTTATGATTTATGTTACACTAGAATAATGGAAATTGTTAGAAATAAAGTTTAATTTACATTGCACAAAATATATTTATATTTATTTATAATAAAATAATTAATATTTAAATATTTGTAAACGTATTATGGCGCAATGTAAATAATGTATATATGAATGTAAATGTAAATAATCATGTATCAATATAAATATTAAATGTAATTAATATATATTAAAAAAGGAGTCCTTTAATAAATAAAATTAACCATAAATATTAACAGAAATTAATAAAAGTAAACGTAAACAATATTTATTTTTAATTTGATAATAAATTTAATTATTATTAAAATACTATTAATACTAGATTACTTATATTAAACTTTAATTAATAATAAAATTATAATGTCAATTACTAATCTACCATTTTCAACTATGTTAAAGGTCTGGCTAAAGTCAAATTTTGCCTGGCTAAAAAGTCTGGCTAAAATGGCCAAAAATCTAGGATTTATACTAAATCATTATATTATCCATATAATATTTCCCATCTTAATTTCATAATAAAAAGTATTACTTAAAGCAGCTAAGAATCTAGATTTATACATAAAATTTCCATTATGAATTATATTCATTTAGAATGTAATTGATATATTGTTAGATTTTTGATATTTTTATTAAAGGTTAGAAAAATCACAAAAAATCTAGTATAATTTCAAAATTTTTTTTTTTTTTTTTTGATATGTATCATGGTGTTGGAAAAATTTATAATGTTTTTATTAGTAGTAGTATTTATTTTAAGAAAGGGTAAATTTGTGAGCTAAAAATGATAAAGGGTAAAATAATATTAATACAAAGGCTATTTCAAAGATGATTAATATTTGTATAAAACTCAGTTGAAAGATATGGATTAATGTCATTAACGAATAATAACTGAATGACTTTTAAAGTGAGAAAAGAAAGAAAAATAAATTTAATTTGAAATATTTTATATCATTATTACTAATATTAGTTTAATTTTACTTAGTAGTTAGAATTAATATTTTATGATTTTTTCATTTTTTCATTTTTTTTATTTAATAAAAATAGTTCAAAATATTATATATTCAAAAATAATCTTTTTATTAATATTATTATACATAATTACATTACTAAATGAAAAAAAATTACATATTATATATTTTTTATTATTTTTTTTTTTTTTTACTTTTTTTTTTTTATTAAAATAATGTAATCTCAATCAATTTTGAAAATAAAACTAATTATTTATTATTATTTTATTATTTAGAAAAATAATTTTATATTATTTTCATTTTTATTATATAGAGTATTTCTGTATATATATACATACATATTTATATGATTTTTCATTATATATATATATAATAAGAAATAGTAATATTATATATATAGTTAAATAACTAATTTTAATTTCTACTATGACATGTTCATTGGTATTATAATAATTGGTATAATTAGTATTAGATTGACAAGAACAAGAATCATTATGTTATTGCTCATTGATATTAATATTATTTAATGATAATGCTTGACTAGTAGAGAATGTATTATTTATATCATTTTCTATACTAATGGTATAATTAATAGGAATAGTCTCATTCTTATTTTAATGATAATTAGAAGACACTGCTTGGGTAATATCTAAACATAATTCATCACATTGCTCTTTTAATGGAATAGTTTGATAATCTTGTGATTGTTTTACACCTGAAGTAGTATTTTCATTTGAAAGCAAATGTTGAACGGTATTAAGGGAAACTTCTGGATCCTGACAATTAGAAGTATCTTCTACTGTGGTGGAATTTCTTTCAAAAGAGGATGTATTTGATGAGGGTTGATAATTCCTTACATTATTATTGTTACAATCATGTACTTCAATACTATAATGATCTTCTGGAATATCAGCTACTGATGTTGGATAATATATTGATATTGATGCATTATCCGCACAATGATGTCTTCTTCTTCTTTGTCTTCTGATGGAATTAGAATGATGATGACGTCTAAAAACATTTAATCTTGAACTATGACGACTTGATTCACGAAGATGACGACGAAAATGATTATGATGATTTAAATTCGGATTTGATTCAAAGTTTGTCATTAAGTGAAGGGAAGAAGTTGAAGAGGAGTGTGAAGTGGTAGAAAGAATAGAATTATTTTGTGAATCTTGGAAACGATAGTTATTAGGTGAGTTGGTATTTGGAAAGCGATTAGAATGACGACGATGAATAATAAAGAATCTTCTTAATCTTTTACGATTTCTTCTTATGTTTTGATTATTTGTCGATGGGGATCTTGATAAAAATGGTAACAAGGAAAAGGATGGATCTTGGGGTAATACAATCATACCTTTTGTGGTAATTCTTGGTTGAGTCAAGGCGATATCATAACAAGGAGGAGGAATATGTGGCATATTTTCTTTTTGTGGAAATGGTACTGGTATGATTGAGGTAGATGGCATTGAAGAATAAGAATCTTCTTCTTCTTCTTCTTGATTTTCCGTGTTTTCATGATGAGTAGATTGTTGAGTCATTTGTTGTGCTGATGCTTCATTTAGTCTATTAATTATATTCATAGTATCCCTGGGGATAGTACTAATAGTATTATTAGATTGAATATAATTAGATAAATTTATCTCAGCTTCAGTTGGGATTTCTCTTTCTTGATATTGTGGTAATGGTTCTATATCTTCAACTCGTCTAATTTCTTGAATACCTTCACATCCTAATTCCTCCAATTTCTTTGAAAATATACGAATACCCATAATAATAAGAATGATTAAAATTAAGGATACTATTCCAACAATTAATATTGAAGTACCATCAATAACATGATCATCCACAGAAGTTCTATTATAATTTTCAATTTCGAAATTGTCGTAAAATCCATCCATAATGACTATTTTTCTTGTTATATATATAATATAGTTACTATTGTATAATAAATTGGATTAATATTGGTATTTTTTATTTTTTGTTTTAAAAATATACATGTAGTTATATTTTGTAAAATAATGTATAATTTTAATTTTTCTTTAATAATAATAACAAGTTATTGATAAATATATTGGTATTGGTATTGATATTAGAAACTAATAATATACATATACATTTATATTACATATATATTATTAATATTTGAATTTTTTTTTTATTAATTATATTATAGTGATAACTAATAAAATTTATATAACTTTAAAACTTTTTTTTTTTGAATATTAACATTATTATTATTAGTATTATTATAATTAGTATTTATTTTATTTTTTATTTTTTTATATTTTAATTTATTAAACTTATTTTGCTTGTTTTTAAAAGTTATTTTCAATTTCTATTATATATATATATATTTTTTATATTATATTTCTTTTTATTAAATAATTGTGATATTTATATGTTGTTATTACTATTGTTATCAAAAGTTGATTTTATTATAATTGTAATATTACGAATTAATCCATAAAAGTTATTAATAAAATTGTAAAATTTGGTATGTAAAAAGGTTGGAATTATATATAATTAACAATATAATTATTGAATGTATTAAACAGAATATTGGATTGTAGAAAATAATTAAGAATTACAAAGCAGTAGAAAAGTATTAAAAATTTATGAATTTATGTACAATAATAAAATAATTTCAACTTTTTTTTTTTTTTGTATTTGAATTAGTTCTTAAAAATTCATAAAATTTGAATTATTAACAATTGAAATGAAAAAAAAGTATTAAATAATATTATTCGAGACTAAAACATAAAAAAATATTATATATTTAAAGTAATTGTATTTCTAATTAGGAGAACTGAATCATTTACATAAAGTAATTAATTATAATTTCAAAAATTAGTATATATTATAATTAAATTATGCTGTTTTGTTTTAACAAGTTTTAACAATAATAATAATAATAGTATAATTGATATATGTTGCTTATTTTTTTTTTATATTGGTATAATAATGTCTTTATATCTCTTAATATTTAATATTGTATAAAAGGGCCAACTTTCTTAAACTTGTACTTTATATGAAAATTAGCTTCTCTTTCCTTTTTGATATAATAAATTTGACAATTTTCTTTATTTCTTATCACAACTATTTTTTCTTGACTTTATTTTTTTTTTAAAAAAAGAAAAGTTTCAATACCAATGTTATAATATTTTACACATTTTTTTTATAGCTTTATTTTAATTTTAGTATTATTACAGACTTTTTTTTTTTGAAAACAAAAAAAAGAAATAAAGAAAAATTTTTTTATATTGCTTTTATTTTATTTTTAACTATTTTTTTATACTTTTTATTTTTGTTATATTTTATTTTTATGTAAAAACATCTTCAATTTTGCTATTTTTTATGGTTTTTTTTTATTTTATTTTATTTTATTTTTTATTTTATTTTACTTTTTTCTTTTTTTTTTTTTTTTTGTTTTTTAAATTTTTAATTAAATATTTTTAATAAAAATATTATATTCTAATATATAATATAAATATATTAATTTTAAATAGAAAATTTAATTTAAATTTTAAAGTTTGAACAATTACAAAAAAATAAATTAAAATCTTTTAATTAAAAATTTGAAATACTATTTTTTTATGTGATAAGAAAGTTAATAATGTTTTTATATAAAAGTATATAAAAAAAAAGAGTCATAACTAATTTAACTGTGATTCCATGTATTTATATATATATCTTTAAAATAAATATTATCGAATTATTGAAAGTAGTATTGTTATACTTTAGGATTTTTATTTCAATTATGCCTAATCATTTTGGAAGAAATTTGTATAAACTCTACATTAGTATTAAACATTAAATGTATATTACCTCAAAAAAGGTAACATCATACCATTTGTCAAAGATTTATATATTATCAAAATTAATATAGATTTGTTGATTATTAGTATCTTATAATTTGTTATCATCCGTTTTATAAAATTGAAAAGTAAGAAAAAACATAATATATATTAATAATAATTAAGAAAAAAAAAAAAATACATTAATTTAACTATATTTGTACATGTGTAATAATCTAGTTTGAAAATTAATTTTTTAAAAGAAACATTATCATTTTAATTACTCATACTATATTCTCTTTTAGAAAAAAACATAATAATTATATTATATATAGAAAAAAAAACTACAAAATGATAAAGTTTTTTTTTTTTATAACTTTGGAAATTAATTCAGTTGTTTTTATATAATTTTTTTTGTTGCTGTTATCATTATAATTAGAACTATTCATATAGAAAATAAATTACTTTTCACATCGTTTAAAAAAAACTGGAACAATAATTAAATTAGTATAAATGAAGAAAACTTAAAATAATAATAATATTGTAAAAAATTATTTAGTCATTATATTTTAATTGATCGAAAAGTAAAAAAACTACTTTTAGTTTTTTTTTTTTTTTTTTTTTTTTTTTTTTTGATCAATATGCATTACATTTAAAATACAGTACTTTTTTTTTTATTTTAATCAATCTTTTTATGTATAATTATTATTATGTATTCATATGCCTTTTATACTTTTAATTCTTAATCTAAAAATGTTAAAAGCTGTATTTTTTTTTTTTTTTGAATTTTATTATATAAATTATTGAAAGTGTATGAAAATTTTACAATAAAGTTCTGTTAATTTTTAGTTTATTCCTAAAAATTTTTTTATTTTTAAACTGAGAAAAAAAAAAAAGAATATGATTTATATATATATATATATATAGATATATAATGTATATATATAATGAAAATAAAAGAGCTTAAAATCTTATTAAGTGTACACTAATAATAAAATAAATCATATATAAAACTAGCACCATCAACTAAAAAAAGCTTTCAGTTTTTTTTAACATTTTTTATATGAATTAATAAATAAATAATATATTATAATATATTATAGAATACATATAATTATATTTCTACTAATATATTTTAATATATTTAAATAATAGAAATGTTTAAATATTCAAACCATACAATAAAGAAGGGTATGAGTGTTATTGAATAGTTTTATATTAATCATCATGATATGTATTCAATAAAAAAATGAAAATAAATCTATATATATATAAAGTATGATATTAAAAAAAACATTTATTTTTATTCTATGTAATAATTAACAATTATACTTTATTATTATTTTATTTCTTTTTTTAACTTTATATTAATTAGTATAGAATAATATTATAAATAAAAAATATTATTGTTAGATAATTTACAAAAATATTATGAATATGTTTTCGCTTCGTTTTTTTTCCCCTTAAAAGAAAAAAAAAATTATAAAATCTTAGTGTAAAAATGAATATAATTAAAAATGCTATGAATTAAATAATATAAAAAATAGAAATCATATAAAATAAATGTATTATTATTTTGTTAATATTAAAAGTGTAACCACTCTAAAACTATAATTATGAAAAAAAAAAAAAAAAAAATAAAAATTTTAAAATCATTCGGTTTTAACGTAGTAAGGTTCAGTGTCATTTTCAGTGTTATTCCTCCAGGATGCGTAATCATTTATATCATAGGTTGGCATTTGAGGTAGTATTGAATGACTGTTTGTAGCTATGGTACGATTCTTTGTTTTAGGTATTTCATGTTCATTTTCATGATTTAATTTTTCAATTCTTGTTTCTGGAATTAATTCTTCTTCGAAAGATAAAATACTTTCGACAAATTCATCGAGTGTAAAGAATTCCGCTAATTGATTATAATTAGTAGAATTATCTTTTAACAATTCTTTAATATATTGATCAAAAAGTTCAGCACTTAATGATTCTCCGTGTTGTTGGAGTAAGGAAAGAAGTGCTGATTTTGAAAATTTTCCATTTTCTCTCGTTTTAATCATTTCACGCATTTGACGAGCTTTTTCCATTTTTTCTTTACGTTCATTTTCATTTTTTTTCATGGTGATATAACGTGCTTCTGTTTGATCTTCATCGTCTAAATCAGTGCTACTTTTATCCCCTTTCTTTTTATGAAGTTTTTTAATAGATCTACTTTTAGAAGAGAGTTTACTGATTGATTTTTTTGAATTTTCGTCGGAAATAATGGTGGAACTTTTACTTTCTTTATTTATTTTGGCAATGCTCTTATTTTCTGAATATTCATTATTCTGAATACTTACTCTACTACCATTAATATTAATATTACTATCATCAACACCATTTTCTTCGTCTTCCTTAGATAAAGGTTTACTAACTAATGATGAATTAGATGAGGAGGAACTCTTCAATATTTTTTTAAGAATACTTGCTTCATTCTCTTCCATTTTTTTAAATTTGAAATTTTCTAAATATTCTTGTTTATCAGTTTCACCCATATAGTATATATCGTTTTCTTCATCATCTTCCGATTCAATATTCGGCATTTCAAATTCATGTGAATGTCGAAGGGCTTCTTCAATTTTTTGTTTAGTTAAATCTTCTGAAGGCCTATGATTAAGATAAACTAAAAAGGTAAAAGTAATCGGGAAAATTCATAATGAAAAAATAAAATAATAATAATAATAATAATAATAATAATAATAATAATAATAGCAGCAAAAAAAAAAAAAAAAAAAAAAAAAAAGGAATAATATAATATATAAATATATATTGAATGTAAATTATTATTTGTTAATTATATATATGTATATATTAATAATTTAATAATATTTAAAAGTATTGCTTGCTTTTTTTTTCTCAACATACTTCTAATAAGATCCTCAAATTCAATATATTCTACATAATCTCCAGTTTCTAATACCTTACTATATTTAATTTCATTTTTTATATCTTCAATATCTTGTTCACTTGGATAGTATCCAATAGCTTGTAAAATACTAGCTACTTCAGAAATATTAATTTTCTTTTCTATGATTCTGTTACGGATACAATCTTCACCTTGACTATATTAAATTAAATTAAAATAGTAATAATAATAATATTTGAGTATTATTTTTCATGGTTAACTATAGGCATTACTATTGTTATTATTTTTTTTTAAGGAAAAAAGGGACACTTACGTTCTTAATTGAGCATAATAAAAATAATCTTCCATTTCTTTATAGATAGCACTATCACGACCATCTGGATCTAATAAATTAATAAATGGTTCATTACCTTTTCCTCCTATGGCATTTTGAGCTTCCAGTACTTCAACATTAACTGACCACATATTTATTGCCGTATCGTTAGAATCACTTGAAAAAACATAATGACCATCTTTACTACAACATAAACCAATAATCTATACATATTTAAATAAAAATTATTATATCATATCATATAAATTAATTTATAATTTATTTTATTATTTGTAATATTTTAACTTTTTTTTTTTTCTAATAAATTACCTCTCCAGAATGAGCCATTACACCCAAATTATCATATGGATTACCACTTAATGGTAATTTCAATACACCAATGATCTATATATTTATGGAATATTATATTCATTTGTGAAAATCGTTATTAATATATTCATAATTATAAATATATGAATAAAAGTATTACTATTTAATATATTTTAATAAGTGAATATTTTTTTTTCATTTTTTCTATACATACACTATTTTGAGTAGAATAGGCTAAGTACTTTTGATGCGTATTTTGAATAGGTAATATACACATTCTAATAATAAAGCAATAAGAATAATTAGAAAAAAAAAAATTTTTTTTTTTAAATATTTATTTCTTATATTTTATTATATAATAATCATCATTTTTATTTTAATTTTTTTTAAATTTATTACTTATTAATCGGACTTCCGTAGTTAGGACTCATTACTGTTTTACGGCATAAAAAGGTATTTGAATTGAAAAGTTTAAGTTTATAATCTTCATTTGCAGTAATAAAGAAATCTTCAGTATTATTATATTCATTTCGAGTATTATTTAAACATAATGCTGAAGGAACTGCGGTTTGTTCTAATTGCTTTTTAGTCTAAAATAAACCAAAATTAGTAAATATAATATATGTATATTTAAAAAGTTTAATTTGATACATAATTATTTAACTTGCTTTTTATTTTTATTTTTTTAATTTATTTTTATCCTACCTTTATTTTTATACCATTTACAAAACTAGAATTTTCTAAATCATATTCAACAATCATTCTATCTTGACCTAGAGATAACAGTCTTGGAGGAGAAGATGGCATAAATAATATTTCTACAATATTTAAAAAAGAAAATTATGTGATTAATATAAATTAATTATATAATGAAATATATTTATGATTATTATTTATTTTTATTTTTTTATTTTTATTTTTTTTTTTACACAACATACGAATAATTTTTTTCCAGTGAGATTGATATCTTCCAATGAAATTCCATTCATATCTTTTAGCCTCTTCACCCATATAATAATCTTTGGTATTATTATTATTTTCCGTGATGTCTTTAAAAATACTGAGACATTTACCATGAATTTCTACTAATTTAAAATCAGAATTAATGTTCTTTTTATTGTAATTGATTTCTTCTCTCATAACAATAGCCACACCATTATCTTCATCTGCTGCAGCTAATATAGAGTCATCAAAGGACCATGCGAATTGTGTTATAGGTTTTTGAACACTACAAATTTGAAGAGTTTGATCGGGTGTAGTTATAATATCAGTTAACTTTATAGAGTCAACAATCTTGATAGAACCATTAGTAAATCCAATGGCTAATGATATTAAATAATCATTCGATAGAAAAAGTATTTTAAAATTATATTTTAAAAATTTATTCAATATATTTAATTTTTTTTTAATTATTATTATTTAATTATAAAATTCTAAAGATTATAGTATATATTACCAATCCATGTTCCTTTGGTAGAATAAGCAATAGATTCAATTTTATTAACTTTTTTAACTATTTTCTTTTTAATAATTGAAGACAATCCTTTTTCTTTTTCCTTAGTCTCTTTTTTTTCCTCTTCATATTCGAATAATCGTTGATTAATAAGTTCTTTTGTTAAATAATTATAGATTTGAATTAAACCTTTTTGGATATAAATATTAATTAGGAAAAAACAAATTAATAAGAAGAAAAATAGTTTTTATTGGGATTTAAATCTATTATATCATCAATATACATACCACTGTATCCAGAAATAGCAATTTCAGGTTTTAATGGATGACTTTCAATAGCGGAAATTTTTTCGTATTGTGCTGCCAGTATAACTTTAAATTGAGGGAACTTTACAATATATTAAGTATTGTAATAAGTATGATATTTATTAATAAATTTATTTTATGATATTAATAGTAATAATAATAAAAGAAATTAATTTATTGTATTTTTTTTTATTTATTTTCCCTTTTTTTTTTATTCTTATTCATTCTTTTAAATGAAACTATCCTTTTAATATTATAATAATGCTATTAAATACCTTTGATATAGTAATAAATTTATCAATATCATAGTTTGGACCATTAGTATTATTAGGATCATTTAAATTTCCAGTATTACTGGAAGCGTTGATAATTTCTAATTGGTTTTTTTGAACTTTTTTCTCCATTGGAATATTGGTATTATTATTACTTTCTTTAGCAGAATTAATATCGTTATTATTTTGTTTGTTGGTTTCTTCATTTTCTCCATTATAAACATGTAAAATTTTAGCATGTTTTGTTAAAACCATAAAATCGGGTATATTAAAATTATTCACAATTGCTTTTTTTTTAATTAAAAAAAGTATATAATTTTTTCAATTAAACATTAGTAATAATTATAAACAAATTAAAAATTATAATATAATATATTTACATGGTCCAGGTCTATTTTTATTAAATGATATAGAGAGTACAGGACCAGCATTAATGTTTTCTAGCCAAATATATAATCTATACTATATAAAGAGGTATTAAAAAAATATAATAATTATTAAAAATTTTTTTTGTTTGTTTTTACTAAAATTTTATAGTTTTCAATGAATAATTTCTTTATTTATAAAAAATATTCAGAGCTTACTTGAAAATCATAAATTCTTATAAAACCATCTTCACCTCCTGTTATGAAATATTTATCATTTATAATATCTATGATGTTAATAGGACCATTATGTAATCTTTTAAAAATAATAATAAATATATATCATTATAGTGTATGATTAATTAAATGATCATTTTATTAAAAAAAAAAAAAAAGATAATTTATATTATATTATTTCTTACTTCATAATTTTTATGGCTGATTTATTACCATCTTCTAATTTTTTAGAAAGGTTCATTAGAACACAATTATCCCATAAAATAATACTACCACATTCTGTTGCACTTAAAGCTTTTTGGGTATTTGGAATAAATATTGTATATGTATATTTAATTTTATTGGTAATTAATTCCCTTTTATAATAATAATGTTATTGTATATAAATTATTTAAAAAATAAATAAAATATAATAAAATATAATAAAATGAATTATTTTTTTGTAAATGAAATATAGATTTTTATTTTTATTTATAACATTATAAATATAAATAATTTTTTTTTAAATTACTTGGATCCTATAATTGGTTTATGTTGTTTAATTCCTTCTTCAAAATTCCAGGTATAGAAAAAAATAGTTGTACTTCCATTAGAAACTAATTCGAAAGGATTGGATGAATTAAAAGCAACATATTTCTATTTATAAAATTTATATATATGTAATAAAGCAATTAATTATAAAGATAGTTGATATTTATTTTTTTATTAATATGTTATCATTTATAGTATTTACTATAAATTTAATAATAAATTGTTATTTTTACTTGTTTTTCACCAGATAAAGTGAATTCACAAATGGGTTCTTCTGATTCTGTAGTCCAATCCCAAATACATAGCGTTTGGGGTGAATCTATACATTATCATATATATTATTATTAATTCCACCATGACTAATATTTTTTTAATTATTTTTTTTTTTTAAATAAAAAAAAAAAGAAAAAAAAATACCTGCACCAAGAGTAACAAGATATTTTGAGTCCTTAGACATTTTCATATCAATAACACCACAATTATGATGTGGATTAATAATAGTTTTAATAGGTAAAGATTCTAAATCATCATATTCATTATAATTAAAGTAATCATCACTATTTTTTCTTTTTTTATTATCATTCATAGGTTTTTCACCAAAAATATTATTGTCACCGTCATCTAATGGTTCTATCATATCTTCTAAATTATTATTTTCAATCTTATTACTATCTAATTCTTTATTTATTGGTTCAACCATATCTGTAGTAGATTTACTATCAGTTGTTGATGGAACGATGGCATCTCCACTATTTTCTTTTTTTTCTGATTCATTTAATGAATTAGGTTCAATTTTTTTTTCATTACTGGAATCCACTTTTTCTGGTGTTGAGTTAGATGAATCAGTGATGGTATCTTGTACACTACTTAATGTTTCATTTTTCTCTTCTTTATCAATTGGATTAATGACTTTTTCATTAATATCCCTATTTTCCTCTTTATTAAATTCATTAGTAATAATATTATTAATTTCATTTTCAATATCCTTTTCTTCGTCATAATCCTCTTCTTCTTCATCACTAGCATTTTCATTGAGAATATCAATTCTACTAATAGCATTATGATTTGCTCTTAAAGTTTCAAAATCTATTGTGTCTGTACTTGAATTCCTACTTATTGTTTCATTGTTGTGATTAGTTTCACTTTCTTGACTGTCAGTCATCATTTGATTATTTTTTTCATTTCTTAGTTTTTGTTGTTGATATTCTTGTTCTTGTTTAAGTGTTAGGGAAGGCTGTGTATCCCATACAATAATTAATGAATCTGGTCCAGAATCAGCTGTGGCCACCCAATGATCATCATGACTTTTACATAAACAAGTAATTGTATTACACTTTGTTTTTAAACCAAATAATAATGTTAAATATATATATTTTTTTTTAAAAAAAAAAGTATTAAAATATAATATGAAATAATAATAATAATAATAATAATAATAATAATAATAATAATAATAATAATAATAATAATAATAATAATAATAATAATAATAATAATAATAATAATAATAATAATAATAATAATAATAATAATAATAATAATAATAATAATAATAATAATAATAATAATAATAATAATAATAATTATAATTATAATAATAATAATTATAATAATAGTAATAATAATAATAAATTTAACTATATATATATATATATAGGAATGATAAGAATTAAAGATATAAACTATATCAATGGTACATACATGTCCTCTTAATAAAAATTGTTTATTATTTTCAGGATCATAGATAACACCGGTATGAGCAGATGCATACAAAATATGCTATAAAAATTAAAGTGTTGAATGAAAGAGTAATAATAAATAAATAATTTTATAACTTTTCTCTGAATTCTTTTTTACATTTCTATAATAAAAATATTAAAATATTTACGTTTCTGTTGGTACTTGTTAAATACTGAATTCCACTTTTAATTTTATGATTTAATCCAAATGCCCATTTATAATTCTAATACCATTAAAAAAGAATGATAATTATTATGATTATTATTATATATAGGTGAGTTTTTTATATTGAATAGATTAAAAAGGATACTATGGATACTATTTTTTTCATTTTTAAATATTTTATTAATGAATATATTAAAATATTTCTAGTTTACCAGGACATAAGATGAGTTGTCACTCATTTTTTAATTCTTTATATATAATTTGTTATTATTTTTTCTCTATAGTTGTGTTTAAACTAATTATTTATAATTAACATAATAAAAATCTAATAAACCATAAAAGTTTTTATTATTTTTTGTTTCTATATTTTAAATATTTATTTCTTAATATTATTTAAATATTATTATTGTGACTATTTTTTGTTTAGTTTTTCTCTTTTATGTAAGCTTCTTTCGTATCAATAACAATTTATTTAAATTTATTAAAATATAAAAAAAATAAAAAAAAAACAATTTTTTAATTAAAAAAATTTAAAGTTTGAAATATTAATAAATATTTCAAACTTTATTTAATAATAAATAATTGGTTTTATTTATATATTCATTTTTGGATTAGGCTATTCACAAACGGAAATGAGTAGAAATGACTTTGAAAAAAAAAAAATACAACAAAACTATAATTATTATACACTTTACCTTTATTATGCATTTTATATCAAAAGATAGTTTAATTTTATTAAACAAAATCAAGTATTCAAAATAGAATTTTTTATGTTTATTTAATAAAATATCTTTTTATTTCTATTTAAAAAAAAAAAGAAAATAAATAGTAATGTTTCTTCCTTACTAATTTTATAAACATTATATTAACATTAAAAAGCTATTCCAAATTATTCCTTACTTTTCGTTTAATAGTATAAAGTTATCCATTACTTTTAAATTTAGTATAAGTCATTACATTATTACATAAATCTGATTTATTAACCAACCATGTTGCTTTTTTTTTTTTTTTTTTTAATCTCTATTTGATGCCTATTGCTTGTCAATAATTTAACAGTATTTTTAAAAATCTTGTATTTGTTCAATTAACTATAGATGTTAAGATTTTTTCTCTAAAGTATAAATTTGTATAATAGAATTGCTGTATCTTAAAATATTAAGATTTTAAAGTAGTGGCATAATGATAAGAATAATTTGAAAGTTTTTTCATTTATTCAAAATTTTGTAGTATATTTATTATTTTATATTTACTATAAAACTATTTCTAAAGAATCATCAATCTTTAGAGATTTTTTCAATATCTTGTAATTAAAATGTAATTTTAATAATAGAAAAAAAGTCTTGTTGGTGGTTTACTCTTTCTTTCTTTCTTTAACTAATTAATTACATTATATTTAATGTTGTATACAAAAACCATTTTTAACTTTTTACATTTTAATGTATTTCATTCTTACTATTGTATACAAAATTTTATTTACATTTTAATACATCATTACCTGATTCATATTTTAATTGTATACATTATTACTTACTATTGTATACAAAATTTTAGTTTTTTTTAAAATGATTTATTATTATTCAACCATTATATATTATACATGAAACATTTTTAATAAAAATCTATATTTCAAAAATATTGATTCATCTATTAAATAAAAAATTTTTTTCCTATTGTTTTTTAAGAGATTAGATTTCTTTAACAACAACAACAACAGCAACCACAAGAAAAACCATGCTTAATTATTCTACCCAAAAAAGTATAGTAGAATAGAAGTTTTTCCATTTAATTTATATTAGATATTATATTTTAAAACACAAAGTGTAGGGAAACTTTAACTTTTTTTTATGATCCATTATTTATTCATATATTATCCAATATATATTATATAATATATTAAATTTATTATTTATGTTTTACTGATAAACTTTAATATTAATAAAAGAAAAAAAATTTATGGTTTAATGGATAGGATGGGATAAAACATAAATAATAAATATTATATTCATCTTTTTAAAAAGTTAGATTATAATGGTATTTTTAAAGTAAAATACTATATAATGAAAAAGGAAAGGCTGCATCTTGATTATTTTGACAGCCATGCCTTTTAAGAAAAAAACTACCTTACAGAAATACTACATACTTTTATATTTTGCGGCGGCGGTATGTTAAACCTTTTAATAGAGTTGCTTGGTTACCTTTTATGGTAGTTATCTATCATTTTTAGGTAAGAGGAGGAGGTGTATTTGATATTAATTACAAATATAATATATTTATTATATCTATTATTGAGTAAATTAATATTGTTTATGTTAATATTTTATTAATAATATATTAGAATTAATTTATTAATATAATATACTATTCTTATTTTATTTATATATTTTATAATAATATTGATGATATATTAAAAGAATATTTGATTATATAATTATAAATGAATTTATTCAAATAAAATATAAATAATATATATGTCTGAAAATTATATATAAATAGTATAATTATTGTTATACACCAATAAAATTAATTTATTTAATAAATTAATTATATATTATGAATATAATCAAATATATTTATATATTTATATTATTACTATTTTCAGATTCAATTTATTCTAATAATTGTAAAGATTAATAATAAATTTTAATTTAGATGAAGGAATCTCTAATAAAAATAAACTATAGAACAATTATATAATTATCGAATAAATTAAGAATAAAGGTAAAATTTAATAATGATTAATGAGGATTTTAGGCTTTCATGGTAAAAAAAAAAGTTACAAATTTAGTACATTTAATGTAAAAAACTATAATAGTATCTCATCAATTATCATTAAAAAAACAAATGATCTTATTTCTTTAAAAAAGGTTATTAGATATAGTTTTTGATAGATATAATTTTTAAAAAAAAATTCATATGCTAAAGAGTTAGAGAATTATGTAAAAAGATTTTGTTACAATATTTCCAAGTTTTATGATGAATCAACCAATAAAAAAACTGTATTATTATTGTTATTATTCTATTCTACCTTTTAACTAAAAGCAACATCATTTATAGGCACATATAGACCAGACTAAACCACTTTGATTTAGTTTATTTTCTTTTTTTTTTTTTAAAAAATAGTTCTTTCACATTTTTTTCTTCTTTTTAAGGATGTTTATTATAATTCGTATTATTTTTATGGTTAATTTATATTTTAATAATAATTAATATGTATTTAATAGATCTAAAATATTAATTCCTTTTTTTTTTTTTAAAAAAAATTTAGATATTTGACTGTTTTTGATGTGTTTTATTTTTATGAAAAATAATAATTTAGATATATTATTTACTATTTTTTAAATAATAATATTAATTAAAAGTTATAATTACAACGTTTTAATGCACTTTTAGTAAAAAAAATATTATTAAGTTGATAAAAGTTTTAGTACACTTTTTACTATTTAGTTGAACTTAACTTTCAAAATCCTGTTTAATCAATACCAATGTATTTACTTTTTCTTTTTATTGTATAACACTTTGATGGTTTAATATAATTTTAATTTAAATTTAATATATTTTTTATAAATTAAAATTTAATATAGATGTAATATTTAATAATTCTATATGTAAATAATTAATTAAATAATCTAATTTATAATTAATAAACTTTATCATTATAGGGAAATATATTT
Organism: Piromyces finnis; assembly: GCA_002104945.1. Lineage (NCBI taxonomy): Eukaryota > Fungi > Neocallimastigomycota > Neocallimastigomycetes > Neocallimastigales > Neocallimastigaceae > Piromyces > Piromyces finnis. The sequence goes on from MCFH01000031.1 coordinate 535,946, forward strand.
ATTATAAAAATATAGTAAAAATAATATGTAAAAATTATAGAAATGATTAAATTATATATATTAATTAAATAATATAATAATAATTATTTTATATTCTATTCATCTCATATATTAAATAAAAAAAATGCTTTTTTATAATAATATCGAAATAATATTTCCTGATTTATATATATAATTAAAAATTTCTTTATTCTTTATGCTTAATTTTTTTTTAAAAAAATAGTATTTTTATAACTAGCAATTGAATAAAAATTTCTTTTTTAATAATATTATTAAAAAGAAAATAACAAATATAGACTATTTGTTTTAAAACAAATGCAATAATAATAATAATAATAATAAAACATATATATGTCATTTTAATCCTTATTATTACACTAAATATAAAGTATATATCAATATCTTTTAAATAATTATTGTTGTAAAATCAATTATTGATGATATTTATAATACCTATAATATATATATAAAGTTTTTTTTTATGTTTTGAAATATTTAATATTAATTTATATATCATTATCATTTTATAAATATAATGTTATTTTTATATTTAAATTATAAAGTAATTTAAATAAAATTAATTAATTATTATAATTGTTATTTTATTCTTTATTTATATAAAGGTTATATTTAAATAGTAAAAAATGGAATATAGAACAACACTTGGAATGTTAACCGTTCTTGGTATATATTTAAAATTATTTTTTTTTAGTAAATTAGAAATGTGTATTTTTTCTCGAAAAGATAGATTTTGTATTAAAGAAATAAAAATAGTAAAGAAAAGATTTCAATAAATAGCATATTTTATTTAAATTTCTTTTATTTTTCTTTTTTTTAAATATATATATACAGCGGTTGGGGGAAAGGAAATAAAGGGAAGATCTATGTTTTCAGGTATATCTATAAATATTATTAAAATTAATTTTAATATTAAAAAACGATAAATATTATGATCAATGTTTAGTATTGAAAGAAAAAGTTTATTAAATGATTTGCTAAATATATTTTATTGGAACAACAGTAAATCCATACATTACCTTTCAAATAGATCATATGAAGAAAAAAACAAAAGTTAGCAAAGGAAAAGGAAAAAATCCAAGTAAGTTTTCTAGTAGAACAATATATATTTTAAAAAATAAATATTCATTTGTTAATTTAAAATTTATATATTTATTATTTTATTATTTTTCATAAAATGAAGAATGGAATGATTTAGTAGAATTTGAGATCATAAAAGGAAGAGATGTACTATGCGGAAAGGTAATGGGTAAGGAAATATCCGAAGATGAATTTATTGGGGAAATTAAAGTTGATTTAAAACCAATATTTCAAAAAGGTAGAATAATTAATTTAATATTTATAAAATGCAAAACTCGATATATATATACATATATACATATACATAATATGCATAGAAAATATTAGTATTAGTATATAAATATATTAACATATTTATTGAAATAAAATAGGCTATGCTGAAATGTGGGTTCCAGTAATTCATCCACACAAAAGTAAGTCAATAATTTAAGAATAATAATTGTTGAAGTAACATTGGTTTATAAATGTATACTAAATATTTGAATTATATATATTTTTATAATATTCTTATTTGAAGATCGTCATAAGGGGTATATATCTTTATTTAAAAAAGCAAAATAATAAATAAATAATAATAATAATGCTAATAATATAATTAAATGATCATAATTATAAATTTAATAGAGATGTATTTTTAAAACTTCAATATAAACCATCTGTACAAGTAAGCTACTTTGTTTAAAAATATTATATTAGCTGATAGAAATTCTAAAATATTTTGTATTTTTTTTAGGAACCTGATTATGCTCAACAACCAGTTCAAGCTCCAATGGGAGGCCCAGCCCCAATGGGAGGACCAGCTCCAATGGGTCCTCCAGTAAGATCACCAATAAGACCACCTCCATTACAAAGATCTGCAACAGCACCATTACCTAATGGAGCTGTTCCTCCTCCAATTAGAAATGGCTCAACCGGTCCTGGTGTACCAGCACCATTACCTAATGGAGCTGTTCCTCCAATTAGAAATGGATCAACCGGACCTGGAGTTCCAGCACATCCAATTGTAATCCCACCAAGACAAGGTGGAGCAATGCCATCCCCAATAAATATTCCTCCAAGAGGAGCAAACCCAAGTATCCGCCCATATCAATCACCTGTACAACGTCCTGGTGCAAGACCAATGGGTAATCCACCACTACCACAAAGATCACCAAGTAATCAAATTAGACCAGCTAATCCAAACATTTCACCGAGAATGCAACCAAGAAGTCCAAGACCAGTAAATCCAAATCCAAATCCAAATCCAAACCCAAACCCAAATCCAAATCCAAATGTACCAATAAATATTCCACAAAGAATGAATCGTCCTCCAGTTGGACCAAGACCATCATCATAAACAAATATAATTAAACATTAATTATATCTTTATTAATTTTCATTTCTTTATAAAAGAAGTATATTTACAAATTTTTTATACTTATTTATTAATTAGTTTTCAATATAAAGTTCTTTCATAATTATTATATATTATTATATTCAAATTATATAAATAAATTTAATATAAGATTTAAAAACAAAAAAACAGAAAAAAGCAACTACAAAAAACACACACACACAAAAAAAAAAAAACAACAACAAAAAAAAATTAAATATTAATTAAAAATAATGAAATTATTTGAAATTAAAACACAGTTTAATAGTTAAAGAAATATTTAATTTAAATTATTATGTCTTGATAAGATGAAAAAGATCAAACTAAAAATACTTTTACTTAATAAATGAATGAAGAAATCATCCTTTTTAATAAGTTAAAAAGTAGAAAAATTTAAAAATGTTTAAAGAAAAGTAGCAAAATCTCATACTAATAATACTCTAATATACATAACCAGAAGAATATCAAAATTCATTAAAAAAAAAAACAATAGTTTTGTTGATATAATATAATCATTAAACATATGTTACAAAATTTAAACATAAAAAAAAAAAAAAGTAATAATACTTTTCAACAGAAAAGACTATATAATTAAATTAATAAATTATGTAATTATTCTATTATTCAATTTCAAGTATTACTATATAAAAATAATATTTCAACAATATTATTAATTTTAGTAAATGTATTTATAAAAAAAAAGTATAAAAAATATATTAATTTTTAAATTTATATATATATTTATGTTATTTTTTTTTTATAAATATAAAAAGGAAATATTATTTTTTTTTAATAATATTATATTAAATAGTATTACAAAGAATAGTAATACTTGTTTTAATAGAATATCTTTATATATATATGCCAACAGCATGTTTTATTTATAAAAATATAGATAAAATTAAATCATGCTATCCTTTTTTATATACTTTAAATATATTATTTGGTAATATCACTATAATAATTAAAAAAATAAAAAGAAAAATTTTTATAGAGGGTATATATATATAATTATAGACAAATATTCAAAAAAGAAAAATAGGAATAATTATTATAATTGTTTTTACTAAAAAAAAAAAAAAAAAAGAAATTATTGTATATTATTTTGATTATAGAAATAAATTCTTAATCAAAAAGTATACTAATAATTATTTAATTATTTATATGTATAGATTAAATATATATATTCTTTTCATTAAAAGTATTTAATAGAATTAATTTTATATCATTTTAAGATATATCATTAATACTGACTTATTATAATGTAATAAAAATATTATTATTTAAATAAAGTTTTAAAAAATAATTATTTTTTTTTTTTCTATTTTCAAATACCATTATATAGCTATATTTTAAAAAGATATTTGTATTTTAATTTTTAATACATTTTCAATACTTTAAAAAAAAAAATTGAATAAATGTGGATATATTAAATGGAGATATTTGACATAGATTGTTCTGAGAAAAATTAATCGGAAATTTCTTATTTTTTTTAAAGTTACTAATAATATGCATATATTATTTCATATTATTTAATTTTCTTTTCCTTTAATTCTATTGATTAGAATAGATATTGTTTTTTCTATTCTTTATATAAACCATATTATTAATAATAAACATAATAATCAATAATAATAATTATAACCATAGACATAATAATAACAATATTATGTTATTTTATGTTAAATTCAATGATGATAAATGAAAAAAAAATTTTTATTACTACTCTTTATTATTATATTATATTTATATGTTTTTTTTTTTTATATTTTCAAAATCCACAACAACAACAACATTCAATTGTTTTTCTGTATTTATTTTAAAAACTCATTTAATAATGTAAATAGTTATTATTATTTAAAGATGTTCTATTTTTCTATTGAAAAAGGAAATTTTTTGTTAATAAGAATGTGGTAAAGGAAAAAAATACTCATAATTGGTTACACAAAAAATTTTAGATCATACTTCACCAGTTTTTTTTTTTTTTTTTTTTTTTTTGTATTTATATGTTGTAAATTGTAATTTTATTTTTTTGTTAATAATTGTATTATTGTTAATAAATAGTGAAATAAAATCTCATTATTTTTAAATACTAAAAAACGTTGTATAATGAATAAAGACACTATTTAATTATTTTTTAAACATTTAATTCATATTTAATTAAAAAAAAAAAGAGATCTTAAAATTATTTGAAAATAAACATTGTAGGTGTGGATTAAAATAGAAATATGTTTCTTATTTCGATTTTTTATAAAAACTTTTTCAAAGGAATCTTACTCACTAATATTATTTATTATTTTACTACTACTTTTTTTTTATGCTTTATTTAGAATTAATATCTTTAAATAAACATCTATTTTTTGTTATATTACATTCTAAATACTTTTACATTTCAAAGTTATTATGTTTTGGTTGAAAATCATCTCTATTTTTATTTGAATAGTATAAAAAACACACACACACACCAAATTCATCATTACATGTATTTTTATAAATTAAAATAAGGTAGAATAAAATAAAACATAATAATAAAAAAATATATCAAATATTTGATTGATAATAAATTTAAATACTAAAATATAATATATAATAAAATATGATAAAAGAATAACTTTATTTTTTATTGGAATTTTTTTTATCTAAGTGGGAAACATTAGTAGTAGTATAAATACACAGTTTCTAGTAATTAAAAAAGAATTATTAAATGTATTACTGTTAAGATCAATAATTAAAATATTTTCTTTATTCTTTATCGTTTAATTTAAACCGTAAGAAAGAATAGTATTTATTAGCTCATTAACATTATTTAAAAGATGTTGCTATTACTATTTCTACTTACAATTAAAAAATATCCAATTAAAATGGATGTAAAAAAAAAGAAATATATAAACTGATTCCTCTAAAAAAAAACACCTCTTTTAAAAAACATATTATTTTATATAATTTTTATTTATAGTATTAAAATTGTAATAAATAGAAACTAATCAATATTTGTAATATTGTTTGAATTAGTATAGTACTTTTTATTTATATTATGAATTATGAATTTACCATCATATATATAGAAAATTTTTCAAGATCTTTTTAAAAATAGTCATTTATATATATATCTATTTATTTCATTAGAAATAATCTTCTTTACTCTATTTTACTTTATATTTTTAATTATCCATAAGTTATATATAGTTATATATGTATAGTAATTATTATTATTACTTTCAAAATATAGTTTAAAGTCTCTACTTTTTTAGAAGATAATGGTAAAAATCTTTGTAAAAGGTCAGATTTATTAATTAATATAGTTTGAATCTTTCCTTTATAAATCAAAACCAAAAATTCAATATTTAGTAAATAATAAAATTAATTAAATTATTTAATATTTAATTTTTTATATATATATACTAATTTTTTAATATTTAATATTTATAATTTTTAAAAAAAAAAAAAGTAAAGATGAACTAGAAAAAGGATAAAAAAAAAAAAGAATTTTATAATAATAATAATAATAATAATAATAATAATAATAATAATAATAATTTAAATATATACAAACTAAAATAAAACAAATTAAAAAAAGAAGAAAATAACAAAAAACAAAGAAACAAATCAAAGAGTAAAATAATAAATTGTAAAATTAGAAAAATGATAATTATTTAGTAAAGCCAAAATTTGACGAATGGACTACTTTTATATATAAGAAAGAAAGAAAAAAAACTTTTAATTTAGTTATATTTTTTTTTTTAAAAAAGAAAAGAAATTTAATATCTTTATGTATATGCCTTGAAAATTATCTATCCATACTTTAAAGGAAAAACATCTATTAAAAAAAAAAAAAACTTTCAAAATTATAATACAAATTTTAAACTGTAAATAAATACTTTTATTGGATAAAAGAAATTTCATTTCAATTAACTTTTTCATGTTAATTGCTTTTAAAAATAACAAGAATATAAAATAATTTTTAAGTTAATCTGCCTATAATTTCTTTCAAAATATCAATTTATTATTCATTCCATTAAATGAAAATAATAATAATAATAAAAAAAGAAATTAAAAAAATCAATTTAGAAATTTATTACATTTCTAAATGTAAAAAAAATTTATTATTATTTCCATCATTTATATAATAGTATCAATAACAACAACAACAAAATTTTGTATAAATAATAAAAGTACTATTGTATAAAAATATTTTTAAATATAATATTATATGTTATATATTTTACAGCACAATTAATACATTTAAGTATCAATTATAAAAAAAAAAAAAAAAAAAAAAAATTAACATTTATCTTTACTTTATAAAAAAAATATACATTTTTTTTTTTAATTTAATCACATATATAATTATACCATTTTAATTAAATAATAATATAATTTATTATTCACACATTTCTCTTTGTAAGAAAGCATTTAATATTAGAATTTTTAAAAATTATATAAGAGTTGAATTATCCATCTAGAGTTTTTAAATTAAAAAATTTCATTGAAATCTTAAAAGATTATATAATAAATCAACATGGAGGATAAAAATATATCTCAAAATTATGGATATAAAAACAATGTTAGTACTTTGAATAATACCACGAGTAATTTTAATTATATAAAAGATAATCAAGATTCTACTTATGGAAATACAATAGAAAGCTCATTGGGTATCAATTTAGATAATACTAGTACAACCATAAATACTAATACAAATAATCAAGTCGTATTAAGACAACAACCCTTAAAAACTATCATTCAAAAAATAAAAACAAATACTCAAATTAATAATGGCATTACAACAGGATTAAATACTACTACTACAATTAATAATAATAAACATAAAATACAGACGTCTGTGTCTGGTATTGCTAGTGTAAATAATACCTCATTTCAAAAACCAAATAATAAATCTAGATCTAAAAAACAAAATCATTGGAATCAAATAAAATATAAATTACCTGTAAAGTATCTGGAAATGAAATTTTAATTATTTTCTATTCTATTTTAATATTAACATTTCTAATTAAAAAATTAAAATAAATAATTGTATTATACATTTCAATTATAAATATATATTTACTGACATATTTTAATTTTTAAAGTCGGTATTAACTGCTTTATCAACCTCACCTGATAAAGAAAATGTTGTTATTGCTGGTCGTGATGGTAATTTTTTTTTTATCCTTAATTTTTAAAGTTTAAAAATAATAAATATATTTAGTGAAATGACGATTATATCCCTTTTTTTATTTTTATATAAATATAATATATATATATATTTTGTTTTATTTTTTCCTATATTTTATATTATTTAGTATTAAAGGTACTACAGGTATCTGAATTTGAAATTCAAGAAAAATATAATTTAAGATTGGGTTCAAGGCAGAATTTAAATTTATCCATTAACGATGTGCAATGGTGTCCACATAGTAATTTGATTATTTTTTATTAACAAATATATAATATTTATGAAAAATATTTCCACTTTTTTTTTTTTTTTAATAAAGAAATGTATTCTTATTCTTATTCATTATTCATGTAAAATTATAGTAAAAAATATCATTGCTACTGGATCTGGTAATGGAGCTATTTTAATATGGGATTTAAATAAATTACCTCAACAAGCAATAGGTAGAATATTGCTTTTTTTTTTTTTTTTTTTTTTTTTTTTAAAATTAATTAACAATATTGTATACAATACCTATTCTTTATTATCCGACTGTTCATATTATTTATATTTTAAATTATAATTTATTAAAAAATAGATCGTACATTGAATGAACATACTAGATCAGTGAATAGAATTTGTTTCCATCCTACGGATCCATTACTATTAAGTGGATCTCAAGATGGTTATATGAAATTATGGGTAATTTTTATATTATTATTAAATATATATGTAATTAATAAGAATCACTCAAACTGATTTTATATTTTTATTTTCTTTTCTATGATAAAAAAAAAAAAATAAAAAAATAAAACAAAACAAAAACAATGAATGATTTTCTTCTTATTATTAAATATTAAATAATTATAGGATTTAAGAATGAGAGGTAGTGCTCAAACTATATTTAATGGTAATTCAGAAAGTGTTCGTGATGTTCAATTTAGTATAGCTGATCCATTTTATTTTGCTGCAGCTTTTGAAAATGGTATTGTACAAAAGTGGTCATTAAGAATGACTAATACTTATGAGAAAAAAATAAATGCACATACAGGATTTGCTTTAACTGTTGATTGGTCATATGATGGTAAATATTTAGCTACTGGTGGTAGGGATAAGTTAATTAAAATTTGGGATATGCAATTTAATAATAGAAAACCCGTATCAGTAGTGCAAACTATGTGTCCTGTATCTCGAGTAAAATGGAGACCAAATCATCCAAAGCAATTAGCTTCATGTTCTTTAAGCAATAATAATTCTATAAACATTTGGGATCTTTCAAGACCATATATTGCTACTCGTATATTGGATGGTCATAAAAATAATGTTACAGGTATACATTTACAGAGTTATCATATTTTTTATTTGTCCAACAGAAAAAAATTTATTAATTATTTAATTTTTTTTCTTCTTTTTCACTGTTATTTAATAATAAATATGTTATCATAAGGTATTCAATGGGCTGATTCTGATATTTTATATTCATGTTCAAAGGATAAGACATTGATTAGAAATGATATTTGTAGTGGTTATCAATTATTAAATTTAATGAATACTTGTTGTTCTGCATGGAATATTGAAAGTGATATTGCTTTTGCTATTGAAGAAAGATCTCAAAAGAACAGTAATATTGCTGAAGATACGTATGTTATTTTATTAAATAATTTTTAGAGTTGTATATTTTATAACAAAATACTTTTTTTTTTTTAATTTTTGTATTTTTAATTTATTAAACAAAAAAAAATTTTTTTTTTTTTTTAAATTTTAAAAGTTCACGATCTCAATCATTAAGTAAAAAATTAAATAGAAAAAGTGTTATTCTTGATCCTAGAATTCCTTCAGAAGATGAAGTTGTAAATATATACTTGAAACTATATTAATAATCATACACTTTTCATTTTATTTATTATATAGTAAAAAAAAAAAAAATCTAATATGCATCATTCATTTTTTATATTATTTAGCAAACCAACACAATTCAACAATATACAAATAAACAAGGTGTTGGTGTTGTCAATACAGGATCCTTTAATAAAAATACATTTATTTTGTTGGCCAAAAACTATTCAATTAATAATAACCATATTTGGAATTCATGTGAACATAATGCCAAGGTAAATAAGAATAGAGTAATATATTAATAGTATTACCTGTATGTTATACCTGTCTTAATAATATCTTTGTAAATGTTTTTTTTTGTATAGGTTGCAGAACAAGTACAACAATATCGTTCAGCTCAAACATGGAGAATTCTAAAATTTTTATATGGTACTAGACCTTTGTCTCCAAGAAATTTATCTAAACTTTTAAATGAAAAAGAACAAGAATGCCCTTTAAGTAATTTTTTTCCTTTTAAATATTTAAATATTTGAATATATATATATATTATTATTGTTAGGTCTTTAGACAACTTATTAATTTACTATATATATATTTGCTAATCAATAGTTGGTGATTGTGATATTAATAGTGAGGTTAATAATTGGATTGAGGTAATTTAAATTAAAAATAAAAAATATTTATTAAATCAATCATAGAACTCTATTAAGAAATAATAATCATCATAATCGTAATAGGAATGTTTAAGAGATTTTGTGGAGGAATCAAATGATGAATCAATTGAAGAATCAAAACAAAGTGAAACTAAGGATAAAACAGAAGAAGAAGGAGAAGAAGAAAAGGAAGAAGAGGAAGAAGTAGTAATCATAGAAAGTAATTATCTAATTATAAATATTTTATTCCAGACATTTAGTATTTTAGTTTAACATAATAAGTATTTAAAAATAGTTATTATCATTAAGAAAAAAAAAAAAGAAAAGAATCTAAATAATAATTAATTTTTTTTTCTTTTTTTTTTTTTTTTTTTCTTTTTTTATATAGAAATGAAAAAAGAAACAAATGAAGAAAATCTAGAACAACAAACACCACTAACGGATCCAGAAGAAAATATTGTTGAGGTTAAATCAAAAGAGTATCATTATTCCAATTTATTTTCACAAGATGAAGGTGATTTAATTTTGGATAATCAAATTAGAATGCCATTCAAAAAATCCACTGATGCTAATAATAATACCAATAAAAATGAAACTCATAAAGACTTTTTAATTTATGAATGTGATTATGAACCTATGGTAAAAGAATTACTTGATTATTATTCAGAACAGGTAAAAAATCTTTATAAAACAGTATAGAAATTATATTAATTATGAAACTAATTTTATTTTTTTTAAAAAAAAAAACATTTATATATATATACATAACTATATTCAATAACAGTCTGATGTTCAAATGTGTGTAACCATATTATTAGTATTAAGAGATAAAATTCAAATATCAAATGAATTAGCTCAACACTGGTTTTGGTCCTATATTGGTAATTAATTTTTATTTTTTTATTTTTTTTAAAAAAAAAAAACCCAGAAAAGTTGTAATAAAATAATTTATATTTATTATTTTTTATATTATTATTATATATATAGAATTATTAAGAAGATTTAAATTATGGAGTATTGCTACCGAAATTCTCTCAAAATGTAATGTTCCTGTTATTAATCAAATAAATCAGGCAAGTGTTATACATTCTATTTAATTATTTCTTTTTTTTTTTTTTTTTTTTTTTTTTTTTTTAAGAAAAAGAAAATATTAATTATTCTTTTTTCTTTTTCTTTTTTTTTTTAGACTTCTACAGTTATATATGTTTCCTGTAATAATTGTAAAAAGCCAATTTTAAGTTCTAAAAATGGATATTGGTTCTGTGATGATTGTAAAAAATTAACGAATACTTGTTCAATATGGTAAGGATAAAATAGAAATTTTTTATTTATATACAATTTTATATTAATTAGTTTAATTTCTTGAAATTATGTAAAAAAAAAAAAAAAGTCATCAAATTGTGAAAGGTTTATACACTTGGTGTCAATGCTGTGGTCATGGTGGTCATTTAAAATGTTATGTTAAATGGTTCAGATATATGAATGAATGTCCGACTGGTTGTGGTCATCATTGTTTACCTTCATTAGGTCAGATGAATATGAATATGCCATATGGTCATGGATACTATAGGGAATCAGAATTAATGAATAGATATAGAGTAATTTTAATTTTATTTATTATTATTTTGATATTATTTAATATATATTTTTTTTTTAAAATATTATAAATTGTAAAAATAATTTTGTAAAATTTTAAGTGTTTAAAATTATTCTAAAATATAATTTTTTTATTATCCTATTTTTTAGCTATCAAATTCAGCTAGGAATCTAGGTCTAAATAAAATACCAATTATTAGTTTACCAGAAAGTTATCAACAAAGTAGAAGTATTAATCCAATGATAAATCAAAATCAAATGGCTATGAAGTCCAATTATATAAGAAACAATCCATATAATCAAAATCAAGAAATTATTAATAATTCCTACATCAATTCGAATATAAATAATGGTAGGGCTTATGAAGGATATGAAAACAATAATTATATTAAGCAACAACAACCCTATGCCGTTCCACACCCTAACCAAAGATCCATTTCACCGATAAATAGAAAATATAATTCTGTCATCATTGATATGGATAATAGTCAATTACTGAATAGTTATGTTAACTATGTACCACATTCTCTTCCGGAAAATTCCCAATTCTTTAATGAACCGGATACCATATATAATAAAAATCCTAATAATCATGGAACAAGCTATTCAATAAATCCCATTAAAGGTAACATGCCAATGGTCAGTGATCGTAAGGTTATTAATCCTGTTGTGATGACCGATCCTAATATTCCATATAGTCCTTTAGTTGAATATTCTGTTTTAAATAATACCAAAGGACCATCAATCATTGCTGCCAGTAATAATAATATCATGTATGATGAATCATCGATACCTAATATATTTGAAAATAATTCAATGTTAGGAAAAGCTAAAAGTGAACTTTATCATCCTGTACTTTCTTCTAATCCTAACTTTGTTAGAAATAATACAGTTCATGGCTTTTCTTCGAATCCGCTCAATAATAATGATGCTTCAAGCTATATAGAAAATGACAGTATAATAGAAAATGAACATCCTAATGATATTAGTAACGATTCTAGTTTTAATAATGGTATTAATGGCAATATTGTACCATCTTCTTCAAACTTTGTTGAACCTAATTCTAATTCAAATAATAATACCACTATGAATACCAATACCAATCCTAATACCAATACCAATACTAGTATGAATACCAACACTACTATCAATGATATTAATTATAATAATAATAATAACACCACCAATAATAATAACATTAACAATAACAACAACAGCAACAGCAACAACAACAACAACAACAACAACAACAACAACAACAACAACAATAATAATAATAATAATAATAATAATAATAATAATAATAATAATAATAATAATAATAATAATAATAATAATAATAATAATAATAATAATAATAATAATAATAATAATAATAATAATAATAATAATAATAATAATAATAATAATAATAATAATAATAATAATAATAATAATTTAACCATAGAAATGGAAAATAATCGTATTAATTTATTATCCCCCTCAAAAACATCCATTATTAAAACTCTAATCAATTCACCATCCGCTGCCTTTTCAAAATTGAGTGGTAATTCTGTTGGTTTTAAAAATAAAACGAATAAAAGTTTTAGTTCTAATAATGTTGGTATGTATTATGTAAAAATATATATATATATTTATTTCTTTACTCTTCCCCTTCAAAAAAAAAAAAAAAAAAATACAATACAATACAATATAATTTTTATAATTATTATATATAAATTTATTAATCAATTATTAATTTATATATATATATATTTTTTATTTTTATTTTGATTAAATTATTATAAAAAGCCAATATAAATGATAATTTAAATGCTTACACAAATGATAATTCAAACATTAAAAATGGATATAAATCATCCATTAGTTTATTATCCAAATTAAATGAAAAAGAATTAAGTAGTAATGAGAATTCAAGGAAATCACCTTATTTAACTCGACACCATTCTGCTTTTAATCTTAATAATTTACATTCTTTAAATATGACTTTGACACCGGATTCATCAGAATTGAGTAATTCCAAAAATTTAAAAGGAAAACGTAGATTAAGACAATCTACAAGTAATGGTAATTTAGGTAATTCAAAAAGTTTTTCTTCCCTAAATGCTTCATTAAGAATGTCCTCCTCAAATAAAAATATTAGTGATAATAATAAAAAAGAAAATTCTGCGATTAGAGTAAAAAATATGAAAAAGAGTGATTATTCTAATAAAAATGATGGTATATATGGAAGTCTTTAAAAAAAAAATTTTTTTTATACTATATATATATATATATCTATTCAAGTAATCATTTTTTATTTTATACAATAGATTAAATAAAAAATAATTTAACGTTTTTGTATTTTAATAATATATTTTAAATAAAATCATAATACACTATTTATAAAATATATTTAAACATTATTTTTTTTAATTCTATTAATGTATACCTATTTATATAAAAAGAACTATTCTTTTCTTCTTCTTCTTCTTCTTAATATATTTCTTTATTCATCACATTGAATATTATTTTTGAATGGATAGTTCATTAATATATTCTACAATAATTTAAATTAAAATGTTTTTTTTTTATGGATCATTCATAGAATAACCATGATTTTTACATTAAAATTATTATTATTAAATATAGTTTTTTTTTTTTTTTTTTCCTAAATAAAATCATTTATAGATTATTCCTTATTTTTTATTTTAAATATAAATGTAAAAATAGAATTGTCATATATATAATATTTATTTATTAGAATAGATAATATATTTTCATTTCTTTAACTTTAAATTCCTATAATCCTATAATTGATAGAGTATTATGGATGATTCAATTTTTTTTATATTTAAATAATATTAATTTTAAATTATATATATTAAAAATAATAAAAAATTATATTAAAAAATATATAGAAATATATTTTAATGTAATATGGATTAAGATACTAATAATAAATCATTCTAATCTATTATATAAATTATTATAAATAAAATATTATATATATTTATACTATTTTATTTTATTTTATTTTATTTATTTATTTTATTATTAATATTATTATTTTGAAAGTAATAATAATATTTTTAATGTTAGATTTATAAAAAACAACTACTTTCATAATACCATAGAGATAAATAATAAAAAAAAGAACTTTTTAATAGATTAAACCAAAACCAAAAACAAATATTTTGATATGTTTAAAATAAAAAATTAACATATTATTTATTTATTAAATCAAAAGTATAAAGTAACAGCATAATTATAAATTTTATTGTAAAATGTAATATTCTCTTTTTTTTTTTTTTTTTTCATTGTTATATAAGATTTTTTATTATTTGAAATTTTCACTATTGCTTCTATTATTATTATTATTATTATTATTATTATCGATATTTCAATATTTTTTTTATATATTCTGTAAACATTTAAATCTTTTAAGCTCTATAAACTATTGATAATTATTGTCAATAAATTAAAAATAAAAAAAAAACGTTTTTAATCAATCAATGTACACAAACAAATAAAACAAAGGGAAAATATTAATAATAAAAGCAATAAAAATACCAATAAATAACAACAATACTCAAAAGTTTTAAACGGTCAAAATGAAATTCAAATTCAAAATATTGCTACATAATTGAAAAAATAAATTCAACTTTAACCTTAATAATATTTTACAATATGAAATATTAATATATTCAAATTCAAAAAAAAAAAAAACTAATCATATAGTATCGAAATAATATGCATATATATATTTTCACTTCTATCGAACGTATATATCAAATTAAATATTTTTTAAATTGTAAACAAGTAATAATATTACAAAATCAATAATGTTATTTATATTGTAAAAAAATTCAATACTATCATACACTACTTTTTCTTTATTATTGTATTATACATAAATATATATTGTCACATCATATTTCTTTTTCTTTTCCTTTTTTTAATTATTAGAAATTTAAATAATATCAACATTCATACTATATAATTATAATTTCAAATTAAACTCAATATTAAAAATTTCAAAAAAAAAAAAAAAAAAAATACAAAAATATTTTTTAATAATCATACTTTAAAATTCAATACTTTTTATTTAAAAAATTTCATAATTTACCAGATTTCAAACAATAATAAATAATATAATTTTATCATCAATAGTAAATCTAAAAACAACCTATATACTATATATAAAAAAAACCTTTATTTCAAAGTTTATGCTATTTATTTAATATATAAACATAACATATATTACAGTTACTTTTTACATCAAATAATTATTAATAATTGAATGATCAATATAAACTAATATTCTTTTTTTATATATATTTACAATAAAGATAGACTTGATATTTTATATTAAATTGTTAATATATTATATTTAACGTTATATTAACAAATAAAATTATTTTTCTTTTAAAAAAAAAACAACCTCAAATTAGTTATTTTTAATTTATAATAACACCTTTATATCTTTTTATTTTTTTTATATTATTTTTCATTTTTATTTTTTTATTATTTATTTTTCATTTGTTTTAATTAATAAACATATAAAAGAGCATCACATTTTTATTTTGTACATAAGAACCATTTCTAAAAAATGGATGAAAACGAAGTAAGAGCAGATACCGAAAGTAATAACGAAAACAAACAAAATGACATTTCAAATGATATGAATAAAAGTTATGATGAAAATTTAAATTATGATGATGATATAAACTATGATGAACCATTAAACGATGATACTAAAAATGGAAATGATAATAATGAGATTGAAGATGGCATCGATACATTTGATAATGACAATGATATAAATAGCTCCTCTCTGAAAAATGACTATATGGGAGGTTTAGTAGATGAAGATGAAGTTGATTATTCATTAGATAATGAAGATGATTATATTGATGATAGTCACGCTTATGAAAATAATAACATCTATGATAATGATACAAAAGATAATGGAAATGATTTTGATTTCAACCAAGATTCCGGAAACGGGGAAATTTTAGACAATTCTGGAAATATGGATGATGATTTAAATGAGCGTTCTAATGAAACATCTGAAAATCAAAATAACGATAATGATACTGGTGATAATAATGATAATAATTTAGATGATAAGTCAAAAGCATTAGATGAAGAAGGTGAAGTTCACGAATCAGGGTCAATACAGAATAATCCAAAAATGGGTGGAAATCAGCAAAGAAATAACAAAATGATGCATAATAAATTAAACAATAAAAGAATGTATCCAAATCAAAAGATGCCATATAATAAAAGAAATATGAATATGAATCATATGAATAGGTAAGTTTATTCACATAAAATACAATTTTATTAAATTTGTATTTATTTTTAATTTAATTAGGATAAAAAAAAGTAATTGTAAATTTAATAATATATAATATAAATATTATATAAAAATGATAGAATGTATCCAATGATGCCAATGAACAGACCAATGCCTAGAAATATGAATCAAAAAATATATATAAATCCAAGATTTGGTTTAATGGGAAACAACGATTTCAATAATCAATTTATGAGATATAATAATCCAATGTACGGTAATATGAATATGATGCCAATGAATCCAATGAATCCAATGATGCAACCAATGATGTCAATGAATCCAGGAATGGGATATCCAGATAACCCAAGAGTAAGTGTTCAAAAATTCTTTTTAATTTTATAAATTAAATCAATTTCCATCATAAATAAAATTTTTATTTTTCAAATATAAAGCAATATAATAATAATAATAATAAATTAACATTTATTATATATTTTTGAAAAAAAACTTAAAGTTCTTTTACCCATACCAACAAAACTTCCAAAGACCTCCTATGGGATATCCAATGAATAAAGATAAGATGAATAATCCATCAAATAAAAAAATGTATTACGATAAGCAAGAAGGAAGATCTCAACAAAATAACAACAATGGAAATAATAATAATAATAATAACAATAATAATAAGCAATATAATAAACAACACTATTATGATAACGATAATAATTATAATTCTGAAAATGATGATGGATCATCCAAAAACTCAGAGCATAATGATAGTGACATTGATGACAACAGTAGCAGTGGAAGTAGTAACCATAATGATGACAGAAAGAATAATAATAATAATAGATCACGTAATAACAATTACAAGTATTCAAATAATAACAATAACAATAATAATAGATCATCTAAATATTCTGATGATTATGAAAGTAGTCGAGATAAAGGAAATTCCTATAGATCAACAAAATATTCCAATAACAGAGATAACAGAGATAGTAGAGACAATAGAGATTCATCAAGGAAACCATCAAGAAGATCAGATGACAAAAATGGATCAAGAAAATCCATGTCAAAATACTCAGATGACAGAAACTCATCTTCAAAAAGGTACTCTGATGATCATGACCATAATCATGATTATGAAAAATCTAGTTCTAGATATTCCATAAAATCTAAACATTACAATAAATATTCTAATGATGATGATGATGATGAGAACTATTCAGATCACCATTCAGATGATGAAGACAACAACAAATATTCTTCTGGTGTTACTCACAGTATTAGTGGTGCTAGTACTCGTCAAAACCAAAGATCATCCTATAAAAGAAAACGTAATGATTATGATTCAAGGTAATTTTTAATTTATTTTTATATTCATTTTATAAATAATTTGAATTTCAGTCTTTTTTAAAAATTGTTATATAATACTGATATACATATTTTTATATTATATATAATACCCATATTTTATTAATATATATATATATATATATATATTTTTTTTTTAACAGGGATGATTCTTCAAGAAATAGATCAAAATCATCAAGAATAAAAATACATCACTCTTCATATAATGATTCTCATAATTCACGTGATGACGACAATCGCTATGATTCAAATAATGAATCTACCATCACCGATTCCAATAAGATTCACACAACCTTATTATCAACATCTTCCAGGGTTTTTATCAGAAATATTAGCCAAAATACCACAAAGAGTAAATTAATAGAATTAGCTAAATCCGAAGGAAATATTAAGGTAATTTTTATTACATAAATGTTGTATAAATGAATAGAGAGTACATTTATTATGTTTATTTCAAAGATATTAATAACTAAATATAAATATATCTGTAAAAAAAAAAAAATAGCATATCAGTTTTGATCCTGAAAAATTAACTGCCGAAATTACATTTGATTCATCCGATTCTGCTGTATTCTTTAGACGGAAATACAATAGGTAAATGAATGTTATATTTCTTTTCATATTTAAGCTTAATATGGCCAACATTAACTAAAACAAAAATTATATATATATTATTATCCTAGATATATGCTTGATGGATCAAACATAGTGATTTCATTTAAATGAACATAACAAGTACATTAAATCCCCTCAAAAAAAAATTTTTTTTTTTCATTATAAAATATTTAGGTAATTAAGAGGAATACCACCATCTGAATAAGAAATTAATATTTATTTAGTTTAAATTAAAATTTCTATTTTTTCTTTCAATTTTTATTATATATATATTTATTTAATTAAAATATTTTTAATAATGGATAAAGTGTTATATTATTTTAATTAGTTGAATATACTTTTTTTTTTTTTTTTCATTTTTACTATTATACAATATTATTTTTTTTTTTCTTTTTTGATTTTTAACTCCATCTACAAAACAAATTTAATTTATAAATAAAATATTATTTTTATTTTATAATACTATTTGAGACGTTTTGCAATATTCTCATTTTTTTTAAATAATGAATTAATAATAAATAAATAAATAAATAATAATAATAAAAAAGAGTAATCATTATATCTAAATATTACATTTCATTAATTAATAATTTAAATAAAATCATTATAAATAGAATGATATTACACAATGTACCATGTATCTTTTATGTTTTTTTGCGTAAAATAAGAAAAAATTCTACTATGAGTGTTAGTGTAAGATTTAATAAATACATAAAGTATATATTTTTTCCAAAGTATTATTTTAAGTTATATATTAAAAGACAATGAATTAAATAATTAACCATCTTCTTTCTCTATTAACCTCATGATTGTCAAATAGTAATATTAATATTTTTATTTCTTTATTTGACAGATAGATAACACTAATTTAAATATTTAAAAAAATTTGTTTTTAATACTATTCTAATTAATTCTAATTTTATATAAAGGATGAATTCATTATATTCATAATTTATCCTTTTTCAATAGAGAGAGAGTTATAATGACCCATAAAGGTTTAACCTTAACTTTAGCTTTTGTATATTTTTTTTTTATTTGATTATATTTATCATCCATTTTTTTTTTTTTAATTTAATTTAACCCCACAAAATAATTATATTACTTTTAAACTATATTATAATATATTATAAAAATATATTGACTATTGACATCTCCTATTTAATAATATTAAATTTTTAATATTAAAATAATTTTTAATTATCCATCATAGTAAAAAATAAAAGTAACCAAATGTTATATATTACAATATATTATTAATATATTATGGTTAACTATTTTTATATAATTCATCAACATCCAAATAAAAATAATTATTCCATTAAATTTAATATAAAAATCAATTTTTTTCTTTTTTATTTATTTGAGATTTATTCTTTTTTTTTTTTTTAAATTTCATTAGAATTATTATTTAAAATTGAATTATAATCAAAGTTGATTTAAATTATAATATCTTTTACATTTATTTCTTTTTTTAAGTAGATAGAAATAAATAACATGAAAAAGAATATATATATATGTATCATTTAGTAAATAAAATTTGAAAATTGATTAAATTTGAATGTAATAATAACTTCAAACATCATACAATTAATCTAAGGTGTAAAAACAATTAAATATTTTATTTATATTTCTGTATTATACCATTTTTAAATAAGTAAATAAAAAGTGATATCTATCTATTTATATATATGTAAATCAATTAAATTTGCTAAATTAATAATTATATTATACATAGATGTAAACTATTATCAAAAAAAAAAAACTTTTTTTTTATCATATATAAAAGATAAATATTTATCTATTTAATGTATAATTTTCAATATATACTAATATTGTATATTATAAATTTCCAAATTTAAATATACCAGTCATACATACACACTTTTCATATTTCAATTTTATTGT
Organism: Piromyces finnis; assembly: GCA_002104945.1. NCBI lineage: Eukaryota > Fungi > Neocallimastigomycota > Neocallimastigomycetes > Neocallimastigales > Neocallimastigaceae > Piromyces > Piromyces finnis. The sequence goes on from MCFH01000031.1 coordinate 556,837, forward strand.
ACTTTGAATTCTTTTTTTATTAAAAGTATTTTTTGAAAATTAAAATAAGAAATTTGAAATCTCAATTAATTATTAATATTAAAAATAAATTAATTATTTTGAATTAAAAATATAAAGAATATTTCTTTCGTATAAAAAGTTTTTTTTTTTTTTTTTTTTTCTACTTACTCATTTGTAATGAATATGAAAAATAATTTAAATAATATTATTTATTAATAAGCAATAAAGTTCTATTATACCACAAAGATTTTAGAGATAAATCAGTAATATCAATAAAAATTAAAACAATTTTTTAATATATATAAAGATTTATATTTCATTTGTATTCTATACATATACATATTCAGATAAAAATAAAAAAAAAAAAAAATAAAAATGAATGAAATTATTCCAATAGAGGGTCTAAATTCTTTAATTGACCTTTATGTTAATAGAAAAACAACGGATACAAATGTCATAGAGTCAAATTTAAATGTTCCACAGGAACAAAATATACAGGAAGAGTATTATGATGATAATGGGATATTAAGTATAGAAGAATTTAATGAAATGGTTGAAAGGGAAGAAGAAGAAGAAGAAAAAGATTTTGAACAATTCTCAGACCATTTATCTCAGTTATCAGAACCAATATCAGATCAATATTTGGGATCACTATCAGGGACAGCACAAGAATTAATACCGGAACTAATGCAAATGCAAGAACAAAAGCAAGAAGAACAAGAAGGTAATGTTTATGAAAGAATTGTAATGAATAAGATTAAGAATGACGAAATACAAAAAGCAAATAAACGAAAAAGAGGACCATCGGTAAACTCTGAAATGAAAAAAATAAAAAGAGAAATAGAGAAATTGAGTAAAGAATCGGATTTTAATGAAGCAAAGGAAAAAAGAAAAAAAGTTTCAGTGGCATGTATTTTGTGTCGTAGATCTCATTTGTCTTGCGATAATAGAAGACCATGTTCTCGCTGCATTTCAAAAGGCGTACCGAATTTATGTAAGGATGCACCAAGAAAACTAACCAATCCATTAAAATGTACCGCATGTCCAATTTTTCCTGAATTAACTCCTACAGAATTACAAAGAAAAATTCATAAAATGTATGAATTGCAAAAACAACAGGATGAAGTTGTTAATCATTTAACAAATTCCAAAATGATTTCACCAGAGTTGATAGAGCAAATAAAGGATATTAATTCTACAAATTTATTACAATATGCTAATAATATGGCTTCCCCAAACAATTTAGGAAATTTCTTGAATACCTCAGAAGACGATACCAATATAGAATATGATACAAATTTATTTCCAATTGAAAATATACAATTGCCAGCAATTGAAGATTTAAGTAAGTATAATAATATGACAATTTCAATATATTTAGAATATCTAAATGATATCTTTAAAAATTAGAATAGTTTATAAAAAATAATGATTTTAATAATAATAACAATACTAACTTGTTATTTTATATATTTTATAACAACAACAACAACAACAACAACAACAATAATAATAATAATAATAATATGTTAATTATTATGATACTTTTACTACATTATACACTATAATTCGTATAATTCCTATTTTAAATATTTAATTTTAAAAAAATTAAATTAAAAGTTCCAGAACCCAATTATAAATTAGAACCTCAAGAATTTCATTCATCCATCCCTTGTGTACCATTTACAGGAGTTACACCATATTTCCCAGCCAAAGAATCTGATAGTGAATTTAATTCTTTAGTAGGTTATTGCCATTCTGTATCAAAACGTGATGATATGCCTAAAAGATGTCAAACTTGTCCGTTTGGACGTGTAGATCAATTTCTTACAGAATTAGAATTGAAACAAGCGGAAGAAGGAAAAGAAATAGATTTTGAACACCTTTTAATGATGAAATATAAGGTTGGTTTAATTAAACCATATAATTATGCCAAAGGCTATTTGAAATTAAAATCGTTTATAAATTTACGACTTTCCAATGAGAGAAAAAAAGAAATGTTAACTGTTTTGGCAAAATTTCAAGAAAATTTAAAAAATTATTCATTGAATATTGAAGATATAGATTTATTAATGATTGAAGAAACTTTTGAAAGATTATTAATTAAATTTGATCGATTATTTGCAAGTATGCCATTACCTTCATGTATATGGAGAAGAAATGGTGAAATTTTTAAAGCAAATCATCATTTTGCATTTTTAGTAGGTATTCCAATGGAAAAACTTAATAATGGAAACACCTTAATATATGAAATAATGGGTGTTGAATATGCCATGGATTATTGGGAAAAATTTACAGAAATTGCATTTGATAATAGTCAAAAAGCTATCATATCCATCACTGCATTAATTAATCAAACCAATACCAATCGTGTTATTAAATGTTCTTTTTCATTTACAATTTATAGAGATAAATTTAATATACCCATTGCCATTATAGGTAATTTTATACCATATGATTCACCTTATGGACGCCGTAATGCCTTCCCACCAGATGATATCATTGATAATATTGATAGTGATCAACCAGGTTGTGGAAGTAATTGTTGTATGGATTCAGAATAAATTTCAATATACAAATATATATATATATATATATAAATTCATATCAGTTTTGAACCGTTCAACTCGACTTAAGAAAAAAAAAAAAAAGCAATCAGAAATAATAATATAATATACATTTTTTTTTTACCGAAATTATATATTAAATATAATTTATAAAATTAAAAAATCAATTCATTTTTTCTTTTTCTTTTTTTAAAAAATACATTTTTATTCTATATATTAGATTTTTTTTTTTTTTTTTTTTTTTTTAAAAAAAAATAAAAGAAAGTAATTAATAAAAAAATTATTTCAGTATATCCATAGATAAATATTTAAGATTTTCCAACTATCTTTTTTTTTTATTTATTTATTTTTTTACATTGAAATATATATATATATATAAATACATATTTTTAAAATAAAAAACTAAATTTGATATAAATGCTTTATAATTAAGATGTTTTTTTTTATTTTTTTTTTTAAATTTATAATTGATTTATTTCATTTATTGCTCTAAATGTAGTAAAAATTTTATAATCCCTTTTTCAAAAATAAGCAAGAGTTTGTTTTTTTTTCATTTTTTTACTTTTTTTCTTTAATAAGAAAAACCAAAATTAATTAAATTGTTTTTCATTAGAGAAAACAACTAACTTTTAATAATTAATTTAAAAAGTTTCACATTACCAATTAAAAAAGTTTTTTTTTGTTTTAGAAATTTAATTATAAAAAAAATATATATTAAAAAAAAAACTCTTGCTTATTTTTATTTACTATATTTTTTAAGGTTTCTTTTTATTAAATTATATTAACAATTAAAGTGCGTATTGTTCTTTTATTTGTTTTATTTTATATATGAAATATTGATGACATTTAGGTCATTTCATTTATCTAACTAAAAGAGAGTTACTACTCAATTTATTATTAAGTATACTATTCAAAAAAAAAAAAAAAAAAAAAAAAAAAAAAAAAAAAAAAAAAAAAATTAACTTTAAAAAAAAAAACTTGAAATAAATATTTTTTTTTAAAAGGTATTCTTTTATATTCAATTTTAATTTTTTTTTACTTTCACAAATTTAAAAAATGTTGCACATTTTTTTTTCTCAAAAAGGTTTAAAATAAGGAATAGAAAAAAAAAAGATTATTATTTAAAAGCTTAATGCAACTTATTAATTGCAATTGGTGATTCTACTGTTTAAAAATTAATATCTATTTATTAAAAGATATTTTTTAAATAAATATTAATTTATTAAATAATATTTTAAATAATATTATAAATAATAATAAAAAGAATGAAAGAATGTGTACTTTTCTTTCCTAATTTTTTTTTTTTTTTTTTTTGTTTTCTTACTTTTAATTCAAAGGTGTAAAAGTCAGATTTATATTTTAATATCTTATAATTAAATGGATGATAAACAAGTTCGATATAATAATATAAATAAATATATTATAATAAATAATAAATTAAAAAACTTTTTTTTTTTTTAACATAATTAATTATATTTATATAATTAATTATATATAAAATTCTAATATATTACAATATATTGCTTTTATTTAATTTTCAAAAAATTAAAACTTTTTTTTTTTTTTTAAATTCAAATTTATCATTGTACTCTTTTTAAATTATAATAATAATAATAATAATAAAAAGAAAATTAAAAATTGAAAATTGAAAATTGAAAATTGAAAATTGAAAATTGAAAATTGAAATATAGTAGTGCCAAACCAAGAAAAAAAAAAGCATTTAAAATATTTATAATATTCATTATAATAAATATATATTTATTATATTGGTAAGTAATCAATTATCATATTCTTAAATGTATAATTATATAAATTGATAATTGAAATTTGTTATATAATTTTTTATTTTTATATATATTTTAAATTGCATTATCATTAATTTTTCATTCATTCATACTTTTATTTATCTAAATTTATATATTTGAATATATATATGTATATATAAATTTTTTTGAATTGAATTCATAAAATTTGAAATTCGATAGTTTCAATTTTTATTTGTAATTGTCATTGACCTTTAATTTTGGGTCTTTTTTAATTTTTTAATTTTAATGAAACTTTTGTCAATAATTTAATTCTAATATTATTGTAGCAATATATAATATATATAATAATAACAATTGTGTTAACTACAATAAACTATAAATAGTATATTATTTAATTATTTTTATATATGTATATATAAAAAAAAAAAAAAAAAAAAAAAGAAATTTATAATGAAACAAGAAAAACAGAAAAGTAAAAAAATAAATTCGTTTGTATCAAATATAAAATTACCATACAATATAAATGAGTTACAATGGAATAAGGAACATACTCAAAATAATCAAAGAAAATATTGTTATTGCGGTAAGGATCGTACTCTAACCACATTAAACCTACAATGTATTCAATGTAAAAATTGGTTTCATGTTGAATGTTTAAAAAATAAAAAACTAATAGCTTCAAAAAGTTCTATTGTACCATTTATGACAAATTATAAATTTATCTGTCAACTCTGTTCACCGAAAGAAAGTTTTGAAAAAGTTACGGCAAGTTGGAAAGATGCTATCAATGCTGCATTTGCTAATCTTTCAGTTGAACGTTTAAGAAAGGAAGGCTTAATTAATAAACATGGACATGGAATTTCAATTATTCCAGAGGGTTATTGGTTTGATAAAAAAGATGGTATTTGTCCTTTTTTAGATAAGCATTGGGAGGCTTTATGCACTAATCGGTAGGTTTAATAAATCTTTTATTTTTTATATTATGGGAAAATAATAAAGATATTTTATTATTAAAAGAGAATAAAAAGTTTTTTTTTTTTATTAATAATTGATGATACTGTTTAAATACATATCATAATAATGAAAAGTAATTCCTTAAATTTTTAAAATTAAATTAAATTATACAAATGGTTTCATTTAAATTTTAGTCGACAATAAACATTATTTTTATAATTAATATATATTTATGTTTTACAATAATAATAATAATAATAATAATAATGTAGTGCAAGAACACCAACTTGGTGGGCAACCGTATGTATTTTGATTCAAATTAAAATTTTATTTTATATATTAATAATTTTTCAAATGTTAATTTTCTAAAACATTTTGACTATTTTCAATTCAATGCCATTAGGTTGGTAGTTGTATGTACACTTCAAAAGATAATTATATAGCGAAAGATGAGCATGTAAGAAGTGCAGCTTCGGAATTCATATTGTTAGATAGAGATCTTTTCAATTTGAGACCAACTGGACAGGTAAAATGAATTTTGAATTTTTTTTTTTTAAAAAAAATCATTAAATTTTTAATTATAATTCCATTAAAGTAACATTTTAATCTTTATAATTATTAATTTATTCTATTTTTAATGAATGTATTATTTTCTATTGTATTATAATTAATATGCTATTACAATTATGTTGTAATAGGGTGTTCCAAGTTTGAAAGGTTCTAATTCAAGTTTAGATAGTTCAAAAAATAAATCAAAAAACGATAAATCTTTGAAATCTTTAACAGTTCATAAAAAATCAAATAATATTTCAGAAATTTCTTCAAAGAATCAGAAATCAGCCATAAAAAGTTTAAGATCTTCTTCTAAATCAAATAATTTTTCATCATCCTATAATACATCTAGTCATTTTTCATCTTCATCAACTACAACCGCAACCACAACTACTACTAATCAACAAAATGGTTTAAGTCGAAAGAATAGTAAAATAATAAAAAAAGGTAACAGCTTTTCGATAAAATTACATGAAGTCCCTGTAAATGAATTATTAGATAATATAGATACATCAAATAATTCAAAGGAGCATCTCTATAATAAAAATGGATATAAATATGAAAGAGTAGAGGTTGATAATAAATTAAAGAATTTAATATTTAAAAAGAAACAAGAATTTTCTTCGTTGGAATCAGCTATTCATTTATGTCCGTTTGATTGTGATTCGTCAATTAGTATAAGTAGAAATGGACTAACGGCTCATTCAAATAGTGGTTTTCGTATGGCAAGAACCAATTATGGTGTTAAAGAAGGAAATTGGTATTTTGAAATCATCGTCAACAAAGCTGGTCATGGTATTGGTCAACAAAGAACAATGAATGGTCCAAACGTTAGAGTTGGTTGGTCAAGACGTGAAGGTTCGTTTTTCTAATTAATATATATATATAATATAATTAAAAATTTATCCACCATAAAGATGTCATTAATTTATTAAAAATAAATTTCGTATAAATAATATGCCTGTGATTAACACTAATTTTTAAATTAATATACCAATTTTTGTATGAATTAATTTTATAATCATAAACAAATAAATAATGATAGCTACATTACATGGTCCAGTAGGATATGACTCATTCAGTTATGGATATCGTGATAAAACTGGCGAAAAACTTCATGAATCACTTCCAATGCCATATGGGGATACATATAAATCTGGTGATGTTATTGGATGTTATATATCACTACCTCCAATTAGTAAGGAATTACTCTCAAAGAAAAAGCATTCTTCAAATCCAAGTAACGTAGGAAAAAATCATACAAAAGTATTATCCTTAAAAAATGTAAATAAAAATATGATTGTTAATAGTATTGAAGACTTATCACCAGATATTTTATCAAATAAAAGAGTTATGCATAAGAGGAAAATTATAAAATATAAAAGAAAATTATATTCTGAAACAAATGAATATCTTCCTATAAATTTACCAATTATTGTACAATATAATTTAAAGTCAAAAATGTCATCATCCACCTTAGATTCATCATCAAATTTTGAAGATATAAAAGATGAGCTAATGAATAGTAAGTATATAAATATATATTTTTTTTTTTTAAAAAAAACTATTAAAAATTTTAATATTTTATTTATAAAAAAATATCTTTTTTTTTAAAAAAACTTCTTATTAGATATACCAATAACATCAAATGATTTCCCTAAACTTCCCAATTCAAAAATTGTATTTTATAAAAATGGTCACAATCAAGGTGTAGCGTTCGAGGATTTACCTTTGCCTGTGGCAGCATCATCCTATCTTTTACCAGAATATAGACATTGTAAATTTGAACCCTATGCAAGATCATTGAATATATGTAAGTTTATTCTAATAAAATTTTTATAAAATTCTAAATTTTAAAAAATATAAATATTTATTATAATATAATATATTTTTAAAACTAATTAATGTTAATTGATATGTTTTTTTTTTATTTATTTATTAACAATGTTATAATTTTATAGATGATGATGGATCATTAGGTTATTACCCGTCAGTATCATTATTTAAAGGTGGTTCCGTAACATTAAATTTCGGACCTGAATTTAAATATCCACCAAATGATATTAAAGAAAACTGGAAGCCATTATGCGATAGATATGAAGAAATCCAAATTGAAGTATATATATATATATATATATATATATTTTTTTTTTTTTTTCTTTCGAATTATATTAGTTTTATAGTTTTATGTAGTATATATGCAATTTATTAATTATTATTATTATTATTATTATTATTATTATTATTATTATTATTATTAAAAGGAAACATTAAATGATATTATAAATGAAGTTATTTTAGAAGATAATAAAGCTGGTAGTAAACAAAAATTCTATGTTGCCTATAATTATGATACCAAAAATAATGATACAACTACTACTAGTATTGAAAGTATTCCTATTAAAAAGAGAAAGATCAACACCATAAACAGCAATCATAATACAAATGAGATTCTTGACAAGAAAAGAAAAACTGATTTGGATGAATTTAAATCCATTCGATCTGAGATTAACACAATACCAAAAATTCCTGAAATTAAAAATCTAGATATTAATCATAGAGACATTTTAGATAATAATGATTTTCCACCATCAAAAAGAGAGTTGACATCGATTAATAATAGTTTTAAAGATAATGGAAATAAGATTAAGAATATTGACAATAAAGAATTTTATGGTGTGAAGGAAAATGAAATTAACATAAACAATAAGATATATAATCCAAAATTATTTGAATTATCTGAAAGTTTAGAGAATGAAATAAATAATAGTTCAACAACCGAATCATCTATTCAAAGTAATCGAAATAATATTGAAGAAGAAAACGTTTCAAACAGTAATATTAAATCAGAATTTATTAATAATAATGATAATAAAACGGATAATACGTTTGAAAAGATGGACAGTGCTATTTTTATAAGTCAATAAAAAACAAAATGTATCTATAAAAATATATCTTTATATAATATATACATATTATCATCATCATTAAACAAATATCTACCAATTATATATATATATATATACATACATACAAATAATTTATATTTTATGTATCATCATATTTTATTTTTTTTATTTTTATTTTTATATTTTTCTTTTTAAATTATTATACTATTTAAATTAATAATATAGATCTTTTTTTTTTTTCTTTCCTTTTTTTATCTTTATTTTTACATATATATCCCATTTATTTTTAAATGTATTTAACTTTTATAGAAATCTATTTTTTTTTATTTTATTTACTTTTGATTTATTATATAATATCTTATATCTATTCATATTCACACCTTTATTCACTTTAGAGTGAAATTCGAAATAATTATTGAAATTTATAATAATCAATCATTATAATAGTAATAAAAATAAATAAATTCAATTAAAATAAGTAATAATTATAAATAAAAATATATATAAAATTTACTATTTTTTATTAATATAAACATATAAAGTATAAATCTTTTTAATATAAAAGAAATAGTTGATAAAAGTTTTTTTTTTTTTTTTTTATCTTTCTTTCTTTGTATAAACTTTGCTATTTATGTATAACTAAAAAAAACAAAAAAGAAAGTTATGAATAATTAATAAAATTATCAAAAACTTAAAAGTTGTAAATAAAATATATTTAATAAAAAAAAAAAAAAGAAAAAAGAAAAAGGAAAAAGAAATATATTCTTTATCCAATTTAAAAGATATAAAAAAAAATATAGATGATCCAATTTTAAATATTAAAAAAATTTATTAATTAATAAAAATTAAAATAAATATTCTTTTTTTTTTTTTTTTTTTAAATAGTATATTAAAAAAATTTTAATATAAAACTATATAGGATATATAGGATATAAGAAAATGAAATGTTAAGTAAATTTCATGAAATTTTTTTTTTTATAAAAAAAAGAATTTTTCATTTAAATAATTATATAATTTGTATGAAAATAGACAATTATAATTAAATATATATAATTGAAAAAGTATTATATATATATATATATATTATACAGGGACTATAGTTGATTTTTAATAATTAATATAAAATTAATGCAGGATAACATTTCAAGATGAATTATAATAATAAATATATGAATTGGAATATTAATCAAAATCAAAATAATGAAGTAAATATGATTAATAATGTTGGACAACAGGTCGATCAACAAATGAATAATTATAATAGAAATGCATATTATAATAATTATATACCCCAGCAAGGTGATAATTCTATTCAATACGGATATACGAATCAAATGCAAAATCCAATGCTTCATAATCTTCAACAACAACAACAACAACAACAACAACAGCAACAACATTTACAATATCAACAGCAAAAACAATATCAATATCAATATCAATTACAACAGGAACAAAATAATCAAAGAAAAATACAAATGCAACAGGAGCAAGAAAAGCAAAGACAAATTCAAATGTTAAGGCAGGAAGAACAAAGAAGAATTCAAATTATAAGGCAGCATGAACAACAACGACAATTGCAACTTCACCAACAACAAGAAAAAGAGCAACAACATCAATATCATATTCAACAACAAGAGCAACGTCGTCAATATCAAATGAAGAAACAACAAGAGGAAGAACAACAACGTCAATATAGATACCAACAACAACAGGAACAACAACATCAATTACAAATTAAAAAACGACAGGAAGAAGAAAATCAAAGACAGTTGCAACTTCAAAAGCAACAAGAAGAAGAAAAACAATTTCAAATGCAATTAAAAAAACATCAGGATGAGGAAAGACAAAGGCAAATTCAATTAAAAAGACAGCAGGAAGAAGAGAAATTAAGACAAATGCAACTTGTAAAACAGCAAGAAGAAGAACAAAGAATTAAATTACAAAGACAACAATATCAAAATCAACAAAATTATTATCAAGAACAACAAAATCAATATAATTCACACTATAGTAATCAAATGGTTTATTCACAACAACAATCACAGTCAATGCAACAGCATAATTCGCAACAAGAACAACAAGACCAAGGTAATTCTGATCAGTATTATGCATCACAAAATCAAATGAATTATTCTGTTCAAAATAGTCAAAGAATTTTAAATCAAAATTCCAATGTACAATATCAATATTTGGATAATGGTAGCAATAATATCTCACCAACAACAAGTATACAATATCAGCAAAATTCTTCAAATAACTATAACTATCTTCATAAAATGGAAAGCCACTCATCTGCTACTTTTCACCCTCATCCTAATAACTCGTCAAATAATCAAAATAATATTTATTCTAATTCAAATAATTCGTATGTTGAACAAATTAATTCACAGCAAAATGGTCAGGATCAAATTTCACCTCAGTTAATGACAGATGATAATCAAATGAATAGTTCTAGTGAACAACAATCCTCACAGATGGTTAAAAGAAGGCGTATACCAAAGGCTCATGAACAACAGTTGGAACAACAACAATTGGAACAACAACTATTGGAACAACAGCTGTTAGAACAACGAAAACAAAAACATGAACAACAACAATTGGGACAACAACTGTTGGAACAACAGCAGTTAGAACAACGAAAACAAAAACATGAACAACAACAATTAGAACAACAACTGTTGGAACAACAGCAGTTAGAACAACAAAAACAAAAACATGAACAACATCAATTGGAACAACACCAATTGGAACAACAGCAGTTAGAACAACAAAAACAAAAACATGAACAACAACAATTGGAACAACAACAATTGGAACAACAACTGTTGGAACAACAGCAGTTAGAACAACAAAAACAAAAACATGAACAACAACAATTGGAACAACAACAATTGGAACAACAACTGTTGGAACAACAGCAGTTAGAACAACAAAAACAAAAACATGAACAACATCAATTAGAAAAACAACACTATGAACAACAACAATTAAAACAACAGCAGTTAGAACAACAACAGTTAGAACAACAAATAACTGATGAAGATAAGAACAATGTTGAAGCACCTGTGCATGATACCCAACCAAATATGAGTACAATTGCCAACGAGGCAAGTGAAGAAGTTCAAATTCCTCTTCATATTATTCTTTGGTCATTTTCAGAAGAATATATTGCTGAAGCACAGAAGCTTATTTCATTAAGTACTGATCCATCAGATCAAATAAAAATTCAAAATTTAATTTTAACTGCAATTAAATGTTTATTATCAATTTTAAGCTCCCCAATATGTAAACAGCTTATAACTCCAAAAGTTGAAGCAAAAACTAGATTTAAAATTGGAGAAATTTTATATATATATACAGATAATTATTATGAAGCTGAACAACATATACAAAAAGCGGTAAGTTTTTTTTTTTTTCTTTAAAAAAAATATTTGTATTTTGAATATTTAATTTAAATGCCTTATAAATTTATAAAATTAAATTATTAAAACTAAATAGTCAATTATTATTTATAAAAATTTATTTAATTATAAAATAGTATATGTTATGTAAAAAGGTAAATTATATTAAACTTGTTATTGGAAATACATTACATTACCATTTTAATTAATACTAAAACTTTTTTTTTTAAAGTTAAATTACATTGATTTAAAGTATAGGATTATAGATATTCATATAAAAATTAGTGAAAAGAATACAAATAAATCCTTTAATGAAACCAATTTATTTGGTTTAATTAAACAAGCTGCTAATGAAGCATTATTGTAAACTTGCCTTTTTTTTTTAATCCTTTATATATTTTTCTTTATTGTAGTTTATATATTAAAATAAAATTTTAAATATTAATATTAAAAAAAAAAATTAGGGAAAGAAATGTTTATTGGTATTATTATTTCCAAATAAAGGCATTAAATCGTTTATTCAATTTAAATAAACCCGAATTTATTATTGAAGTTGATGCTATGATTAATAGAGCCTTAGAAAATAATGATAACGAAATAATTGTAAGAAATTATATATGTTACTATTAAATTAAAAAAAAAAGTTACCTTTATACTTAAAATCCAACTTTATATATTTTAACTCTCTATATAAAATGTATTTATTATTTAAAAAGATTTTTTTGTTATTGTATAGAGTTCAATATTCAATTAATAATAAGAATTTAGAAGAAGTTGAAAAAATATTTGGACAAATTGATAAATTATTAGATATTATTATTAAATTTGTCTATACAAATCAGGATAAAAGTATTATCCCTACTTTCCCATATGAAAATAGTTTAATTTATTTGATTTATGATCTTGTTCTTAAATCCTACGGGTATTATAAATTAGGAAATTTAAAATTAGCACAATATTATTTAAATCAAATATATGAAGTGAATAAAAAATATGCTGAAATTATACCAAGTGCAACACCATTTTGTAAAGTAAGACAAAAATATTATTATTCTATTATTTTAGTTTGATTATCCTGATATTCATTTTTATAACCCATTTATAATATTCTATTTATCATCATCACTACTAGATCCCAGTAAATGATCCGAAAATTGATCATATTGATGTTTCATTTATTTCAGAGCATCAACTTTATGCTTATATTTTATTTTTGACAAGAAAATTGAATTTTAAACCCGAGTCAAAAGAAGTTGTAAAATATTTAGAAAAAGAAATATCTAATGTTCAATGTAATTTTATTTTTTTTTATATAACTTGTATTTTTTTTTTTTTTTTTTATTCCTTTTTGTACTAATAATATATATTTTTAATTATAATCTGTTATATAACAGTGGCATTAAACTATGACAGTAAGTTTACTCCTCAAATTAAAAAAATATTTTTACTATTTAATAATAATTAACATTTTCCCCTCCTTTTTATAACGTCAATTACAATATAGAAAAAGAAAACTTTTTATTTTTTGAAGATATTGAAGAATATAAGGAGTGGTGCATAAATCAAAAAGTTAATTTATTAAAAGAAATTATCTTATTACTTATTAATCGTTGTGATTATTTAAAATCCTATAATGTAAAATACACGAATAACAATCTATATAATGCAATTACTTATAAATTAACAAGATAAAATATAATATTTTTTTATATAAAGGTAAAATAGTTGATATTAATTTTTTTTTTTTTTAATATATATTTTTGATAATATACAATAAAAGTATATAAATGATTATGCATCCGTTCCTGTTAAAGTAACTGAAATTACTAGTAAAAATCAACAACTTGCATTATATTTGGGATATTTAAATCATTCTCTTGGTAATGTTGAAAATGCAAATACTTGGTATCAAAATGTTTTAAAGGTAAAAATAAAATAAAATAAAATAAAAAAAAAAATTATTTCTTTTAGGATAAATCATTTAATAAAAATATTTTTATTTTTAAATTAATTTTTTGATTAAACTAAATCGTTTCATTATATAATGCAATAATAACGAAAATATTAACAGATAAAAGGAAAGAATAAATATAATAATATTGATTTATTAGCAAAAATTAATTTGATATTGTTGGGTAAAAGTACAGGAATTCTTAATAATTATAATATGGTAATGATACAATTTTATTAGTTTATTTATATATAATTAATACAAATAAATTAACTATTTTTGTTACGTATACTTTTTATACCATTGATAATAAATAATAAAATTTTTAGGAATCTGAAATTAATAGATTAATAGGAAGGGTTGATGATAGTCAATATAAGCTCTCTTTATTAGTTTTAAATAGTATGACGTATACCTTTAATAATGAATTAAGAAAATCAAGGTATTTTATTTCAATAATGATATTATCCTTTTCTTTTTATTTTTTTTATTTTTTTATTTTTTTATTGTTAAATAGAATATTTTATTATTAGATAATTTTTATTAACCCCCCCTTTTTTTTTTAAAAAAAAAAATCATAGAACAAGTTTGTTTGAATCTATAAAGATTATGGAGAATAACGAATTCTCACATACTAAAGTGTATGCCTTATTGGTATTAGGATTAAACCTGTATGTTATTAATCCACCTCAATCTGAAGAAATATTTTATACTGCATTTTTAATATCAAGGAAAAATCAAATGGTTTATTTTTCTTATATCATTACAAACATTTTGAAAGGTATTTTTTTTTTTTTTTTAAAAAAAAACTATAATTTTTAGTAATATTGGCATAATAATGATCAAATCTCTATATTTCTTTTTTTTTTTTTTTTTAATAGAATATTATAAAAATGTTAATAAATTAAAAGAAAGTCAAGAATACGAAAAAATTAATATTCAATATCAACATATTATTGGAAATTATCATGGAAAATTAACCTCAAAAAATACAAATGACTTAATTCTTCGTTATTAATCTAAAAAATGAAAATTTTCCATCATCAAACTATTTTAAAAACTTTTTTTTATTTTTATAACCAAATTTTTATAAAAGTTTTATTATTTTAATTTATTGCTTTGTTTAATAGAAAGATAAAATAATTTTATCGTAATTTATACCATAGTTTTTTTTTTTTTTTTATGTACAATGATAAGAACACAATACACCTAATATACAATTCACTATACACTATCTATATTAAAAAAATAAATAAATAAATAAATAATTTAATAGATAAAAAAAAAAAAAACATTTTTAGTAAATTAACTTTTAATGCTCTATGAATTATAATTTTCTTTGTATAATTATTTTTTTTTATTCATTTTAGAGAGAATATAAAAGATTTTCACTTTATATTTTATAATAATTAAACTTTTCTTTTTTGTGAATATAATTTTTTTTTTAATGATTGATTCATCAAATAGATTAATAAAAAATTGATTATTTTTTTTAAAGTATTTTTAAAGTTTTAAAAATGTTAAATTATATTATATAAAAGTAATCATTATTTTTTTTTTATTCTATCTTATATCCTAAATTAAATAATATTAACTTTAAAATTTTATTATTTATAAAGGTTAATCATAGATATAAAAAAGAGAGAGGTTTTACCTTTTTTTTTTTTTTTTATAAATAGAATTTAATAAATATTATATAAAATAAAATTTTAAATTTTTAGATATAATAATCATAATTAAAAATAATTAAATATAAAAAGAAATTATTAATTATATATAAATGAAAAATTTAATTAAAAAAAAAAAAATATTTAAAAATTATACATTATTTTTTTTAATTCTTTTTATTTATTTTTATTTAAAAAGTTGAGAATGAAATCAACCATAATTTATACAAAATATCTATAGTTAATGAATAAAAACAAAACAACAAAAAACAAAAAAAGCAAAATAAAATTATCTATATTATTCAATACTATTGAAAATAATAGCATTATTTTTTAAATTTTAAATAATTAAATATATTCAATAAAAAAAAAAAAAGTATTTAGAAAAATTAATTACTTTAAATGAAAATAAATGTGTATTAATTAATAATATAATAACAAAATACTCTATTGAAAATAAATACTGACGCGATTTTATATATTTATATCTATCAAAAGTTAAATTACGTACACTCAATTTTAATACTTTTTTTACATTTAAAAAGTTAATAATGAGAAAGCAATTTCTATTACTATTTTTATTTTTTGTTATAAATATTGTATTATCAAAGAAAAATCAAAGAAATGATGTTGATAACAATTTAGAAATTGTTAGTGATAATATAGAAAGGGATGAAACCGGTCAGGTTGAAGTTGGTAAAGATGAAACCGAAATAATTGAAACCGAAAAAAACGAAACTGGAAAAGTTGACATAGGTCAAGGTGATATAAATAGAGACCAGGAAGGAGAAACAGGACAAGGTGAAAAAGTACAAGATACCACGGATAAGGATGAAACAGGACCAGTAGAAACAGGAAAAAATGATACAGAACAAGATACAGGTATAAAGGAAGAAACAAATAAGGATGAAAAAGATAAAGATTCAACAAGTCAAGATAATTCAAATAAAAAAGAAAGTGTAAAATCAAAAGTTGATTCATTATACGGTTCAGTAGAAATTGAATATGTACCTATAACACCTGAAGATAAAACTAAATTGAATTTAATAATATATTTCACAAGTTTATTAGGTATTCTTGTTTTGTTATGCTTCATCCATTCAATTGTATACATAAGACCAAAAATTATTGAAAAGAGAAATGCAAAGAAGAGAGAACAATTGATAGCAAAAGAAAAAAAACAATTAGACAAGATGAGAAATAGTTCTAGTTCAGTATTAGATAATAACAATAATTTTGGTATGGAACAATTAGAAGAAGCAAAATTAAAAGATGAAAGATCTTTAACGGATCCAAGTATTGATTTTAATGCAGCAAGTACTGACTGTATTATTAATGTAGATAAAGAATCCTCTAGAAGAAAGAAACAATAATACACTAGGATAGAACATAGAACATCGTACAAATAAGAAGCTATATAACATATATATATTTAAAATATTTAAAATGAAAATAGTGTAGCCATTTTTATATATTATTAATATAGATATTTTATTGATATTTATAAACAAGAAAAATTTTATATATCAGACGCATTCCTTCCTTCATATTTAATTATCTATTTTAATAAACATAATACCAAAAAAAAAAAAAAAAAAAAAAAAAAAATTAAATAAAAAGGAAAAAAAAATAAATAAATTAATATAAAAAAAAAAAAAGTCAGTATTTAAATTATATATCAATTAAAGATTAAGAGAAGAAAAGTAGAGAGATACTAAAATAAATTATATAGTACATATAAAATATAATTAAATCATATGTAGTGTTTAAAATATTTAAATTTATTTATATGTGTATAATTTATTATTTATTTAGTTATCATGTTTTTAAGTGTTATTTTTTTTTTTTAACTAAAATACTTTTCATTTATTATTATCTTTTTTTATATATAAATATAAATGTTTAAATATACATTTAAATATTTTTTTTTTACGAAAATCTTAGTTTTATAATAACTAGTATTTCTTTAAAAAAAAAATAAAAATAAAAATAATTTATATAATTTTTACTATTCCCAAAGATTCTAATAATTAGGATAAAGGAGTACAATGATTATATACTAAATTTCAGGAAGTTGACTTTATTTTTTTTTTGTTTTTTAAATTTTCCATATAAATTATTTAAAATACAAAAAGTATATACAAAGTAATAATGATAATAATGATAATAAATATAATAATAATAAACATAATAAGAAAAGTATAAATTGATATTATTTTATAAAGTTATATCTAGTTTATAATAGTCGGACACTATTTATATAATCCATGTTAAATTATAACAATAAAATGTATTTATTTTTTCTTTATTTTTTTTATTTTTTTTTAAAAAAAAAGAATGACCAAGTATATATTTATATATTTATATTTTTTATTTATTATTTTATTTTACAATTTTTTTTTTATTCTATAAAGTTTTTAGTGAAATTTTTAAATTTAATAAATGCTAAAGGCTATAAGCTTCATAATATTTATTAAAGAGCTTCATTAAAATTATGCCTTTTTTTTATTTTATTTATTTATTTATTATTAGATTATTTCACCATTTCATATAATAGGTTCAGTATATATCATCCCATATTATATTAAATTTATTTCCCTACAATTGTTATTTACAGCTAATAACTATTTTTCCTGTATTTATTAAATATAATTTCCTGCATTACTTTTTTAAAAATAATTGTTTTTTGTTTAATTTATATAAACGAAACATATTTTTAAGAAAATTGTTTTCTTAATTGTGCCAATTTCGAATTTAAAGAATGATTATTTATTTTACTTTCAGTAGCTGCCATAGCATTAGGACATTCAAATTGATATTGATATTTATTTTCAATAATTTCTTCTTCGAGACTAAAAGAACTTGCTAAAGATTCAAATGAGGTAGTTGAAGAGTTTACAGATTTATATAAAGGATGTCTTCTTTTCCATAAAGGATTTCTATCTAATGATTTTTCGTTTTCACTATGGTTATTAAATTTTAACTTACTTTCGAGTGAAAGTAAATTTATCATATTTTCATAATTATCTAAAAAGGAGGAATTACTTCTTTGCATTTTGGAAATTTCTTTATAATAATAAATAGAGAAAAAATAAATAATACTAAATATATCTTTTCTATTAATTGAAAAATAAGCTATAGTTAATAGAAAAGAATAAAATCTTTTTTTATTTTACTCTTTCTTTTTTTTTTTTTAACTTTTAATGAATTATAAGATTTTACTTTTTTTAAAGAAAAATAGATTTTTTTTTTTTTTATTTTTTTTTTTTTTGGGTCTTTTATAGTAAAGTTTTAATTTTTATTTTGTAATATATTAATAAATTAATTATTTTATATATTATCATTATATTTAAATTATATTTAAATTATATTTTTTAAATATAAATTTTATTTATTTATCAAATAAAATTTCAGTCATTCTACCCTAAATTAAAGGTGTGACAACATCAACACTTTTACCTTTCTAAAAATAACCAAAATTAAAATAAAAATGTAACATCACACACAAATTCATTCATTCATTATATAATTATAAAAATGTATATTTTAATGAACTTATTAAAAAGAAGAATAATAAAAATATAAATATAATATTTCTTATTGTCTTTTTTTTTTTTTTTTTTTTTTTGATGTTGGTTTATTCATTTTATTTTTAACTTTTATATTAAAATGTAACTATTATTTATTTTTAATTAATAAATAATTCGTGTAACCTTTAACATTTATAAAAATTTAAAGATTTTTTGCTTATTATTATTATTATTATTATTATTATTATTATTATTATTATTATTATTATTATTATTATTATTATTATTATTATTATTATTATTATTATTATTATTATTATTATTATTATTATGTTTATTATGTTTATTATTGTTAGTATATTAGTATTCTTTTTATAAAATGATTATTAATATTGAATATACTTTTATATTACATATACTTTCTTTTATTTACTTCTAATAAAAATAATATTAGAGATTTATTTAAAAGGAATTTTTAGGAAATGATGTTGGTACTAGATAAAAATCTTGAGCTGGATTAATTATTTCATGCTTTTCGTCAAGTCGTTTTGGAATACCAGATATATCTTCATCAAGATAAGCTTTAGCTAAATCTGGACCTGTTTTTCTATAACGTGATTTTCCATCTTTTCTTCTACACTTAACAATAGTATTTCTTGCAAAAAGAGAAGATGGAAGAGCAACTTTACTAAGTTCTGAAATACTTGATACAGCTGGTGCTTCAACTTTTACCGTTTCCTCCTATGTATAAAAAAATGAATTAATAAAAGTATTCATATTTTAATATTTGCATATTTATTATTGTTAGTTTATTTTTTTCATTCAATAAAATTAGGATTATTTAAATTTATTTTAAAGCTTTTTTTTTTTTTTTACTTACTTTTTGAGGAGAAACTTCATTTTCTTTATTGTGATTAATAACTTGTTGATGGAGAGCCTTTGGATAGGCATTATTTTTTACTAAATAATTGGCTACATTCCATTTATTTTGATTTACAGCAAGGGGTAAAGCTTTATTTTCTTGAGTGACATCAATAGGTTGAATAGATAAAGAGGAGCTACCTTCAACTAAAAATTTTACTACTTCTAAATGTCCATTTTCAGATGAAATTTCTAACATTTGTTTTGCATCATAACAAGCTTCTAATTGCTTTTGATACAGGGATAATTGATTTTCGGAAGAAGATGAAGCAGAGACCGAACTATAATATTCTTTAATAATACTTAATAAACGTATGATATGATTAACATTACCATCTCTTGAAAAGTAATAAAATGGTTTTTTAAAAGCATGGGTTGTAGCTCCTGCATTTAAAAGTTCAGTAATGATTTTTGAACTGATTTCATTTATACAACAAATAGACAAGGTATTATTTAATACATCCTCATTAAATTGAACTTTTTGAAGAATTGTTTCTATTTCATTAAATGCTGTTTGTTTAGCAAGACTATACATAAATTTATTATCGATTAGTTTTACATTATCTTGATTAATTAAATGAACGGTTATGGCAATAGATTCCTGAATATTTTTATTGGATACTGTATAATTAGAGTAATTAATTGAACCATTTACAGGTAATTTTTCAATCAAGTTTTCTTCAATAGAATTGATTTGTTTACTATGGTATTTCAAAAGGGAATCTTGATCATAATGAGAATTAAATCCTAATTGTTCACATATTAGCAAGGCATGAATAGGAATACTGGTTGTTTCTAAAACATTCTTTAAATCTTCTGCAATAATTCCTTCATTTAAAGATGTACCTATGGGATGGATAGCGAAAAAATTAATTAAAATTCTTGCCCATGGATCAACTGGATTAATATAACGGGCTTGGAATGGTAATAAACGTTGTGGTTGATTTATTCTTGCATCACTTGGTTCAGGGATACTATATCTTTCTAAATTATATGGATTATTGAGTAAGTATTTAGATCTTCTTTTTAATAAAAGTATAAAGAAATCCATGGAATCTGGAATTTTTGCTTTGTGATATAATAAACTATCATTTTCAAAGTAATAATCTGGAATTTGTTCAAATAAATATCTTTATATATCATATAAATATTTTTTTTTCTTTTAGTAAATCCTTTAAACCGAATTAAAAAAAAAAAAACATAATTTTTGGAAAAAAAAAAAAAAAGTTTTATAATTAAAAAAAAAAAATTTAAAATTTACTCAACAATGGATGGGAAATTTCTCCATGATGCATTTTCGATAGCCCTTGTTAATGCAACAATTAATGAATCTCTTGGATTTAATTTCATTAGTTCACTGAAATTATCATTTTCAGATATATGTTGATTTTTAACTTTTTCATAATCTAAAAAAAAAAAAAATAACAATAATAACATTAGTTTTATTTTTATAAAAAAAATACATATAGATACTTTTATAATTTATTTTTATTCATAGTAATGGATTTAAAGGGATACTAACTTATTAAAAGTTTTAATATTGACAAGTAACCTTCTCTTGAAGCAATATTAATTGACTCTGATGTGTCTGTAATTCTTGAATTAAGAATCATTTTAACTAATTTTTCTGATCCACTTTGCGTAGCTGCCATTAAGGCTTGATGAATATTTCTTAATGTAAAGTTATATTTATCATTATTAATATTTTCTTCTTCACAAAGTTCTTTCTCAGAATAGAACCAATGGTTATAAATTAAAATAATTTCCTTATCTCTATTTCCCTTTTTTAATGATGAAAGGAAAACCTTTAAATTCTTTTGATTTGGTTGTAACATATCTTTATTTATTAATAATTGAATAATAGGAGTATAGTCGTTATTCTTGAGGGATGGAATATTATTTAATAAGACAGTGATGGGTTCTGTAGGAAGAAATTGATATAATCCTAACGCTATTTCAATTGATGTATTTATCCATTCTGGGAAGGCATATTTTATATAATCAATAATAGAGTTCAAGACATTTGACCAAGACATATAAGCTGATAATTGGAATACAGTTTGAATGATTTGGATTTGTTTAGAATGTGAATTTATTGCTTGATTAAGATATTCCTTCATTTTTGCTTCCCGACTTATTAAAGCTCCTTGATTTGTTTTAGCAGCATTTTCTGGAGTGACTTGATTACTTTGAGTATTTACAAGAACAATTTCATCTTCTGGTGAGCTTCTTCTAATTTCATATATATATTCGTCAATAAATGGAATGCACATGTGTAATGCATTATTAATAAATAGTCTAGTTAATGTAGAATTTTGAATTAAAATATTAAAAGGAAATGTTGAAATATTATTTGGTTTTTCATTGTTATTCATAGAAATTGGTGTTGCTGAAATACTAGGAGATATTGGAGTGTATACTGAATTAACAATTTTGTTTTCCTTATGTAAAATATCAAAAGAATTAACTGCAGGATTTGAAGCATTAGAAAAATAGTTTAAAAACCAATTTAGTTGAACATGATTTGAAGAAAATATTTTATATAAAGTTGAACATGTTAAAAATAACTCTTCTGGATGGTCTAACCATGTAAATATATATTCAATAATTGGAATTGGTAAATCTAATAATGATTTCATTTTTTTCTTAAAATAAAAATAATAAATTTAAATTTAATATTCAAAATTAATTATTTTTTTTTTTATTTATTTATTTAGAGTATTGTCGAGATTCTCTTTTAAATGGAGTAAAAGAGAAAAAGATAAATAAAATACAAACTTTAAATTTTACCAATGAAAAAAAAAAAAAAAAAAAAAAAAACAGATAAAATCTTTTAAGGTAATATTATATTAGTTAATAGATATTAAAACTTTTTTTTGAATTTTAAAGTGTTATTTTGTTTCTATTGACAATCATTTAATTTGATAATTTATTTTTTTACAATCCTCAATTTTTATTGTTTTTTTTTTGTGTGTGTGTGTGTCAAAGTAATTTTTTTTTTCTTTTCTTTGTTGCTTAATTTAATAAATAAATTTTAATATATTTTTAATATTATATTAATTTTATTATTAATTTTATTATTTATATTTATATAAAAAAAAATGTTTGTGATTGGAAAAAATATATAATTTAAATAATAATAAAAAAGAAAAAAATCAAGCATCTTTAAAGAGAGAATTAAAAAATACCTACATTTTATAATAAAAATAAAAACAAGAGCAAATATCTCTCTGTCTATTTGTATTAATAAAAAATAATTAAAAATTATTAGCTTCAATATTAAAAAAAAAAAAAAAAATGAATAAATCAAAAGCATTGTTGCCTACCTATTGTCCACCAGAAAATATCTTATTAACGAATCTTCTTTTGTTACAATATCCCTCTAAAATTGAAATTGAAATGTTTTCCAATAAAAATGTATTTTTTAACATTATTCACTTTTTATTTTCGATTATAGATCCAGAACAAACAAAAAGAGTAACTGTCTTTATTTTTTTTTTAATAGGAATCCTATTTTTTTAATTTTTATTTTATAATAAATTGAAATTTCGAATTTCAATTTGTAAATTTTTAAAAATACACAAATTGATTTATTTATTTATTTTTTTTTAAAAAAAAAAGAAAAAAAGTTATTATTTTATATATTTATATTATATATATAGTTGCATATTAATGTTTCCATATATTCAATTAATTCTTTTATTATTATTATTGTTGTTGTCATTGTCAATGTTATTTATTTTATATACTTTGATAATTGGTAATTGAATTATTTGTATATTTTTCATTTTTTTTATTATATTAATTAAATAGAATTTCACTGAATGTTGGCCAGTATTTAATTCAAAAACTACACAGAAATTTAAATCTGTTTCGCATAAATGGTGTGAAACACTTAAAAAAGACGGGAAGATACCAAACTATGTTATTATAAGGCCAACCCTATTTGATGATTACGGGGAACGTTCAAAGTAATTTTTTTTATATCATTGTTAACTTAATAAAGTACTAAAATGTAGTAAATTACTTATTTATATTTTTTGTTAAATATAATTAAAAGAATAATTTTGGTAGAATTATCTTCATATGCTCTACGAATTAATTTAATAAAAAAGTACAGCTGTTACTTAAAAGGTTATTATTATTAATAATAGAAATTTTGTTTTTTCATACAAAAAATTATAATTATGGATGTAAAATAATAATAATAATAATAATAATAATTATATATATCACTTTTTTTTTTATCTTTCGAAATATATATATATATTTATTTATTATTATTGTTGTTGTTGTCGTTGTTGTTGTTACTATTAATTATTAGAAACTGGTGCACAGTTTTCTGTTCAAAAGACAAGAGAAAAGGGCTACTCATATAATTTCATCAAAAAAACAATTCAGGTAATCAAACAATATCATTTTAATAGATCAAATATATATATTTTTCAACAAAAACTAACCGAATAATATTGAATATTTTACTAATAATCAAATAAAAATAGATTCAAATAATAAGGCAAAATCAAACTTTCATTAATAATATTAAAAATTATACAGAGAATAAAGATAAATGGAATAACTTTGCCAAACAATTATCCGAAATTTCCAAAAAATTAAGTTTAACACACGTAACTATTTATAAATATTTCATTATTATAAAAATGAAACCAGTCAACATATATATATATATATATATATATATATATATATATATATTATCATTACAAGAATAACTATTTATTATTAAATATTATTTAAATAAAAAATAAAATAGAAAAATAAATTACAAAAATACTATTCATTAGGAGAAAATGGAACAGATCCTATATCACCTACTACACCTGAAATAGAGTCAATTCTTGAACCATTAAAAAGTAGAGAAAACAGAATTAACGAAATTTCAAAAAAATGGAATAATATAATACAATGGATCGAAAATAATAAGTCAAAAATTGGTAATAATATGATATATAATATATATATATATATATAAAATAAAAAAAAAAAGGAAATATAATTTTCTTTTAATCTAATGAATTTCTATTTACATAAATATCTATAAATATCTGAAAAATAAAATAAAATAAAAAAAGATTCCGCAGAAAATATTATTAATGGAAGTTCAAATAATGTAATGATTAATTCTTCTGATGTTGTGATCAATATTCCTGAAGAGTTTGATTTAGATAATCAATTTAATGTAAATTTTATAAATGTACATAAAGAAAAAGAAATAAGAGATCAAAAATTTTAATATTTTTTTTATTATAAAAAGAAAAAAGAAATAGTTTTAGAAAATGGTAAACTTAACTTTGAAGAATATATTAAAAGTTGGAAATTATCATTATCATGCCTATCTCAAGTCTATGGATTAATTAATGATGAACAAAAAGAAAACAAAGTATTAATCAAATCATTAACTAACAGTAAGTATTAATATTATTTTTCATTTTTATTATATAATAAAGGTATAATAATTTCAAAAAAAAAAAAAAAAAAAAAAAAAATGAAATTAAATTAATGGTATTTTTTTTTATAATTACTATAGATGCCAATACCTTAAATAATATTCCAGATGTAAATCAAACATGTTCATCCATCGAAAGTTATATTAAATTTCATGAAGGATACTTAGGAAACATAAAATTATTAAAACAAAAACTACGAAATAAAATTAGTAATATTGAGGATTCCATAGAGACAACTAAATCTCAAATCAAAGTATTATTAGATGAAAATAATAATGAAAGTATCAAAAATCTTAATGATTTAATTATGGAACCAATATCACCCATGTTTAAAAATGGAGATAAAAATGTAAATTCGATACAGCACTTATTTATTTATTTACTTATTTTTATATTTATTAAAATCAAATTTGTATAATAATTAATTATATTTATAGACGAATGATGATGATATTTATAATATAAGAATGAATTTGTCAGCATCAAAGAAATCATTTAAAGGTAAATTTAATCTTTTATCAATAAATACTATTAAATATACTATTATATTAGGGAATTCAAATTATTTATCCCTTTTTATTTATTAAGATCATCCTAATATAAAAAGAGAACAAAGTTCATCTCCGTTAACACCCATAAGAAACTTTAAGAAAACAAAAATACAAAACTCACCAAAAAATAATGCATTAAAAAATGCAAAAAAAAATGTATCCTCTTCCACCACAACCAATAAAAAAATAAATTCGCCTACTACCAAAAGCAAGAGTTCATTGGTTCAATCTCCAGATGACTATAAAACACCCGAGAAAAAAACTAATCAAAGTTCATTATCAACACCTCTCAATATATTAGGTAAAGTTAAAAGTGAAAACCAAACAGATTCACCACTTTTACCATTCACTATAACGCCCTCATCATTTAAATTATTTGATGATACAAATATTTTTGGTAACTATTCCTTCCTTTATAAGATAAAAAAAAAAAAAAAAATTTAATAAATAAATTTCTTAATTAACATTTATATTTTAATAGATGTACAACCAGATTTTAAATAAAAGGAAGAACAAAAAAATCCTATAACTTAAAATGTAAAAGTATTATAAAATAAAAATATAAAATGTATTTCCTATTTCCAATTATATTTTTTTTTTTTTTTTTTTTTTTTTAACGGCATCAAATATTTTAAACTTTATTATTAATTTAATTAAAATTATAATACATGTAATAAAAAAATTAAAATTAAAATAAAAATAAAAAAAAAATATGTTTAAATAAACACAAATGAATAAAAATTGGGTATAATGTATTCTAGTAATTTTAATTAAAGTAAGAAAGCCACTATCATACTAAAGTATAATAATTGTATTTGACTTCCAATGGGACACCGAGCCAAAGATCAAAATTTTGTCATGGAACAAAATTATGATCTCCATTGGTTGCGCTGGCCCTCCTGGCCTGTCTTACTGTTTCTTCAGCATTGACGCTCTTGGATGTTGCTTCAAACCTTTTGAACATTGACCATTGCTGGCCAATAGCAAAAGGCATGATTTTGGTTAGAAGTTCCGCGGTTACCGTCAAGAATGGTGTTCCTTCGTTAGTACCAGATTGAATCTGACGCTTACAAAGTTCTTTCCATTCCCTTGAATTGTAATTAATATTGTTAAAACTTCTTCCCCCAAGAAGGAATTTAAATATTTTACTGCACACACTAGAATAATCATACACATTAATATTCACCGGATTATTAGAACTATTACTATCATTAACTAAATTACTATCTAAATTAGAATTATTATCTTCACTATTGCTATCATTACTAATATCATTACTAATATTATTATTTCTATTACTACTATTGTTATTATTACTATTGTTACTATTACTATTGTTATTATTACTATTGTTACTATTACTATTACTGTTATTGCTATCTCTACTGATATTAACATTTTCATTATTATTGATAGGACTATTGGAATTACGTTGACTGAAAAAATTTAGTAGCTAGACTATGGAATCATAATGTTTAATACGGATATCTCTAAATGTTGGACAATCTAATAACCAATGTTTAATACTTTGATCTCCACACTTGCAACATGGACAGTAGTTAGGACAAACTGGATCAACAAATTTAGCAGCTTTGGCAACTCTAGCATCCAACTTGTATCCGCTTCTTGCTTTCAATAGCCAGTAGAAGCCATAGGCAAACTCTGGGTACTCATAACATAATTTAATAAAATCTTTAGTTTCAATAAATTTATTATCATCATAATATTGCACTTTGATTGAATTCCCTTTGAGATCTTTCCAATAAAAGTTTTTAACTGCTTTAACATCTCCATGTTTCTTTAGTTTTTTATCAAGTGTCCTACTTGATTTGCACCACGTGTATTTTCTAAATTTAGGAATGTAATTGACAAGGTGTGAGATAATACAATTTGAGTTTTTCCATTTGTTAAAACATCTAACCTGAGCTAAAGCACATTTGGCTGACAATGGAGGAATATTCAAATCTTTTGAGATAGAGTATAAAGATATAAACGATACAGCTTTATGAACTCCGGCAACCCATCGTACTCCTTTGTTAACATGCTTCTGAGCAATCCTAGACCTAGCTTTGTTGGATCCAAGTAATGGTGCAAAGTATGAAACTCTGCTAATCACTTGTGAGTTAAGTACTAGCTTTTTGAAGGGAATAGGAATATTAGGATTTCTTAAGAATTTACTGACTGAGAAAAGTCCTTTCAAAACCTTGTTATTAAGAGCTTTAATAACTGGTTTAAGGGACAGATTCTTATCAAATGGAACACCAAGATAAGTATAACAATCAGTAGTTGGAATGGGTTGTCCTGCTAAGTAAAATGTTGGATCTCTCTTGTTCTGATTTTCTATTGATTCAGGACGAATCACCATCGTTGAACATTTCTGGATACCAAATTCCATTTCATTATACAAGGCCCATTCATTAACTCTTCTAAGCATCTTTTTTAAGCATCCTCTTGTTGGAGCACAAATAACTATATCATCTGCAATAAGTCCACCACAGCATCGAGTGTCACCTAAACTGACTCCTTGATCTTCGCACTCTCTAAATATATCGTTAATAAAGAGATTAAAGAGAATAGGAGAAAGAGGGCAACCTTGACGGACTCCTTTCTTCACATCAAAAGATTTCGAGAATTGTCCATCTAATTTGACATTAGCCTTAGATGTTAAATATAAATTTTTGATGAATTGTAAACTCTTACCTCGGATTCCTAAACAATCTAATTTATGGAGAATATTACCGATTGGGACTGAATCGTATGCTTTCCTGAGATCTAAAAAGGCCAAATATGTCTCTTTATTATCTAATTGACGTCTACGGCATATTTCTTGGATTGAAATGAAAAGACTGATACTTTCTTCCTTTTTTCGAAAACCAAATTGTTCAGGTCTAATGAAATTATTCTTTAGACCATATTCTGAGATTCTAGTGGTGACAATTTTGGAAATCAACTTAATACCATTATTGATAAGTGATATACCTCGATAGTTATCACAATCTGTCAAATCTCCCTTCTTAGGAATAGAAACAATACTGGATTCATTCCATGAGTTGGGGAAGTCTCCATCCCAAATACGGTTAAATAATTTAAGAATAAAATTTAAACCATGAGCGTCATTATCTGAAGTGGTATTACCAGAAGAATTATTATCTGTAGCATTATTAGAATCATTACTTGATGGAATTAATGCTTTGTAAAATTCAATTGGAATACCATCCGGACCTGATGCTTTATAATTTGGAGTAGAGAGGATAGCTGACTTGACTTCATCAATACTAATATCTTGGTTGATATCCCACTCATCAAGCATAGGAAGTGAAAAAACGTTTATTCGTTGGTTCTTCATACCAATGCTCCAAATCAAGACTTACACCACTTGGATCTGATGCAAGGTTTTCGAAATGATCATGCCACACATCTAGTTGTTCTTCCGTATCAACAACTAATTCTCCGTTTTTGTTTTTAATTGGTTGAGCAATAAAGAAAGAATCTTTTCCAATTTTTGCAGTTTCCTTGATCCATTTCCAGGCCTTCTTAGGATTATGACTCTTCATATACTCACATCCTGTTTTAATCCAATGAAGATATTCTTGTTTCCTAAATTCATTACATCTTTTGTGGATGTAATCAATGAGCTTACGGTAGATTTTAATTCTTTTAATAAATTCATCTATATCATAAATTCTTTCTTTTTTAAATCTCTTATACAACTTCATTTTGATTTTTTGAAGATTAAAAATTTGTTGTGAAATATGAAATGAAGACTTTATAACATTATTTGCTGAGGTAATACTGAGCTCGTCTGCAATTGAAAAAGCAGTTGAAGTAAACTCTTTGGAAAGTTCATCTGTAGAAACATTAGGATCGTTGAATTTTGCTGAAAGAATTTGGAATTTATTATGACTAAGAATAGATTCCTTTTCCTCAATACATTTTAATCTATTCCATTTCAGAGTTTTCTTAGGAACATTAAAGTCATTAGAAAAATCTTCCATAGGAATAATTTTACCATTAATAAGAAGTGGCTTATGGTCTGATACAGGATAAAAATTATTTATAAATGATCCTGAGTGAATAAGATCTTTCATCTTCGAATTGATAAGAGCATGGTCAATGTCGGAAGATTGATCACCTCGAGTCCAAGAGATAGTAGACCCTCTAAGCGGAAGAATTTCCCAATCTCCTAATCCATTAGTTGATAACCAGTTGGATAATTTTACTTTAGACATATTAAAATCACCAACAAGAATCGATGGATGGGATGAATGAGTTTGTAACCACAAGCGAACTTCTAACTTTACATGATCAACATAGATGTTGTGATGACTATGAGGCATATAAACATTTCCAATCGAGCATTTGAATCTATTCCAGAGACTAAAAGTATAAATAGAAATAATATACTTTCCAGAGAAGTTTTCAAGTGAGGCTTGACACGAATTGTGAAAACCTAAATATAAACCTCTCATTCCTGGAACTGATTCGTCAGCATTCATGAAAAAGTGTCTATAGTTTCGCAAAGTAACACGACAAGGATAATCTGTATTCGATCCAGAACCATTACCAGTTTCTTGGAAACATAAAAATAATGGTTTGAAAATAGCTGTGAAATAGCTAATACTATCTCTCTTTTCGTGATTCCACCCATTGGTGTTCCAACTAAGACAAAAAGAAAAGTTATCAGGCTTGTTGGATGAGGAAGAATCGTTGCTATTATTATTATTATTAAAGTCATCGTTATTAATGGATGATGCATCAGAGGAATAAGTAGAACTATTACTAGATGGCTGTGAAACTGAAGAACTATTAATTATTGAACTGTTATCAGAGTTGATAGAACTATTAGAATTAATTGTTGAATGTTGAGATTGAAATTGTGTTTGCTGTAGATCTGGAATATTTTCATGATGGAAAACTTGTTGAAGATCTTGTTGAAGATCTTGTTGAAGATCGGATTGTTGATGAGATTGTTGAACTGATTGTTGAAATGATTGTTGAATAGAATGTTGATGTTTATTAGAAACTAAAATTTTACGTTTGAGTGTGGAAAAAGTGTATTTGTGATTCCTTCTACTACGAGCTGAAAAGGAAATTGAGGTAACTGAAAGTTTCTTCTTTAACATGTGTAAGATTTTAATACAATCTTTTGATGAACCATGAACCTTGACTAAGAAAAAGTGATCATTGAAAGTCTGAAAATATTTAACACTAATAACTGAATTAAATTTATCTTCTAGAATAACCTCGAGTTTTTCCCATAGCATATTTACTGACCATGACCGAATACCACGGATAAAGAAGGAGCGAATATCATCTAAGGGGATACCATAAGACCAGGTACCACGTCTGATATAATTCTTATCTTTAATATAAAGGACTGACATGATAATTAATTCTAATTAAAAAATATTGAATATAAAATAAATACTAATAAAAATTATAAATATAACGTATATGGAAAAAAATCTGTCTCTCTCTCTCTTCTTAAAAGTACTGGATAGTACAAAAATTGTTACGATGCTTTGTTTAAAGTTTTTTTTTTTTTTTAATTCTAGTTGTTAATTTTTTTTAAAAATTCTAGTTTTGGTTTGTTGTTAGTAAATTCGATTCGCTTTTGACACTAAAATTGTTTGACTTTACTTTTCATTAAATATTTAAATTGGTAAAAAATTTGAATCAAGAATGTCGACACCAGAAAGCTTGTGAATAGTATTTTTACATGATGTAGAGTGAATCAGTCTCTTACAAGAACAATACAACAATAGCTACATGAATATAAAAATACAATGCAAATGCTAAAGTTGATTACACTGGATTCTTACAAGAGAAGAGTAGTACTACATGAATACATGAATAAAAGAAAAAATACAGCAACAAAATGTATTACTCTTCTAATTAAATACTATACAAACTTACCTGAATATCAAACATTCAACTTATTCATCAAATACTTAAATTCGATGAATAAAATGTTTTTTAATCGCTCAGTACCATGAGCTTAGTCCTAATAATTTTCCCTTAAAGACTAACCAAGCATCCATTGCGCAATACTTGGATTTAATTCTTTCTACTCTCTCAGTACCATGAGCATAAGTAGACCCCCTTGATAAACTCCATTATTGAATAAATGAAGGCACGTTCCTAAGAGGGCACCAAGCATCCATTGCGCAATACTTGGATTTAATTCTTTTATATTTTAACACTTGAAATTTGAATAGATATATATATTGTAAAGTCTTTCTTATTTTTAATTTTTTATTAAGTAATTTATATATATTTTTTATATATAATTAATATATATAATAAATAGAGAAAGGAAATAATGAAAAAATGAATAAATAATGTTTATATTAAAATAAATACCAAAAAAAAATAATAAAAAGTAACCTTTTTTTTTTATTTTTATTTTTTTTTTTTTTTTATTATTTTTTTTATTTTTTTCGGTGTTAAATTTTTTTATGGTATAAAAAGAAAAAATTATATAATTAAATTAAATTAAAACTCTAATTAATAATTTTAAAATCTAAATTAATAATAAAAATTATTAAATAAAAAAAAAAAGTATTGGCATACGGAAAAATTTATTGTTAGATATTTTTTTTTCCCAAGTTTTTTTTTTTTTTTTTTTTTTTTCTTTTTTTTTGAATTATTATAAATTGTTAAAAATAAAACAATAGCAATAACAATAGCAAATTAATAATAATAACTAGTAATAATTTATTTTATGATAAATGAATTATTTGTATATGAAAAAATTATTGAATAAAAAAAAAATTTTTTTTTAATACTACTACTTTATGAATTTTTTTTTTTTTCTGAACATGTAAATTTTTTTTTTTAATGTAAATGATAATGAAGATTTTTTTATTGATTGAATTTTAATGATATCTAATCGAATTAAATCTGATTTATTTTTCACTATTTTATGTCCTTTTTTTTTTTTTTTTTTTGTTATCTTTATTTTTTTTTTATTAAAATTGGTTATACTCGTTGAAACGTATCTGCTGCAGTATGATCAAACTGAATTGGCGATTGTTCATATTGTGGACCTTGTGGTGGTGATATAGGTGAATTTGCATCGTATTTACCTGATATTGGTATCATATCCATTGGTGAAAGTCCGATTCCTTGTACACCACCACCTTGTACCATCCATTGTGACGCTGGAGCTGCTTGAGAATGCATCATTGGCTATTTTTTTTTTAAAAAAAAAAAAAAAGAAAATAATAATAAATATTAATTAATTGAATTTTTTAAACTAAATAAAAAAAAATAGAATTTAAGTTATTTTTCCCCTAAATCATACTTACATTCATAGAATAATGTGGAGTGCCAAGACCTATTCGAGAAACATAATTATCAAATTCAGAAGGAATTCTTCCGAACCTATGACCATCTACACTTGGATTTGTTACATCAGAACTTCCTAATTGATTATTTAATTGACCGCTTATTGGACCTATTTGAGAAGATTGTGGATGATGTGCACTATTATTACCACTACTTAATAAGTTTTGATTTGGTCCTGGATGACTTGTATTTACGGTTAATCGATGAACCCCGTTAGGAGCATTACCATTAATATTATGACCATTGTTTATGTTCATATTTCCTGGTATTGTAGAACTTCCTTGATTAATATTTGGAAATTGTGATGTAATAGGAATGCTAAGAGGTATGGCAGAAGTTGGAGTTATTAAATGTGTCTGATTAGTTTGATTATTATTATGATTTATGTTACTGGCTCCTGGATGGCATTGTAATGGAGCTGGTGTTTGAGTGGTTATTCCAATTTGGTTTGGATTATGTGGTGAATTTAATTTATCGCTACTGTCATCTGATTCTTCTCCTGGATTATTTCCTTTATTTAATAACTATTGTTTTTTTTTTTTTTTAATCGGATAATTTTTTTATAATTTTATATATATAAAAAAAAAATTTAAATTATTAATAAAAAGAAATGAAAAAAATATTTTTTTTCTTTTAAAATAATAATTTATTGTTTATGAATTTTCATTTAATATTTACTTTCATAATATCATCATTTGTTCTACTTTCATGTGGTTCATTATATTCAGTGTATCTTAATAATATACGGTCAATATCTGATGAAGCGTATTGGAATAATTTGTTATTTGCTAAAATTTTTATTTTAATAATAATAATAAAATAAAAAAGAGAGAAAAAGAGAAAAGAAAGAAAAAGAAATTATTATTTACTTTAAAAAAAAAAGAATTTTCGAAAGCTAAAAAAATCCTTATTATTAATATTTACCAGTAAACATTATAAGTCCTACTTCACATCCACATAGAACAGATAATTCATATGCTTTTTTCATTAAACCGAATTTTCTTTTTGAAAAAGTAACCTTTTTTTTTTTTTTAATTTAATAATTTAATACAATAAATTAATATATTTTCCTTTTTTATAAAAATATTAATTTTTTTTTTGTTTTTAAAATTATCCTAACTTGTCTATTCCTTTCATCGGTAATTTTCTTGATGGCAATCTTCTTTCTACCCATATTGATTTAATTATTGTATTTCTGAAGTTGTATTAATTTTATTTTCTTTAAAGATTTAACAAAAATAATTATTTTATTATAATTACTTTTTTATACTAAATGATTATATTAGTATTTTCCTTTTTTTTTTCCGTATTAAATTCTTATTATTATAATAGTAAGAATTATTTTTTATTTTTTTATTTTAATTGTTTGAAAAAAGGGATGTTATTCAATCAAAAATTTGACATAAAAATTAATAGTAATAATATTATATCAAATATTTTTTTTTTTTTTTTTTTTTTTTTGATAAAATATAATATTATTTTTTCAGCTTGAAATTTTTAATATTCAAT
Organism: Piromyces finnis; assembly: GCA_002104945.1. Lineage (NCBI taxonomy): Eukaryota > Fungi > Neocallimastigomycota > Neocallimastigomycetes > Neocallimastigales > Neocallimastigaceae > Piromyces > Piromyces finnis. The sequence continues at coordinate 591,936 of MCFH01000031.1, forward strand.
ATTTTTAAAATCGTCAAATTAACAAAATCCTGTTTGTTATATAAATATCCTATGATTATAATATTTAACTTTTTTTTTTTTTTTGGTTTTTGTTCTTTTTTTTTTCTATTTACAATTGCTTTACTATTATTTTATTAATTAAATTTAAATTTCCTTTTACTTAAAAAAAAATAAAAGGATAAAGATATTTTTTAAATACAAAAGTTTAAAGAAATATAAAAAGAATTGAATTAAAAATATAATATATATTTAATAAAAATTAAAATAATAAAACAGAAAAAAAAATAGTAACTATTAACAAAAAATTATCGTTTAATAGAACAAGTAGAAAAAAAAAATTTTTTTTAAAGGAAATTTTAAATGGTATAAAAAAAGATATTTCGATAAATTACTATTGTTTGTTATTAATATTACTAAATCACTACTACTACTATTATTATTATTATTACTACACTCCAAAAAAAAAAAAAAAAAAATCTTTTTTAAGAGAAAGAAAATATTGAAAGAAATTTTTTATAAAAATTTCTACATAAAAAAAAAAAATATTAATGAATAAGATTCAAGTTCATTATATATCTATAAAATTTAAATAATTAAAAAAACTTTTTTTTCATAATCAATTTACATAAAAATTTACTGTTTTTTCACTTTTTAAATAATTTAAAAAGTTTTAATTATTAACAATAATAAATAATAAATAATAATCATACAATTTTAAATGTTTTATTTATTTACATTAGTTTAAATTTTTTAAATACTATTAATCATAAAGTTTTAAATAATTCTATATTATATTAATTAAATAGGAATTTTTTTTCTTTTTTTTTATTTATTATTAGAAAGAAAGTTTTATAATATCAATTATAAAATTTATTTTATTTAAATAATAAAATATAAATCTTTAATGTTCATATTAAATTAAATAATTAAACGAAGCAAATCATTTAATGGATAATAAATTTGTTACTATTTATATCTTAATAAATCAGATAGGATGTAAATTCATATTATTTCATATAATAATTATAATCATTTCTGCATTAACATTTTGTAAATGATGAACTTTATTTTTTAAATAATTTATTTATTATTGTTATGATTATAACAACAATATTTATTGTACTATTTAAATTTACAATTATTGTTAGTATGTTTGTTTGGTGTTGTGTTGTTCGTAGTTTGTTATAAAAAAAAAAAAATACTTTTAATAAATTGAAATTTATACTACTAATCTCTTACTATTTTAATTATACCTATTATATTATTTTAAGATATTAAATGATATATCTATTTCTTTTAATACATGATAAATTATATTCTCGGTAATTTAAATAGCAAAAAAAAATAATAAATAAATAAATAAAATTTCCTAAAAACCTTTTATAAAGATAAAAAAGAATCAAATAAATTTTAATTAATAAATAAAATTTAATAATATGGAAAAAAAAATTATAATGTAATAGAATAATAGTAATACGTATAATATAAAGGAATCGACTAAGTAGAAATGATAAAGTATAAAATAATAAAAACTAAAACTATAAAATTCATTTAATTTTAAGGTTTATGTCATCTTATATTGATTAAGGTAAAATTATTATTCACGATACTTTAACTTTATTATATATAAAATTGATGATCATTTTTTTATAAAGATTTTCTTTTTTTTTTTTTTTCCATTATATTTACTAATATATATTATATTATATGTACATATATATATATATATATTTTTTTTTAATTGTCTAATTGTCTAATTGTTATAAGGTAACCGTTTTTAATAATACATAATAAAAAACTTTTGTTAAAAAAAAAATAGGTAGGTAAAATATATTTAATTGTCTTTATAACATTTTTTTTTTGTACTATAAATGAATAGTATTAAAATTGTTTTTTTTTTTTACTCATAATTAAAAAAAATAATTCATCATAAATTTGACTGCGAATTATTTTATAATATTAATAATAATAATAATAATAGTAATAATCAAAGCATTTGTTTATAAAGTAATAAATTAGAGATAATATAATTATAATTATAATTACCGAGGAATTTTGAAAATGTTTTTTTCTTTTTAAAAAAAAAGGATAAAAATAGAAATAAATGCTTTAAAGATCAAATAATAAATTTTATATCATTAATAATTTAAATGTTAAGGATACATTATATATATTATATATTTTTTTATTAAATATTATATTATATGATACATTATTTCAAGTTTTAATATCAAAGTCAATTTATTTATGAAAAACTTTAATAATTAGTATAAATTACCTTTTTTTTTTTTTTTTTTTCTTTTAAACATTTAGCCTAATTAAAATAGATAAAAAAAACTAATTGGGATAAAATTTTCTGAGTTTTAAATTGTTTTTGGGAAAAAGAATTACTGAACAATTATTTTAACACACACACAAAATAAAATAGGAAAGGAAAAAAAAAAAAATCATAAAAAATACATGAATGAATTATATAAATAAATGATGGTATATAAAAAAATAATTTCTTATTGATTTGATAATATTGATGATATTATTTTCTTTCTAATATTTATATTATAATTATTGTAATTTAAAAGTAAATTGAAAGTTTTCTTTTTTGTAAAATAATATATATCAGATTTTTTTTTTTTTAAAAAAAAAAAAAAAAAAAAGAATATTAAATATTTTGGAGAAATTTTATATTTCGAAAATTTTATATAAAAAATTTTATAAAAATCGAAAAAAAAAAATAAAATATTTTTTGCCTTTTTTTTTTAAAAAAAGTTTAATATTGATATTTTTTAATCCTTCCCGATTCATTCTACAATACTACCATGTTTTAATAAAAAAAAATAAAAAAAGGTCATTACTACAATAAAAATATAATACCTTTAAGTATATTTTTTTTCTTATTTTACAAAATAATAATTATAATAATAATAAAAAAAAAAAAAAAAACATAATTATAATTAATCATTAATAATTACATATTAAAAAAAAAAAGTTTATAATTTTAAACTTTTTAAGGTATAATGCATGGATATAATGTCACAAAAGTATCATTAATATTTTCTTATATTTTTTATTCATTGACTTAATCTTAATAATAAAAAATAATAAAAAAAGGGAAAAAGAAAAGAAAAAAAAAATACAAAATAATAAAATGAAAAAATAACAGAAAAAAATAAAAGGAAAAAAAAAAAATATTCTAAAGCCTTTTTTTTTTCGAAAAATATAATTAAGAAAAATATAATGAATTAAATTATCAAGAAATTTAAATGGACATTTTAAATGATAATTAACTTTAAAAAGTAAAATCTTAAATTTTTTAAATCTATAAATATTATATTTTTAAAAAAAGGTTTAAGATTTTTGAAAAGTATTTGTTAATATTTTAAATATAAAAAAAAAGTTTGGATTAAGCTTTTTTTTTATTATTATTATTATTTTAATTATTTATTTATTTACTTTATTTATGATTATTTAATGATTATACATAATGATAATATAATTATATTTAATTAAATCAAATCATAATAATACCTAATTAAAATGAATATTAAAATCGTTATTATTCTCGAGGTTCAAAAAAAAAAAAAAATAAAGTTAAAAACTATTAAAAACTTTATATTATTTTATCAAATACCAATAATATTAAAAAGAATGATAATAATAATAAAAAAGAAAATTACAATTTAAAATAATTAATAAAATAATTAAATAAATTAATAAAAAAAAAGAAATAGTATTATGAATCTTAAAAAAAAACATAAATAAATGTATAGTATCATATTTTTTTTATTAATATTATTTTTACTATTATTCCATCTTTATTATAAAATTGTTATTCCTTTGAATAAAACCTCTCTTTTTTTTTATCAAACATTTTTATTGATTTAATTATTAAAAAAAAAAAAAGTATCAGTTAATTCCTTTTCCTTAATTTTTTTATCCTATTTTACCAAGTTTCTTTTTTTTTTTTTTTTTATACCATTTTAATTTATAGTGATTATCACTATTAATAATAAAATTTAAAATAGAAAATCATGGTGTTACATAGTCAAATTCATAAAAAGTACTATTAAAAGAATTAAAAATAAATATTATATTTATATATATATAACCTATACCAATTTTTTTTTTTTTTTAATATTCTAATACTCTTTTGAGATTTTTTTTTTAAAATACTATTGAATTAAAACAATGATAAAGTAATTACTATTAATTAAAAAAATAATGTTAAGCATTTTTTTTTTTTTTTTAAAAAAAAAAGAAAGAAATAATTATGAATAGGAAAGGAAATATAAAAAATATATATATATATATTTTTACATATAATCTAACAATTTCTTATATATATACACTTTTTTTTTTTTCTTTTGCCATGGAAAAAAAATAATTTTAGATTATTAAAGCTAAGGAAAAAAAAAAAAAAGTTTAATAATTTTAAAAAGTTTTTTTACTGATAAAATAAAATATAAAAAAGATGACCTAAAGGATGAATGATTTTTTATCTACACAAAAGATAAAAGTTTTTTTTTTTTTTTTTTTTTTACTATTATTTATGTTTTATTGATTATTATGAAATTGTTAAAATTAAAAACTATTTTATTAGATAATTTAAATAATTAGAAGATGAAAAAAAAAAAAAAATAAAATGAAATAAAAAAAATTAAAAGGATTTGTATTAACTTTATAAATAAATAAATATATATATATATATAAAAGGATTATATAAATAAATTATTATTAAATATTATTAAATATTATTATTATTGAAATATAACAATGAGTTATTAAAAAAAAAAAAGTGAATAATAAATTTAAATGTGTGTGTGTGTGTGTGTATAAATATTTGTTAAATGATTCATTGTTCTTTATAGAATAAAAAATTTTATAATTAATCTTCATCAGATAGTTCTAAATATTGAATATCTTTAGCCTTTGCTCTTCTTTTTGATGTTGTTCTTGTACTTCTTACTCTTGATGATCGAGCTGTAGTTGGTTTTATTTGTTCTTCTTTTTCCGGAGCCTCTGGTTTTGATTTCTTTTTTGTTTTCATTGCAGAAACTCTCGATATTGATATTGGTTCTTTTTTAGGTGATGGTGAGACTTCTTTTGATTTTATGATGGTTGATAATTCAATGGTTTGAACGGATAAACTATCCTCATCTTCCTTTGCTAAATCTTTTTCTTTTTTCTTTTCTTTTTCTTTCATTAACATCTTTTCAATATCTCTACCTTTATCTATATCTATTATTTCTATATTAATATTGTCATCTCTGATTTTTGTTAATTCATCATCGGTATTATCCTCTTTTTGTTCACCTATGTCCTTAACATTACTTGAAAGTGAAATGACTGAAGGATCATTATTTTCATTATCATTCTTATTATCATTGTTGCTCTCTAATTCCGGTAATGGAAGATCTTTAAAATCTTCATTATTACCATTTAAGGTATCTTCCTCATCATCATTATTTTCTTCTTCATCTTCTTCTTCTTCTTCGCCGTCGTCATCATCATCAAAAGTATACTTTGGAGCTTTCTTTGATCTTGAAGAAGTTCTTAATCTTTTTAATATTGGTGATTTAATTGGTTCATTATTTTCATCTTCATCTTCATCATCCATAAAGGAATCATCATCGTCAATTTTGCGTTTCTTTGATGAACGTTTTGATGCCTTTGATGATACAGATATATTATCATCCTATTTTTTTTTTTAATATATATTTATTAACATTATTAATAAGTAAAACAACAATATTTTTACATTACGTATATAAACTTAGGTTAATAATTTGATTGCATAATTACCATTTCCTTTTTAACTGAAGAAAGTGTATCAATATCCATGGAATCAAATGCTTTATTCGTTGAAGAAGATGTTGCTGTATTTAACCAGTTTGATAATGTATTACTTGGTTCTTTTTATCATTATCATGTTCATTATTATTGTTATTATTATCATGTTTATTATTATTTGTTGTTGTTGTTGTTGTTGTTGTTGTTGTTGATTTGTATTTAATAATTAAAAAAAAAAAAAAAATAAAGATTTATTAAATTTACAAATTTTAATTTCATGATTATTTTTTGAATATATTCATATATATATATTTATTAAAAATTAAGAATTAAAATTATTCATTAATTTTTTTTAAATATTAATAATATTAATTTAAACTTATGTAGTGAATAATTACTTTTAAAGGAAGAATCTTTTTCTTCTTCTTCTTCTTCTTCTAATTTAACTCTTTTAAGTTTTCTTGTTCTCTTATTCGTTGTTGAAGAAACTGTGGCTGTAGAATTTTCTATAAATAGTATTAAAAAATAATAATCATTAATAAATACATATAGAGATATAGTCCATCTACAATATATATGATATTAATTAATCCATCTCATTATAGGTTTATATATTTACCAGCACTTTCTTCTAATTTTATAGAATTAAGATCATTATTAAATGTATTAATAGAACTTAATGAAGATGATTTATATAATGAACTTTGTTCTTGATCATCTTCTTTTTTGAATGAAAGCTTTGATTGAACTGATTTTGCTTTTGATGTTGCTAATTAAAAAAAAAAAAAGGAGGATTAATATTAAATTTATAATAATTTTATATTATTATTATTATTATTATTATTATTATTATATGATAAAATTATTATTTTTTTTTTTTTCCATACATCTTTTTCTTGCTGGTTTTGCTAAGGAATACAAAAAAAAATTTTTATAAAAAATAAATAAAATAAATAAATGTATAAAATTATTTTATAGATATAATATTTATATTTTAAATTATTAAATAACCAATGTTTACTTGATGGAGTGAAATCATCATCATCATTTGCAACAGTAGATGTTCTAATGCTTGTTGAAGTTGATATGCTATCACTATCATCATTTTCAGTCTTTATTTTTGTGGATTTTCTTGATCTTCTTTTTGGTTTTTCATTTTTACCAGTAATACCAAAGGTTGTTCTAGGCAAAGAATCAAATTCATTTTCAAGTTTCTTTTAACATATATGATTCATACAATGAGATTTATTAATTAGTATAATAAAAGATATAAAAATTATAAAAAAATTATACAAAAAAAAAAAAAAATATATAAAATTATAAAAAATTAATATAAAAAAAATTATACAATATATTTATATATATTTATATAATCATAAACTATATAATCATAATGATAGTTATACGTACATCCCATTCATCTAAGAAATCATCTAAATCATTAAGCCATAAATCTTCAATAGTTTGAGCCATTAAACTATCTAATTCTTCTTTTTTAGCATCACGTTCAGTTTTAAGTTTTTCAACTTTTTCATAGGTTAAACTCCAAAGTTGCATAGATAATAAATATTCAAAACCTTTTCCTTCATCTTCTGTCTCATCTTTTCCTTCTTCAACCGTGGTGGTATCATTATTTTTCTTTTTTGGAAAAACTCTTTCATAACCTTTAGAAATCATTTCTTTAACTAAATCTGCTCTTTTCTTTCTATTAATAATTAATGTACCATCTAAAATTTCCATAATAAAACGAACTTTATTATTAAGAATAAGTAATTCATTTTCAAACTCCTTGATAAGATAATCCTTTTTTATCAAGAATTTTTTTTTTTTTTTTTTTTTTTTTTTTTTTAAAAAAAATAGTATTTTAGAAATAAAAAAAAAAAAGGAAAGATTACATTAAAATTAATGACTTTTTTTTAATTAAGAAAAAAAATTACAAACTACCATTATTATCTAAAGTTTAAATACATATAATATATATAATATATATATTATATATATATTTTATATATATTTTATAAAAATAAAAAGGATTATGTTACCTTTCTCTTTTGATACATATATCTTCTTATGTTATAAAACTCTTCCATAATATCTTCAACCTTGTTGTATTTCTTTATTCTTCCTTCTGGATCAAATAAATGCATATTTGATAAATTGATGACATTGGAAATTTTGAATTTCTTTTCTAAACCTTCTTCTTCCAATTTTTTCATCATAGATTCAGTAACAAAAATTCTAAAGTGAACTGCAGTATCTGTATGATATTCTTTGTAATCTTTAATAATAGGTGGTTGTTTTTCTGTACCAGTCATATAAGATTCTAATAATTCTTTATGATTTTGAGTCCAAGTACGAATAGGTAATTCTGTAATTTCAATAGTGGTTTCATCTATCTTATGAATTTCACCGCTAACCTTATATTTACCTTCACCAATTAATTCAATCTTTCCCCGGAAACCTCTGTACCATGGGTGCATTGGAATAAAATCAAGTCCTCTGATTCTTCGTTTCAAATTCATGACAACATCTCTTGGATTGAAATTTGGAATACTGGTACTATAACCTGTACCAATACCTTCTGCACCATTAATAAGAACCATAGGTAAAATGGGAATATACCATTTTGGTTCAATCATTTGACCATCATCATTTAAATATTCAATGATATTATCATCTGATTTCTTGAAAATTAATCTAGCAACTTTAGCTAATTGAGTGAAAATATAACGAGCACTAGCAGCATCCTTACCACCTTGTAAACGTGTACCGAATTGACCATTTGGAACTAACAATGGAACATTATTACTACCAACAAAATCTTGAGCTAAATTAACAATAGCAAGAGAAAGACTTTGTTCACCATGATGGTAGGCTGTATGTTCAGCAATATAACCAGTAAGTTGGGCAACCTTAATTTCATTGGTTAAATTTCTTTTGAAACAACTGTACATAATTTTTCTTTGACCAGGTTTAAAACCATCAACTAAGGATGGAATAGAACGAATAACATCTGCCATAGAGAATTGAATTAATTCTTTATTAATAAATTCATTAATGACAATTTTGTCAACAGAGTTATCCATATAAATATCTGGGGTATAATCTTTTAACCAATCCTTTCTTTTATCAGCATTCTTTTTTGAGAATGCCATATCTAATAATTTTCTATCATCTTGTTCAATTTCACTAAACACTTTACAATGATGTTGCATATCTGAGAAATATTCTTTAGCTTCAGCAGCACTACTTGTACCCAAACCCTTATAGTATTTAATTTTCCAACCTTTACCATCATTATTATCCTCCTTCCATCTTTCATATTCTGGTAGAGTATAGAATGAAATGGAAGCTCTTCCTTTTCTTGTAACTTTTACAATTGGTGTAATAAATTCTAATAAAAATCCTGGTATCTTTAATAAACTTGGCCAAAAATGATCTAAGAAATTAATTAACAATCCCTTAATGTGAGAACCATCCGTATCTTGATCCGTCATGATCATAATATGTCCATATCTTAAACTATCTGTATTTGTATACACTTTACCATGTTGTAAACCAAGAATTTGTTTAATTGCACTAATTTCTGCATTATCCATAATAGATTTATGTGAGGCATCACGAACATTTAACATTTTACCACGTAATGGGAATACACCATAATTATCACGACCAACGACTGTCAAACCACTAATAGCTAAGGTTTTGGCAGAATCCCCTTCCGTAAGAATTAAAACACAATCTTTTGAATATTTTGTACCAGCATTATTTGCATCATCTAATTTTGGAATACCAGAAATTCTTGATCTTTTATGACCATCCGTCTTTTTTAACATTTGACTTTGTTTGTATTTTGCCCATGATAAAATATTATCGATAACACCACATCTTAAAACTATGAGATAATAATGATTTATCATCGAAATAAAAATAAAATAAACGTTATTAATTTTAAGGTTTCATGTTTTTTTTTTTTTTTTTTTTTTTAATATATATATGTGTATTATATATGTATTATATATAAATGTAAATGGATAAATAATATTAATATTACGCTAATAAAATAAATGATACGATGATGATAAAAATACTTGATCAATTTACAAAGAATAAATAAAAAAAAATATCTACTAATTGATCAATAATAATAATAATAATAATAATAATTATCTTTTTCTTTTTACCTTTAGTAATAAAGTTATCACTCACAGGACATTTTGAACCAAATGAACTAGCTCTTAAAGTCAAGGTTTCCTTTGTTTGAGAATCAAAAGCAGGATTTTCAATTAATGAATTAATAAATACCCATAAATGATTCTTAACTTGGAATGGTTTTATCGATATATTTTTATTCTTTTTCTTAAGAGAATCAATTAATTTTGAGGTAATTTGATCGGCAACATAATTAACATGAGTTCCCCCCTTTACTGTACAAATAGAGTTAACAAAACTAACCTATGATATTAAAATAAATTGGGATTAATACTATTTAATATACGATTATCAAAACCAAATAATAATAATACTATTTAATTTACAATTATACTATTGATAAATTAAATAGAAACATTGTTTATAGTGTAAACATTTCTTTTATTTTTAATAAATAATAGTTTCTTATGAGATATTAAAAAAAATAAATATTTCCTTTTGAAAATTTGTTCAACTTACTTGTTGAAATTGACCATCACTCATAGAAAAGGCAACTTCCCATCTTTCATTAACTCTTTCATAAATAATATTTTGATTTTGATTTGGCATATTTCCAAGATCATTTTCTTCACTTTCCTTCTTTGTACTATTAATATACATTTGACAATAATCCTTAAAATTTTTAATCTTAATTCTTTCATCATTTAAATAAACCTTAACACCAGATACACATCCAGCAATATCATAAACTCTTTTTAATAATAATGCCTCAAAATCTTCATCCATTTTTTCCATACCAAATTTTTTTAAATCAGGTTTAAATGTAATTTTTGTAAAATCATCTTTTGTAGCATTGGTTAACTTTGGTTTTGATTTCTTACTCATATTATCATTGAATACCTAGTTTATTAATTATGGATAGGAATAAAAACAATGTAATAATAATACATATAATGATATTATATAATATTATATCAATTTTTTATTGTTTTTTTTTTTTTTTTTTAATATATTTAAATTATTTTTGTAATGTTTTTACAATATATTTATGATATTTAATTATATAAAATTAAATAATAATAAAAGGGTAATGTTAGGTAATTCATATATATGTTTATTGATTTAATATTATAAACAATTATTTTTTTTCTTAACTTACTTGTTTAAATTTTTTTCCGGCATGTTTATCAGAAGTTTCAACAATAAATTCAGTACTGAAAATATTACATAACTTTGCACCATAACCATTTCTACCACCAGTTACTTTTTTCTCATTATCATCATAATTTGAAGATGTTAATAAATGCCCAAAAATTAATTCTGGAATATATACTTTTTCTTTTTCGTGGATTTCAACTGGAATACCCTTACCATTATTAAATACAGATATCTCATTTTCTTCACTATTAATTGTAACTTTTATAGTATCCATAGTAGGATCTCTTATCTATACATTTACAGTGAATTTTTTTTTTTTCATTAGATAAATTTAAATTTTGAAATTAGATTTCTTTCGTTATGAAAAAAAAAATATATTTATATATATATATATATTCATAGTTTATCAAACCTTATTATCAGCAGCATCTAAAATAATAATTCAAAATTTTATTATATATTAAAGGTTTCAAGTAATGGTATTAAAATATTATTATTATTATTATTATTTATTATTTATTATTTATTATTATATTATAATTATAATTCCATTTGAAAAAAGTAAATTTTATATATTTTATAAAAAAAATACTTTTAAAAAATATAGATAGAAATAGATAGATATTAGGATAAATGATAACTTACTAACTAAAATTTCATCAAAAATCTTATATAAACCAGGAACGATAGTAATAGTACGATATTCAAAAAGTTTTGTATTTTTATTGAAAACCCACATAGGATTTGAAATAAATTCTACAGATCCTATATAAGTATCAGGACGTAAAAGAATATGTTCTAATTGCGTCTTTTTTTGATATATTTCAGTAACAGATTTTTTCGAATTAACTTGTTGTATTGGGTATGAATTTTCAGGATTGATAGGGGTATTGGTTGAAGCATCATCATTAACTGAAGTTTCAATATCAGATATAAAGTCAGATAAAGTATTTGTATCTTGTTTTGCTTCCTATATATATATATACCACAAAAAGAAAAGAAAAACAATATACAAAAATTTAAAAAAAAAAAAAAAAAATTCAAATTAAAAAAAAAAAATTGAAAATAAATTAATAAAATATTATAATATATATTTATTTATATATATTTCTCTATTTTATTTTATTTTATTTCATAAATGAAAATGATAATGACTACTATTATTAATGAACATTAAATGCTAATTAAATTAAAAAAAGAATACAATACTTTTGCTTTAGCTTTTCCTCTCCCTTTTGTTGTTTTTGTTGTACTTGCTTTAGTTGTAGATTTAGTAGTAGAAGACTTTGTTGAAGATGCTCTTGACGAAGCCTTGGTAGTTTTTCCTTTACCTTTAGAAGTTTTTTTCTTGGTTGATTCTAAAACAAATTCATCGCTATCAGAATCATGATAGTCAACATCATTATCTGAATAATCACTATCGATATCCATTGTCAATATATTCTAATAGTATTATGTTTTTTTTTTTTTTAATATATAATATATAATACTATTAATATAGGTATGTGAAAAAAAAATATTTTTTTATAGCAATCTTTAGTGTTAATTTTTTTTTAATGTATTGTATTAATAATCATAAAAAAAATATAGAGTCTTTGAGTTTTTTCAAAGTTATACTATTAAATAGAATGAAAAAAATATATATAGTTTATTTACTTTTTCTTTCTTCTCTTCTCTTTTTTTTTATTTAAAATAATATTATTCAAATTAAAATATATATAAATTATTAAAATGTGAGAAAAAAAAAAAAAAAAGAAATTTTATTTTTTATTTCAATTTCGGTTTTTATAGAAAAAAAAAAAAAAAAAGATGATATATTATTTAATAATTATATCATTTTTTCTAAATAATTTAAAATAATTGAATTTTAATTATTATAAATATATTAAAATTAAATTAAATATTTTAGCACCATTCGTTCTGAAGATGTTACATTTTTTTTATATCATCCATTTTTTCATTTTAATTTTGTGGTACAAAAGAAAAAAATTTTTTTTTTTTTAAAAAAATACAAAAGTCATTTTAAAGTTTATTTGTTTATATAATTATTAGAGTATTATTATAACTATATTTGTTATTAAGTATTGCTATTGCTATTATTATCTCATAGATAATTATTTGAATTCATATCAAACCACCCTTTTGACTAGGATTCCTCTTTTTTAAAAAAGAAAATGACTTTATTAAAAAAAAAAAAAATAAAGCATTTGTATTTTTAATTTTTAAAAAAAATACTTTTTATTTTATTTATATGATGATGATGGTGTTTTTTTTTTCTTTTTACGTTGAATCTTTTTTTAACAAAAAAAAAAAAGTCTACCTTTATTATCTATTTAATAAAAATAATAAATAATAACTATTTCAATCAAATAGTTTAAATTTATATAATTCTATTAAATAGAAAGATAGGCACTTTTTAAAAAAATAATAAAATAAATATTTCAATAAACGTTTATAAAAGAAATATTAATAATACATATATTTAATGATCTTAATGTTAAATAATTATCTGATATAAATATTAATAAATATTATTAATTATGAACAATGTAAAAAATAAATAATTACGATAGTTATTTACAATATTTGATTAGTCTTTTTGTTTGGTTAACTGTTTGACGAAAGAAAGAATGAAGGGAAAAAAAAAAAACTAAAATAATATAGATGTCTACGATTGTAAAGATTTTATTCTTTAAAAAAGAAAAAAACCATTTTTATAAATTTTTATTTTCCTTTTTTTTTTCGCTTGTTCCCTTTCATTCAATTTATTCTTCAAACTCTGGTTCATCGTTGGTCCAAAGGTTTAAAGATTCCTTAGCATCAGTTACAATTTCTCTTAAAGTTTCTTGTCCCTTAAATTCTGGTTTTTCAGAATCTACTGGAATAAAACCAAGTGGAATTTGATTGGCAGCATGTTTTCCAAAAGTAGCAATAATATCCAACTTTTGTGCTAATTCCTTTAAAGAATCAAATTGTTTAACATAAGATTTACGAAGTTTTTCTCTTACAAAAGCATCATGTTCATTTGATTTGACTTCATATTCTTTTTTAGCTTTTGAATAATTTTCTTCAACAATTTCAAGGGTACTTTTTTCCTTTACAAAATTTTCATCAAGTTTTTGGGATAATTCTTTTAAATTACTCTTTAAAGCTTTCAAGTTCTTTTCACTCTACAAACATAAAAACGAAGAAAAAATAAAACATATTATTTAGATATGGCATTTCTTTTATTTTTTGATTTTTAATAATTCTATATACAAGATAAACAAGGTTTATTATAATATAAAACACTTACTGCTTTAATTTCTTTAAATTCACCAACTTGTGTATTAATAGACTCTAACAGTATGGAAATAAATATTGATAACAAATATTTAATAAATAATTATTTTTTTTAAAAAAAATCTTTTAAATATTTTTTTAAACTTACTAATATAGTTATCTAATAATTTTCTAGCTTCAACATTAAGTTCAGCAATAGCCTAATATATATATTTTAATAATATTATTATTTTTTGTTTAATATAATGTGATATGATTTATATCTCGTTACTTACATCGACAGTACAAGAAACATCATCACCATTAATCTTTGCCCAATCTTTTAAAGTATCAGTTGCTAAATATATATATTATTTAAATAAATGATGAATAAAAATATTTATATTTTTTTTTATTTTTCATTTATCCTATATTATAATAGAAAATATATACAAATTGAAAAGTCCTTTCCAAATTGTCTTAAAGATTCGGCCTCAGTTTTTTTATCGGTAATAAGAGTACCAATTTTCTTTTTTGGATCAAGTGGTTTCTACGAATAAATACAATAAATTTAAATAATTATTAATATATATATTTTAAATATATAGAGATATGTAGTTTTATTTTTTTTTTTTTTTCATTGTTGACATACTCCAAATTTACGATCAAGCTTGTTGAATAAACTCATTTTTTTTTATTTTATCTTTTTGTTTATTTATACTTTAAAAATAGTTGTTTATTTATATAATGTTTTTTTTTTTAAAAATTTATTTATTTTTATAAGAAATAATAAATATTTATTTATTTATTTGTTCTTTTTTTTTTTTTTTTTTTAATTTTATTAAATGCTTTGTTATTGTTGTTTTGTTGTTTGTTTGTTTATTATTTATTTTACAAAAAGAAAAAGTGACTGAAAAGCGACAAAAATTGTCTTTTTATATTTTTTGAAAAAAATGAAATACAATATAATTGAATATATTTAAATTAAATTATTCCAATATATTAAAAAGATAATTTAAATTAAAAAATTTTATATTTCTTAATATGGTATAGGGATGGCAGTATCATCCAATTAATTAAACTATGATCAAGAATAAAAGATATATGATATATATACAATGTTTAAATCACCTATCTCTATAACCCATTACAAAAGATATTTAAATTCATAATAAGCTATTATGAATTGGTATTATAAATAACTATCCATTTTTTTTATTATGTATCAAAGTAAAAAGGAGAATGAATTGTCATTGCCATTGAAAAAAAAATAATGTGACATGAATTTATTATTTTAAAAAGTTTCATACTACTAAAATTTTATTGGTTATTTTATAAAATTAAATCAATTGAACAATAGAAATGAAATATATTAATTATATATTATAATTACATTAAAATAATATATAAATACATTTTAAATCAAAAAAAGTTTAACTATTTTAAACGACAGCTTAAGAAAATTCTAAGTAAAAGAAATAGAGTGTTGAAAGCTATCAAAAAAAAAAAAAAAAGTAAAAAATAAGAATAGCCTAGATAATTATAATATTTTAAATAGGAACTATATATAAATTATTTGAATTATATATGAATTAATAATGGTGTATTGATCCTAGGCATCTATAATAAAAATCTAAAATAGGAATAGATAATATATATTTTTAATTACTTAAAAAAAAAAAATAATCGAGTTTATTTTTATTATAATAAATAAATAAATGTTTATAGGATTAAGAATGTTCTATTCATTTAATTTTTTTTTTGTGGAATATTTATATTTGAAACTAAAAAAAAAAAAAGGTGTAATAAAAGTAGTATTTGGAAATTAAAAAAAAAAAAAAAAAAAAAAAACCTTTTATTTTAAATTCATTCTTTAAAAAAAAAATTATATTCTATAAATCTTTTTTTTTTTAAAAAAAAAAGTTGTTCCTTTTTCATTCATTTTATTATAAAATGAATGACCCATTATATACTGTACTATGTCATTACTGTTTACATCTGTATAATTCCCCCTTTAATAATCAATACATAAAATTTATTAAGAATTTAAAAAATTATATATTTTCCTTTTTTTTTTTTTCCATTTCTCTTGCTTTTTCTTTAGATACTATAGGTACAATAAATATCATAGGAAATAGACATATAATAAATATTAAAGAATTTTTTTTTTTTATTTTAAATACAAGTAATGCTTTTAACATCAGGATATACAACGTTAATAAATATTGAAAATGAGTTGATACCATGAAATGGATATTCTTATTTTTACACGTCTAACAGCCGATAAAATGAATACGAACAATCATGTTACTTACCTTGATATCACCTACCCTGTACCTCTTTTACTAATACCCAATTAAAATATAGAATTTTGAAAATAAAAAAGATTTTACAACATAAAATTTGCAAAATATATAGACAACATCTCTTCTTAGTAAAACTACACGAAAAACACTAAACAATAATGACTTATTATTGAGTTTTTTTTTTTTTTAATTTTGTTTTTATTTTTAAAGGTATATGGTATATAATAATAAATTAATAAATTTATTTGACTTTTAAAAATTATTGGTTTAAAATTATGTAAATATAAAAAATAAAGATGCCTAAAAGATAATAACTTTATCTAATAATGGTGAAATAAAATTGATTCATTTTAATAATAATGGTAGGGTTACTATTGCTATTATTATTGTTGTTGTTGTTGTTGTTATTGATAATGTAAATGCGTGTCTAATTTATAATTATTTTTTTTTTTTTAAAAAAAAAAAATAAAATAAATACTATTCATGGGTATTTTAATAAGTATGAAATTTTTAATTTATTACTATAACTATTCTAGACTATTATTTTTATATAAAATATACTTTAAAAAAACCTATTCATTATAATAATAATTGGATTAGTTTTTTTTTCAATATATTATATATATATATTAAACTAAAATGACTTCTAAAAATAAAATTGAATAAATTGGATATTTGCTATTATTTCGTAAAAAAGACTATTATTATTATATTAGGATAATGATGTAAATGGTATATAATATAATATCTATTTTTTTTTCAACTATAATTTATTGCTAATAAATAAATATATGGTATATTAAATAGTAGATAAATAAAAAATAAATAAAAAAAATTCAAGAATAAATAAATGCAATATATACAATTTATTTTTTAAAAAAAAAAAATTGTTTTTCACGATTTGAAAATCAACTTCAAATCTAATATTCAAAACCCCAGATTTCACAACCATAACATTCAAATTCATTATCTTCCGTTAAAAGTTCATTTTTAAAGGTATCACAAACAGAAGAATAACCAAATTGAATATCTTCATCCAAGAATAAGCCAAAATTGCCATTACCACCACCCATAGCAATATAGGTTGGATCAGCGATCATAAAATATTGATTGATATTTGTTGAACTAAATTTTTTAAATTGATATTTGTTTGCCTTCCAAAGGAAACATTCTGGAGTACCAAAGAAACCTTTATTAGAAGGATTAAATGGTTCAGAGATAAAAGCACCAAAAACTTCATTTTCAGAATTCTTTAATACCATAATACATGGACCTTGATCTTCAATTAAACGATACATAGTACTTAATCTAGCACCATGTTGATCCATACTATATAACAAATTCCAAGTTGTAGCTTCTTGTAAAAGGTTTGGTAATCTACTACGAATAATTTCTGCTAAATATTCTGTTAAAATTGGTAATGTTTCA